>JAXRJS010000018.1:0-507500 GCA_037127375.1 Dione juno | reverse complement strand
ATTTTCACGCTATTTCCTGCATATAGCAGGATAGATAGAGCGGACCTCGTTTCCCACTTCCCCACCAATAATGAAACATTGCGTGTTAATTGGCGGAACTCTACGCCGTGCTTCGTCGATTTGATTCTTGAGTGGGATTCTACATAGATATTGATTCTAAATACTGATTCTACATATTGATTCTACATAGTATTCGGCCAAATACCATATATTTATTTAACAAATAAAAAAATTTGTGTTTAAGGAAATAAATATCGTGTCTATATTTCTCTTTAACAATCATTAATTTGGTCAATCGAACATATTTACACAACCTTTTCCTTACTTCTGTCCAAGTCGTTATTATTTGACGTCCGTCATGGTCCAGCGGCACTGACGGTCGGTCTGACTATAAATGCGAAGGTTGTGGGTTCAAATACCACTCGGAGAAAATTAATTATTTAACTTCCTTGTTCTGGAAACAAGACAACGCGCGGCGTTGAGTTCCGCCACTTGACATGAAATGTCTTAAGATTGGGCGGAAATGTGGGGAACGGAGTGTCAAATACGGTATATATACGGCACAAACATAAAAGCTTCCACCGGTTAGTGCATAACGAAATTATTTTAATTATAAGCTGTCACATGTCATCCGTAACAACGTGAAAAAGCCACTACAGCGTGAAACGCGTGAACATGTCCGCCGACAATATGGTGACATCACTATGATTGATTATTGACGTTTTTGACAGATAAATAATGTTTTTGATTAAGTACTTTGTAAAATATACTTTCTATTAATTTTTCAACCGACTTTACTTCACAAAGTATTATTTTGGCTATTAATAAATTAGTTAATATTCTTACATAATAGTTAATATAAAGGGAAAACGAATCTTAATACATATACATATATAATTATTCTGTTTGTGTGTTTGTCACCTCTATTATGACATTTATATTTCAATACATTCCTGGATAATTAAAAAACACTATAAGATCCGGTAGGTAGCGCTGCAATCGATATGTATTGTAATAGATCAGCTAAAGCTAGCTATAGTAGAACTATAATATATTTATTTATGACGTTGTCATGACACAGAGTCGGCTGCATGTTAATAGTGCTTCCTAGTCCAAATAAAATATTCATATTGAATATTCTTTTATTCAATACAGCTAATGCAGCTTGATTCATTGCAATTTAAAATAATGGTCTAAGCCTGAATGCAAGTAAAACAAAGGCAAGAACAAGTGAACGAAGTAGTATATCTGGGAAGTATGTTATGTAGAGATGGAAGATACGAAATGGACGTGGAAAGGCGCATTGCTGCCGGTAACAGAATTACCGGTGACCGAAGCGTCAGTTTGGCGGCACAGTTGGCCGTACGCAATGCAGTTCTGGTGCCGAAGATCGTCGGCACAAGAACGTCTGTGAGATATGGGTATTGCAGAAGAAGAATGAATTGAAAAGATGAATGCTGTGGAGATGCGATCTCTTCAAAAGATATGCGGAGTCAGCTTAACTGGCCGAATACGCAGCGAAGAGACACACAGAATGTTAGGTACCAGAGAGGATGTCATCGTAAGAATGAAGAAGAACGTGCTCAGGTGGTTTGGGCACGTCGAGAGAATGAGTAATGAAAGATTGTTAAAAAGTATATAAAAAGGTAAGTGAATAGTAAGAGAGGTAAAGGGAGACCTCGGTTGCCTTCAAAAACACAGTGTCAAAAATACTGGAGGAAGGTCACATAAAAAGCATGAGGACACCTTGCAGAACATGTATAAAGAGGTTAATGACAGTGGACGAGGCGAAAGATGTATGCAGGGGCCGCAGCGTTTGGTGCTCCGTTCTTTCTGACTACCATCCCGCTAGAGGATGAAGCTTGAAAATATGTACGAATGTATGTATTTATTATTTTGAATTACAGTTATAAATGCCCCTAATAATATTTCCTGTAATTATATTTTCCATGTACAGACAGCGATCAGATACATTTGTACTATAGTAAAAATAATTCAAAAATAGATATATATGTAGATATATATATATATATATATATATATATATATATATATAATATATATTATATATATATATATATATATATATATATATATATATATATATATATATATAGATACTATATTATATATATATATATATATATATATTATAATATATATATATATATATATATATAGTATATATTATATATATAATATTATATATGATATATAATAACTATATATATATATATATTATATATATATATATTAATATTATATATATAATTATATATATAATATTATATATATATTAATATATATATATTATATATATATATATTATAATATATATCTATATATATATAATTATATATATATAATATATATACTATAATATTATAAGATATATATATATATAATATATATATATATATATAGTAGAGAGTATATATATATATATATGTTACTCTGGATTTTTGTATTGAGTAAAGTATAGCCATACGATGGCTCTATATGTTTTTTAAATAGCGGCTCCAACCTTTAAGGCTGAAAAGCGAGTTCGTGATCTCTAATTCTCCTATTCGTTGTTGAAATGTTATTATTTTGTAGTACTTAACAAATAGGTACTCACACACGAAAAAAAGGCCATTATACTTAATTTGACAGCGATCCCTATGAGGAATATGATTATATTCAGTTGATTATCATTGGGGACGTTATATGTGGAAATAGCGAAACGTAAATATTGCAAAAAAGTAACAGATTGATTCTTTAAAAACTAATGTACATGATATACTAGCGTTCGAAAAACAATATATTATATATATATATCTATAGATATATATATATATATATATATATAGATTATATATATAATATATATATATATATATATGTATATGTGTATATATATATATATATATATATATATATATATATATATATATATATATATATATATATATATATAAACTATCTTCAGTTATTATCCATTTGAATTGAATGTATTATAATAAAACAAAAGTGTACTTCAAGTAAATATTTGTGGATGTTAAAGGCAACAATACCCACAAATATGTACTAACCGAACGTTTTAATGAAATTGTTTAAACAAGTACATTGTTCGATAAACTTTCGTAAACGATCGCGAATTCGCATTACTGAGGAACTATTTCAAAATTTTCATGCTTAAATATGTGAATGTAGAGAAGTAGTGTGTAAGCTGTATTTTAGTTCTACGGATAATGTAAATAAAATACATAAATAAAGTGACTGCAGAGAAGCAGAGGGAGAATAGTGTCAAGATACTCCGTTCTCCCTTTCTACTCAACGTTCGAGACTTTTCGAACTGTTGAGTGGTGGAACTCAACGCCGTTCTTTGTCTTGTTACCAGAGCGAAGAAATTGAAATAATTTTTTCTCACTTTCATTCCATGGAAACCGCTTACAGTCAGCCGCTGTGCCTCATACATAATATGATAATATAAATGTTAATGTAATCAGTTAAGTTAATCATATAATAATAATATCGATATTATAATTATGTTAAATATATAAATTATGACTAGTGAAACGTATATTGGTGTATTAGGACGCCACCCTGTAAGCATGATGGTAGTGGTTCGATTTCCACTCGGGAAAATGGGCTTTTCATGGTTCCGCCACTCAATATGTTGTCTCCTATTTGGGTAGAGAACGGAGAATATTTTGACACTAGACGAAGCTGATGCTGACTCTCTGTACCTAATTGTAGTAATAATAAATAATAATATAAGATACTTATTATATAATAATATGAAATAAGCTTTCACAATTATGTTAAATACATTGATATTATAAGCTTTCATGTAAATAATTTCGTACACTTAATTAACTGAAGCCTTTGAACAAGTTGAAATTAATGAGAGAAATTACAGTCGTTCAAGCATTTGTACGAAACGGTTTGAGTATGTTTATTAATTAGTACTAGTTATAAAAATTTGCAGTATAGTTAATTTTTCTTTACAATTACACGGTAATATATATATATATATATACATATATATATAGTATATATAGATATATATATATATATATATATATATATATATATATATATATATATATATATATATATATATATATATATATATATATATATATATATATATATATATATATATATATATATATATCCCTTCCTTAATCATGATCGAATCCGTTCCAGGGAGAGGTAATGCTCAAATTTAAAGTTAAAAACAAACTAAAATTACGTCATTAAATTATACTACGGCGTGTCTTAGCACTGGATTACCACCTATCCCTTAAAAATACAAAAATTATATACCAACCAAAGAAATTCGCGAATTTGCCCTGCACGGGAATGCAACCTGTAATCTTCTTACAAGATAACCTTTTTACTTTACGTCTATATGCTTATCGTTACAGCTATAGATCAAGCCAAGCTACCCACCCATGACATATAATAATGAAATAACTCTGTAACCGTATTAATTAGTATGCGCAGTAAACTTAACAACGCAATTTGGACTTGATGAAACGCTACACATTTGAAGGGATGTGCTCCGTTAGTGTTGAAACATAGTTTTACGTCTTTTCAAGTCGCCATGTCAATGATCCTTCGTTTAGTTTATTAATTTATTTTTTTAAAATTTATTTTCGCCTTAGAAAAGAGCTATCTTGGTGCCGAGTACTGGCTAACTGTAAACGCGAAGGTTCGCGAAGGGAATCGATTATTGCTATTTGTCTGGTCTCTGGTAAGGAAACGTGCGGCATTAAATTCCACCAAGAGAATACTAAGCTACCCTGTTTTACGAGATAAAGCTGGATAAATTATGTTTTAATACAATATAAGAAGAAGAAGATATATTTAAATTTAATTCAAAATATTTTTGAATAATAGTTATTTATATATTATTACAAATTCATAATTTTCGGAAAGAAAAATATAAAAACTTCACCACAATACAAGCCATGAGATTTAAAATAAAGTAAATGGTTTTGATATTGAATATTAATATTGATATTAATATTGAAGCATAGTTTAACATTATTAAGGTGCTTTTCCACATTGACAAAAGAAAAATAGTTTAGGAAAATATATAAAAATTAGATATTCAAATTCGCGCCTCTTGGTATCCGGTCCCCAAGAGGCGCAAGCTCCCTACTAACTTTGGAGCAATTTATTTTGAAACACGATGTCTATTCACTTATTTTTTCATATTGCCATTATTGACAAACATTTACCTGAGTATACAACTTGTATATTTTATTTTGTTCTTAATAACAAAATATATGATAATAATACAAGTTATGTCAACGAATATAAAATGGGATATAAAAAGGCGCATATGTATAAATGACGTTGACACGTCGCTTATTGAGGAACTTGTTAGTACGCGGTCTCATGTTAACAAAGAATGTGTGTAATATAATATTTGTACTAGTAACAATACAAGTTTTGTTTAGTTTGAGAAAGCGGTGTTTCATTCTAACTAATAATAATAATATTCAAGGCATTAATATAAATATTCAAGGCATTGCATGTTCAGTGGCGGTGTTTAACTGCGCTTTGCCTTTAAATAACTTACAGGCCTTCATTTCCCCAAATAAGAAATCCGCGATATTTTTAATCTATATGTATATATATAATATATATAATATATATAGATATATAGATTATATATAATTATATATATATATATATATATATATAATATATTATAATATATATAGTATATATATATATATATATAATATATATATATATATATATATATAATATATATATATATATATATATATATATATATATATATATATATATATTATATATATATATATATATATATATATATAATATATATATAAATATATGTATATTAATATATATATATATATAGTATATATATATATATATATATATATATATATAAATATATGTAATATAAATATTCAAGGCATTGCATGTTCAGTGGCGGTGTTTAACTGCGCTATTTAAATAATTTACAGGCCTTCATTTCCCCAAATAAGAAATCCACGATTTTTTGAATCTACAGTCACACAGTCACCCACTGCGCTAAGATAGTTTTATACATTATTTTATCTTCTAAACAAAAAATATATTTGTAATAAAAAAATAAATATACACATAATAAAGATATAATATGTTAGAACTATGAAAAAACACAAAATATTCATAATTAAAACACATACTTTACTCATATATGTATATATTAATCCTGAAATCAATCTTTGTATAAGAATCTAATTTAATAGTAATACATTCTATTTATGTCCATGACATATAACTTTAATAAGTTATATATATATAAAATCCTATATTAGAACGTGACTGGCATACGTGGAGTGCCAAGCAAAGCCCAAAATCTTAAAATCTTGCAGATGAGTTCTTTGAAAAACGTATGTTAGTACTAAGAAAAAAAAATTGGAAAATCCACATTATAAAGTGGATATAACAGGGGCAAGAAAGTTGTATGAAATATCATAGTTTTAAAAAAAACATTTTACGGTACAATCGAGGACTTCTATAAAGCTGTGAAATCGGTAGCTAGTATAAAATAAAAGAGCTTTTAGTTCATATTCAAACTCATATATATTTTTAATTCTAATAGACATTTCTAAGCACTTCTCTAACACAAGTCAAATGAAGTAGACACTTCTGCTGACAAAAACCCGCAACATTTTCTCTACCAATGGTTACTAACAATGGTTATTATACATATATAATTTATGTAGGTACTTATTGTGGGTGATAGCTTGGCACAAAACCCTTATTTTTATTACTCGTTTGTCTGTCTTTTTAACCGACTTCAAAGAGGAGCTTTTTTATTCAGTTGTTGTTAAATATCGAGTATGTAGTTTGATGAACAAAATATAACAATATACATACATACATGTAGAGAAAAATTCTTTATATAAAATTATCTCGCAGAGAATCTGTAGATCTAAAGTTATAAATTGATCTCACGGCTTTTTTTCAAAGAAAAAACTATACTTGCACCACTATCACATAATAGCATTCTATAATACAAACTATTATGAATATAGCTAATAAGTAAAAAATATATATACTATAAAAGCTCGGAACAATTTTAATTAGTGAAATGTTATTAAATCATTTCAGAAGAGACGAAAATGCTAAAAGATTGCTAAGAGTTTATTAAAAATTATTTTTGGCGTCCATACCCACTTTAGAAAATGGAATGTAATATAAAGTTATTGCATTAACGCTGGACGACCGTTCTGTATAAAATCAATTTTAATTGCACTTTAATCCGGTGATATACTCGTATTGAAATTGAGTTTACAGTAATATCCTTATTTGGAGCTGAACAATTTTAGTACTTTAATTATATAGGGCCATCGTGGCGTCGAGAACAGCGTTTGGAACGTAAGCGTGTTGCTTGTGGGTTCCATTCCCAACATGACGAATATCTCATATTGAAGTGGAGGGGGAAAAAATGAGTGTCTTAACACTAGGTTCTCTTTTCTTAGGTGCAGGTAGGATTTATCTATATATCTCTATACACAATAGTTACGATAAAAAAATCTTAATTTAAAGAGA
The DNA here is from genome assembly GCA_037127375.1 of Dione juno. Lineage (NCBI taxonomy): Eukaryota > Metazoa > Arthropoda > Insecta > Lepidoptera > Nymphalidae > Dione > Dione juno. Next base: position 499,928 of record JAXRJS010000018.1, on the reverse strand, counting down.
TTTGTCGCTAAGTTAATCATGTATGAAAGGATATTCTTTTAGGATATTTTATATATATATATATATATATATATATATATATATATATATATATATATATATATATATATATATATATATATATATATATATATATATATATATATATATATATATATATATATATATATATATATATATATATATATTGCAGCTTATGGGAACGGAATATCCTAACACAGGGTTCTATCCACCTAACCTGCTATATACATAAAAAATGTAGAGCCAAAAATATTCACTTTAAGCTCGTACCTGCGACTACTCCAACGTATTCATATGGAAATAGCCAAGACATATAACAAATATCCGATATAACTGACCTACAGTGAGTTACGTCGAAACATATAGTGGCATAGTATAAAACTATAGCGTTCCTCCATAAATTTACTATTTAATACAAAAAGGTTTCGAATCAATAGTTTTTGAGATCTAGCTTTATAATATTAAGAGCTATAAATCAGTTTAGACAGTGAGGATCTAAACAATCTGTTTGATTTATTTGCTCAAAGAGAACTAGTGAATTTGGAAACCTCTGTAGATGTAGTTTGATCGAAGATATTTTTAAATTTAAATCACATTTTACTATTGAGCCAGTACTAAAATTTACGGCATTTTAACTATGACGATTGAAAACATAGGCACTTTGATTCTTTCATACTTTGATACAGTTGTTTACTAAGCTTGCTGCACCATAGGAAAATTCATGGACAATTGTAGTGATAATTCCCTATAGTTATTTTCAGCTTTTCACTGCATGTCAGAAGAAATACATAGTTTCAAAACACTTCGTTTTCCAATCACTCTTAAATTTGAGACACTTAAGTGTCTTCTTACTTTACATTATCAGAGTAGGAGTCGAACCCATAAAATCATCACAATGGCATAGAACTTTCTTAATAAGTTCATAATTCTTTTTTAATAAATTCATTGCAATAACTGCATTTTTATCACATTTTCATGAATTTTCATCACATTTTCCTCTCATATGATGTCTGTTTGACGACATATTATATAAGTACATTTTCAATAAAATATAATTATATTTTAAACCTGATATAAGCTCTCATTAAATAAATCTTTTCAAGCAATTTGTGTATGTTCGTGTAAATAACTTTATCAAGCTCTCGAATCGAATTAAACTCGGATGTATATGAATTGGAAAAATACACAATAGTTAGGTACAATTTTGTTGTTAAATAACTAAATTATTTGTGTTTGTAGACTGTCATTAGCTTCATTCAACAACCGTTGTTATTGTTAACAATCACTAACGCCTCGTGAAGAACCAAATAAATACAACTGTAAATCCTTTCATTTTGAAATCAAGAATAATTTTGTTTCATAATTTATTGGTCAAACATAATTTCATATAAATATATTATCCCAGTTAAAAGATTTGAATATTATCGTTTTATTTTTTGAATATTTTTTTTCGTAGTTAGAGAGAACGGAGAGTCAAATACAACGGTCCCTGCATACCTGTCTCACTTCATCAACTGTCATCAACATCGTCATCCTCTTTTGAGGATCCTCATGAGTTTGAAGTGACTTGTCTACAGTATTGTCGACGCTGTGTCTCAAATTTTCACAGACCTCTCCCACCACTAGATCTGGCATCATGTAGCTTTTTGCCATGTTTTCCTCACTTACCTCTTAACGTACCTAAGCCATCTATATACTTACTTAATGCTTACATAACAATCAATAACTGCTACGTTATAAAATGTTTTATTATATGCCTATTTGAATATTAAATTATATACTAATTTTAATCGAATCTATTTCATCAAAATTGTTTCTAACTGGACGTAAATTTAATCATGTATAAATTTAAATGCAATTATCACGAAAATTAAATACATTGCTCTACATTTTCCCCACAAAATTATATTGAATTAATGAAACTAAATTATTGCTGATGTCTTTATACTAAAATAGCCAATCATTTTAGAAATATGTCCTTATTTCACTATTATTAAAAAAATCCTACCTTTGCATTTAAGTACTGAGCGTATCTCCAAACATTATGTTATATACAACAAATATGTTAGTCGATAGTCATTTCTATGAACCCTTTTAGATACGACCTAATAAGGAAAAATGAGACCTCATAGATTGTTAGATCACTGTGTTATCCGTCTAACAAGGCCATTTTCCGCAAAATCACGTGAAGTTATCTGAAATTTATACCAATAATATCCAAGTCTATAGTCTTCTAGAGTAGAAAGACTGAAGCTTCTGAGACAATGCAATCAAAAGATATGAGAGCTTTTAAAATGAAGCATAAACGGGTTAATTTTTGATGCATTCTGTATGCAATTTGCAACGTTTATAAAACCTATATAAAATTGACAAGGTGTTAGAACTTACAATATAAATAAATAAAAAAAACTCGTAAAATTGGTAGTTTATAAGTTTATCAAGGAAAAAATCCCATAAAAACTTATATCTATAAGTGCGCCCACAAATTTAAGTTTGTCAGTTGTTTGGAGTTCCGCTAAAGCTACAATCATCAAATTAGTACAGAATCCTCCATGTACTAGTACTACGTACTAGACTGATGCTGACATTGTAATGATGTAAAAAAAATATGGAGTCGCATATCCACTGTATTGTTGGGATGCCACTTCTATTTTCCATCAAAAGAACGCTTAATACTCATACGTTATCAATGTTCATTGATAACGGCGATAAACATCGATTTTTCGCACCCAATCCGTTCTAGATTTTTATTGTGTATATCGTATACATAACGAGCAATGGAATAAATACCGAATAAATATCCGTGTATAAAAAAAATATTAAAACTTTAATAAGATTATAAATTATAAATTAAACGAATACAAAAGTAGGTAAGCTATTCGCATTTTTTAAACCAAAGTAGTACTTAAGCCTCAACGTTTCACAAGTTTGATTGGAGACTACATCTGTTGCATGCAGTCAAACTGGGCAACAACTTTTTCACTTAAACATCAAAAAAGCAGCTATATGAACTAAATAATATTTAGAAGCTTTTTATAAACTCAAATCTGATAGTCAATCCTTAATCTTGGTTAAGAAATCGATATTTAACAATTTCTTTAATAGGAAAACGAGATTAAGCTTGAATATTTTTACTAATCCGCATTATTTTCAGTGATTAACACAAAAGCCATGTGGTCGCGAAAGCAGTCAGTTTGCAGCGCTGTGAGCGGCGCGTCCAAGGGGGACGAACAAGATGGAGCTTCTGGCTTGCAAATCTATCCATTTGCGATTGCCCTTAGAGTTAGAGTATTACAGGTACAATGTTTATTCTATTGAAATGTATCAATTTATTAGACCCTAATAGGGAGGACAGTTGCTCTTTGGCTACCCCTACATCTTAGAATAAAGTTAAAAAAACTTTACCTTTTTTATTTTTATTATATATATATATATATATATATATATATATATATATATATTATATATATATATATATATATATATATATATATATATATATATATATATATATATAATATATATATATTTTTTTTTATTATATCTACTTTTGTAGGTATAAGCTTCTTATTTATTGTACTTATTATAGAGGAAGGCCATAGCACAGTTGACCGTAACTCGTTTGTGGCTTTGATTCTCTTCTATGAAAATTATAAATGTTAATTTCGATATACTTATAAAAAAATATCCTTCTGAGAAAAAGGCTATATAAAAAGGCCTATCCAAGACCTAAAAATTTTTTTATGGATATTACTATTAATTTACCATATTTATGTGGTGTCCAGTATGCCTTAAGAATACATAAATACTTTCACGAAGTGAAAATTTTCTCTCAAGCTTAGTTAAGAACAAACGTTCCGTCAGAACAAAACAAAATTAAGCACAATATGAAATATGCAAATGAGAAGATTTCTTTTGAAGACTACAGATACTGCGTCTTAAGTCTTTGAATAGAATTTATTCTAAGGCCGGGGGATTTATAAATAGAAGTAAATTTCTCAAGTAATCATATTGCTTTTACCCAAAAATCCAATAAGGAACAAATAACTATTTATAAAGTATGAGATATTAATTCAGATTTAATGATCATTAGATATCAATATCATACTTAAAGAAAACATAAAAATTGCACACAGCGGGATTTATATCCGCGCTTCGTGGAAACCTAGCAGGAAATCAAGTATGAAAAATAGCATTTTCTCTTGCCAAATGATTGTTTTTTGCAATAATCTGTGGGTGGCGGAAATTTGTAAAAATCCCTACAGGGATCCAAACAACGTAATAAGTTGTATAAAGCATATAAGAATTTCGACGCAGCGCGAGGGAGAACACATGGCACACATGGGAGAACGCATAGTGGTCAGAGCGCTTGGACGGTTTCCATGAAGCACGGGTTCATCATATCCCGCTGCATTCAAGCTTTCATGTTTTCTTTAAGTATTTTTTCTATTCTTAGTGTGGATTAATACTTTAAAAATCAAAATAGATATCAATATTGTTATAATTTTTGTTTATAATGTGAGCTTAGATGTGTATTCTCTTTGTTCCTGAACTGATGTTATTTGTTACACCTATATTGAATTCTACGTACTATATATATTTTAGTTTGTTTGTTTGTTTGTTTAGTTCGTTTATGAAACAATAAATAAATAAAAAAATCGTAAACGATATAGTAAATATATAGTCAATGCCGCTGTATCGCAAATGATAACTGCATGACTACTCGCGATAGCTATGGGCTCAATTCTCGCCTCTTTTTGTCGGTAGGAAATCTTTGACATTTAAATGAAAAACGTTTTTAAAATCTTCTTTCATATATCATCGTCATGTCGTCTCACCCCCAAGCGGATGCAATAATATTAACAAACAGTCGATGCTTGCCATTCGATGGGCTCTTTTGGTTTTTGCTATTTTTTCGTTCATGGTGTTCACTCTATTATATGTTTGTGGTCGACTTTTAATGACTACTTATTGTTTATATGTATCATAGTGATTATATTACAAGTATTTTTAAAGTTGTGTTTAATATACTCAGTGCTAGCCATGAGTAGACTTTTTATCCATCTCCTGATTTAGAGTGTTGATACACGACAGCATGTTGTTTAATGTACAATATATTGATATTTCTAATTATAATTTATAGTATTTCTATTTCTAAAAATTGGAATAAAATAGTGAAATAAATCTGTAGTTATATAATACTGTGTAGTAGTCTTATCTAACAATAGTTGATGAATCAACTAAAATAAAAAAAAAAAAACTAAGGGAAACACGTTTTTAAGGCTTGCTTCATAAACGCAGAACTAGGTCTAAAACACCTGGTTTCAAATGTTAAATGATGTGTTAAATAACCATTATTTATTGTTGCGATGTCTCGAAGCAAATTTCTTGAAACCTGGAAAGTCTCATTTTCTAGTTATTACTCGATATTGTGACGGATCTTATTAATTATTTATCAATATACTAGAGAACTTTACTATATCAATTCATTCTCGATTTGCAAGCTACATTACACCAATGTTGCCACACCTTGTCCGACTAGACAGGGGCGCGACAATATTTAAATATAAATATTTCTAGTTCAAACATTCTAGCTTCACGAATTAATGCGTACCCAGTGGAACCGTCCTGTAAAATACAATCTTCGAGAAGAGTTTCAAGTCACTTCGTTGCTTAGTTTCTGCCTGCTTTGTCTTACCAGAGCAGGTAAATTAATATATTTAGTTTAAAATAACATACTTTTTGGAAAACCTTAATTTTATTTCTTTTTCTCAGAAGGATATTTTTTTATAAGTATATCGAAATTAACATTTATAATTTTCATAGAAGAGAATCAAAGCCACAAACGAGTTACGGTCAACTGTGCTATGGCCTTCCTCTATAATAAGTACAATAAATAAGAAGCTTATACCTACAAAAGTAGATATAATAAAAAAAAAAATATATATATATATATATATATATATATATATATATATATATATATATATATATATATATATATATATATATATATATATATATATATCTATATATATATATATATATATATATATTATTTTTTTTTATTATATCTACTTGTGTAGGTATAAGCTTCTTATTTATTGTACTTATTATAGAGGAAGGCCATAGCACAGTTGACCGAAACACGTTTGTGGCTTTGATTCTCTACTATGAAAATTATAAATGTTAATTTCGATATACTTATAAAAAAATATCCTTCTGAGAAAAAATAAAAAAAAATTAAAGGTTTCCAAAAAGTATGTTATTTTAAACTAAATATATTAATTTACCTGCTCTGGTAAGACAAAGCAGGCAGAAACTAAGCAACGAAGTGACTTGACACTCTTCTCGAAGGATTTATTTTACAGGACGGTTCCACTGGGTAGGCATTAATTCGTGAGGCGACAATGTTTGAACTAGAAATATTTATATTTAAATATTGTCGCGCCCCTGTCTAGTCGGACAAGGTGTGGCAACATTGGTGTAATGTAGCTTGCAAATCTAGAATGAATTGATATACAGTAAGGTTCTCTAGTATATTGATAGATAATTAATAAGATCCGTCACAATATCGAGTAATAACTAGAAAATGAGACTTTCCAGGTTTCAAGAAATTTGCTTCGAGACATCGCAACAATAAATAATGGTTATTTAACACATCATTTAACATTTGAAATCAGGTGTTTTAGACCTAGTTCTGCGTTTATGAAGCAAGCCTTAAAAGCGTGTTTTCCCCTTAGTTATTTTTTTTTTATTTTAGTTGATTCATCATCTATTGTTAGTTAAGACTACTACACAGTATTATATAACTATAGATTTATTTCACTATTTTATTCTAATTTTTATTAGAAATATCAATATATTGTACTTAATTCACATTAAACAACATTCTGTCGTGTATCAACACTCTAAATCAGGAGATGGATAAAAAGTCTACTCATGGCTAGCACTGAGCACTTTAAAAATACTTGTAATATAATCACTATGATATATATAAACAATAAGTAGTCATTAAAAGTCGACCACAAACAAATAATAGAGTGAACACCATGAACCAAAAAATTGCAAAAACCAAAAGAGCCCATCGAATGGCAAGCATCGACTGTTTGTTAATATTATTGCATCCACTTGGGGGTGAGACGACATGACGATGATATATGAAAGAAGATTTTAAAAACGTTTTTCATTTAAATGTCAAAGATTTCCTACCGACAAAAAGAGGTGAGAATTGAGCCCATAGCTATCGCGAGTAGTCATGCAGTTATCATTTGCGCTACAGCGGCATTGACTGTATATTTACTATATCGTTTACGATTTTTTTATTTATTTATTGTTTCACACACGTTAATTTACATCAGCACATAGTCAAAAATATACTAGTACGTAGAATTCAATATAGGTGTAACAAATAACATCAGTTCAGGAACAAAGAGAATACACATCTAAGCTCGCATTACAAACAAACATTATAACAATATGATATCTATTTTGATTTTTAAAGTATTAATCGACACTAAGTATAGAAAAAATACTTAAAGAAAACATATGAAAGCTTGAACGCAGCGGGATATGAACCCGTGCTTCATGGAAACCGTCCAAGCGCTCTGACCACTATGCGTTCTCCCATGTGTGCCATGTGTTCTCCCTCGCGCTGCGTCGAAATTCTTATATGCTTTATACAACTTATTACGTTGTTTGGATCCCTGTAGGTATTTTTACAAATTTCCGCCACCCACAGATTATTGCAAAAAACAATCATTTGGCAAGAGAGAATGCTATTTTTCATACTTGATTTCCTGCTAGGTTTCCACGAAGCGCGGATATAAATGCCGCTGTGTGCAATTTTTTATGTTTTCTTTAAGTATGATATTGATATCTAATGATCATTAAATCTCATACTTTATTGAATATATATATATATATATATATATATATATATGAATTAATATCTCATACTTTATAAATAGTTTTTGTTCCTTATTGGATTTTTGGGTAAAAGCAATATGATTACTTGAGAAATTTACTTCTATTTATAAATCCCCCGGCCTTAGAATAAATTCTATTCAAAGACTTAAGACGCAGTATCTTGTAGTCTTCAAAAGAAATCTTCTCATTTGCATATTTCATATTGTGCTTAATTTTGTTTTGTTCTGACGGAACGTTTGTTCTTAACTAAGCTTGAGAGAATATTTTCACTTCGTGAAAGTATTTATGTATTCTTAAGGCATACTGGACACCACATAAATATGGTAAATTAATAGTAATATCCATAAAAAATGTTTAGGTCTTGGATAGGCCTTTTAATAAGTTTCACTTTACTATCTTCAATATCATTCATTCATTTCACAAAATACTGTAGTAGACTAGTCACAGATGTGACTGAAGCACATAATTAACACTAAAATACGGACAGACAAAAATTCTACCAGTGTTTTTTTCTCTTTCATATATGGAATTGATTTTTCATTTTAATATATACAATTCACAAATTGTTTTGACAAGTAAATAAAGTGCCTTATTTACTTATGAAGTTAAAATTCACATATCTATATGATATTCATTTTTTTGTTAGATTTAGAATTGGTTCAGTACAAAATTTATTTTAGTTTAGCCATGGTCTCGTTTTGCGAACGGGTGATGGCATTGAAAGAGGCTGCGGAATGGTTGAGCGAATCCAGCACGATGGCAGGCTCGGGTCAGGGGGCCAGGGGGTAGAGGAATACACTATGCGCATCCCCAATTCCCATAACCCTAGGCTATTATTTAAAGCCTAAAAGCGATCGCCCGCATTGAGGCCTTCCTTTGAGGCGTCGTAGTAGGATGCGCGAACGATCCTGCGGCGTCTCCATTTAGGTGGAGAGGTTACGTACCGTTCTTCCATACGACACATTTGCCTTGCGCATGAGCGGTCTGCCTAAAATGCACTTACCAGCGGAAAAAAAATGAAAAGAAAAAAGCTTTTCTATGTAGTAAGCTTTGCTAGAGTTAACGAATTGATATAAACTACTTCCAGCCCTTTAAGATTTTTTTTTAGATTCACGATATATCCCGCACATAGCAGGTAAGGCCGAGGGAAGTGTTTAAGGACACTCCGTTCCCCGTCCGCGCTTTTCGAAGCATTGAGTGGCTTAACGCCGCGTTTTGCCTTGTTGCATAGCAAAGGAACACGAAAATAACTCATTCGCCCGAGTGGGAATCAACCCACACACCGGTCGCGAACCTGGTAAGTTTTTAATATATGAGTTATCTACTATATATATATATATATATATATATATCTATATATATATATATATATATATATATATATATATTATATATAGATATATATATTATATATATATATTATATATTATATATATATATATATATATATATATATATATATATATATTATCTTTTAGTATTATTTAGTAGTATATGAACATTAATTCTAACTATTTTATACAGGTCGTGTGCGGTATAGGAGGATTAGTTGTCGGAGCAGTCGGCTGGCTTGAAGAGCGTCAGAAGCCTGAGCTAGGATTAGGTGTCCCGACTGGAGCTTTCACAGTTTTGGCTGCCGGTAAGATAATGGTAAACCTTAACCATATGTGATGCTACTGCTATGCTTAGTATGATTTGGATTTCAAACTTCATTTGTGGGGACCACTTCCCATATTCATATATTTTTACGCTATAAATAGAAAAGCTAAAAAATAATCTGATTTGCAGATTATATGTTATTAACGTATACGTTTATATATACTTTTACATATACGTTACGACAAAATCGAAGAATTGCATTTTGATATAGGTATAAAATTTTAAAACGAACGCGATCTAGCTTACTGAAACAGGACAAGCTGCAAGCAGGTCGCTAATATTGTTACATGTCACTTCACACAATACTCTATTATATATACTCTATTATATATGTATTGTAGAGATTATTTTGATAATTATAATAAATTATATATTATTATCTAATACGTTATGATTTCACAGCTACATCAGTATACTACAGCCGAGGCTTTGGAGGCTGGGCATCTGCTAGGTCAAGGACAACAAGAAATTGGGGTGCACCATGGCGGGCACTCGGCCCGTCTCCCTGTGCAGCTATACCTCTTACGTTTCTGTGGACGATAGCTGTCGCCGCTCATGTTGCTATGCTGGCCTTCTGCATCAGATCTTTAATGAATCTTGGGTATGAAGGAAGCTTTATTTTAACTTCATTTCTTATCCCACAAAGTATAGGTACCGAGAATATAGTATCTACATACATTTTCCTCTTTACATTCGAATTTTAGAGACTGGGTGTTGAGAGACGTAGCTAAACGCCGGGCTATGCCCGTTTCAGAGCTCAAATTTTAATATTCATTAACCAATTTAATAACTTGTCGTCTACGCACCACGTTACTGTCAGTACTATTAATAATCAAAGTATATACTTACAAAGTATATATTAATATTTACTTAAAACACAGATATGCTGTAAGTGAAATAAAAGACGTGTCTAAAAAATAACAAACACGTGAAAGATTGTTACAAAAATCTAAAGATTTCTTCATTCAGGTTGGCCCGTTTTTCTTCACATTCATTTTATTTAGCTTTACGCTGTTTCCTGCATATAGCAGGATAGATGCACTTAGTGTTAAGACACTCTGTTCGCCGCTTTCCGCCTTTCGAGACATTGCGTGTCGAGAATCGAACTTACAACCGTCGCGTTTAAAGTCAGAGCTTTGCCGCTGCGTCACGACGGCCTCTATCTAACACTAAATAAGCAATTAAATAAATAATTTGTCCGACCTATATTTTGGATTCAATTTGCTTAACTTTCTCAGGTGTAACAGCAAAACCTGCATAGGTGTAGCTGCAGCGCAACTGTCAGTGTCGATATCTACTTTGGCAGCAGCTTTATTCATGCTTCAATTGGACCTACGATTTGATCCCGCGTTATCACCGCCAAGACCCTCTGACGCCAATATCTGTACTGCAGTCTCTATGGTAAATATAAAATGGCATTTGAATATTATTTTTCATACTAATTTTCATACTTAATTCATGAATTTTTAGATAAAAGCATCTTCTGCATATAGCAGGGACGTATTTATAGATTTTTTACGAATTTTACTGATTTTTACTATACCTTATAATAATATAGAGATAATTTTGTTGTATGCTGCTACATGCTATCTTATCAATAGTTGCTGTAGTAACCTGGTTACTGATTACGTAATCTAATCGAGTGGTGTGCTTATATTAAAAAATATAAGTCTTATGAAGAATATGTTTATTCATAATAATCGAAGTACACGTAGAACTATTAAAATGGAATATCATTCAATCCAAGAATATTATACGGATGTTGGTGTGTGGAGTTAAGTACTGTTGATGCTCATTCGGGAGGCTAACCATAGTTGTAAATATATTGTAAAATTATGTAAATTAAGAGCATCTGTTGAGTTTCTCGCCAGCTCTTCTCAGCAGAAGCTGGTGGTAGCTTCTAGTGGGACTGACAATACTGACACTTATGTTAATTGACGACTCGAAAGTGCTTGTAATAGCCTAATTGAATAAAGAATATTTTGATTTAATTTCATTTGATATCACAATTTGACCAAAAATCTACCAAATAAAATTCCAATGTCTATAATCTTATATAAACACAAAAACACAAGAAACACGGGACAGCATGTAGGTACAGTCTTGGGGAATTGTTCCCAATTCAACGCTCTGGCAGTCTTGCCACGCTTAGTGTTGATTTCCACCACCCAACAAGCAATAATATCCGATATCGGAGAGCGGAGTGTCTTGACACTAGGTAATTTTCTTACATCCTGCTATATGCGGAAAATAATCTACTTTTATAGAAACAAATTAGATCGAGTCAAATAATTATAGCACTCAGAGCTTCTGTATAACAAGCTTTAAAGTTTAAAGCTTTCCGGTTTTATTCTAGTTCATGCATTTCTCGAAGAGGCTGTCCGATATAACGACGTAGTAAAATATGACGCAAATTTTTATAGTTGTGATCTTCATCTTATGTTAGATTTTTATATCTAAAGTATTAATAGACCAATTACTCGTACAACATTATATTTACGCTTCAATTTACGAATAGCAAATATTGTTTTAATTGTCTTGATTTATTATTTTAAATAATTACTTTTAACGATTTACGCGTTATATTAAAGCTGATTAAGCTCTGTTTCAAGTTCAAATAGTTCAGATTTAACACAAGGGTAAATCTAAAATTATAAACTAGATATTTTATTGTTCATTTCAGTTCAGTTCTTTTATTTTATGCACTATGCTTATTAATAGTACTTCTTCTTGTAAGATATTCAAAAACATTTATTGTTACATAAATATGATGCTCCGGTTTATCACCTAAAAAAAATGTTCAAACATATGTATAACTAAATTGATCAGTCAAGTTTATATGCTATGTATATATATATATTGAAAGTTAAATAAACGACGAGACTAATATCATTCGAAATATAATTCATGACTTATTCACTCAGACAAATTTCTTTTATAAAGAATTTATTATTTTAACATAAAGCGTACGTGATTTTTCGAGTCTAAAATACACAATTTACTTAGGTTTTCCTTTGCCATTCTACTATAATATCTTTTAACTTTTTGTTCAGATATATATGATAACAGTACATTATTTAAACAGAAAATATAATTTCCTCGCACTGGTAAGATGACATAGCCAGTTCAGTTATGTACTCAACATGCAGAGTTTGAATTTAGAAAAAAAGCAAAGAACAAAGTATCTTAACACTAGGTCCTCTCTATTTAAAAATAGAAAAAAAAAAGAAATGTCTATTAAAAGAAACAACACAACATACATTTTGATACTCAAATTTAATTGTAATTCTTAGAATGATAGTGAGTCCAACAAATATTTCTAAAAAGTAGGATAAAGCAATTAACACAAATTTTATAATGTTGAGTGCACTTTCACAGGAGAGGCTTTCTGATTATGGATTTTTAAATAACGTTACAATAAACGAATTTAATTACTTTAACTAATAATCATGGAAGCTCACCCACTTTTCGAGATATTGCATTGTGAGTGATGACACTCAATGTCGCATTTTGTCTATCGTAGATAATAAATTAAAGTAATTTAAATCCAATCCAAAACGGAGTGTCTTAACACTAAGTTCCTACGGTTCCCTCTGCCTATCCTGCTATATGCGGGTTACAGCGTGAAGCTATAAGTAATCATGTCCCCGAGTGAAAATTGAGCCTAAATGCTTCCCCATACCTCCATGATAGTCTCAATTATGTAATGCCAGTCTCATATATTACAAAACTACGACACCCGAATGCGAATTTAACGTAAATTAATGTAATTTTCAAAGGGAAACTGTAGTCACACTTAATCTCAAGCTACAATTGCGTAACGATTCTACAGGGACTTTGGATGTTCAAGATTAGCTTTGTCTTAAATTCTACGTATCTCGTTGTGTGCTTGTCACGTTCATATTGCCTGTTGATAATAGATACGTAGGAAAGGCTCAGCATTACAATATAGCCGTGATCTGTGACGGTTTAAGGCATTTTACTCATAAACATTCTATTTGTATAAGATATGATAATAAAGAACGGAATATTTATATTTTTATTTTAATTTTATTATATTCAATTTCATTATTTACTGAATTGTATATGTTGTAGAATTAATGTTATATGTGAAAAGTAAAATATATATTTATAGAGAAATTCAATTATTTACATACTGTGGTTATGGTTTTGACATAGCAAACGATATTGTTAATAATTGGGACTTTCTTGAAATTTTACACAAAAGTTCAATGTTTTTTTTTTGTTAGTTTTTACATTAAGTATTTTTCCATCCTTAGTGTGGATTAACACTTTAAAAATTATAAATATGAAAGTTATTCATGCTCCGAATGGGAATCGAATCCACCACCATCGTGATTACAGTTAGACAGACGCCGTGTCACTGCGTCACGATTCAAATGTTTATAATATTAACTAATATTTTATGTTTGATAATTTAATTAGCAAACATATTAAATGAATCTTTTCTCAAAGAGAGAGAGAGAGAGAGATTATAGAAACCTACAAAATCTACAAAAATATTTACAAATAAAATTGTTTAAAATCGGTACTAAAAATATAATTTAAATACTCTCTTTACCAGGTACCTCTAACCTCAGTTGCAATCAACAGCGGCAACAGTGGTGACGGAGGACCGGAGGGAAGTCCCCTCAATAAGGAGAAAGATCCAGAACCGCCTACCTGATGCAATGGTGATATAGATTTTACAGAATGAACTGTTGTGCCATTTATATTAAAATTAAGACGGTTAATTTTATTTAAAAGTATTTTTTTAAATTTTAAATGTTCTGTATTTTAAAACAATGTACGTTATATAGAATTATTGCATTTGTTTTGTGTAAGATGAAATTGATTGACATTTACATCATCGTTTTAAAACAAATTTTGATGTGTTGTCAAAGTTCTCAATATTTTTTATGAAAAAAAATATATATATAGCAATAAAAAAAATATGCTATATATTTTTTTTTATTTTACTCTATACTTAGATTAAATTTACCAGCAAGACAGCTGAGTGAATAAAGACAGATTGTTTTGCTCCACGATTTATATGTCATACCCGCGTCAGATACGCATACCATATTTTTTTTAAATTAAAAAGTTAAAATCAACTGAACTTATCATTTGAGTCATTAAATTTACAAAATTAAATTCATTAAGAATTCAAATTCAATTTGAAATTCAATAAGGCGTTTTGGAAAATGTTAAATAAGTAAAAACTTCAACCGCCAGCGCGTCAAGCCAACAAGCCCGTAATATAAAATGTATGAGCACTTCACGCTCATTTAATTTATGGCAATTCGGTGATTTATTATTTAAATACAACAAATTTGGAGAAGTTTGTTTTTAGTAAGTCTTATCAAAGAAACGTAAAAGAAATTATATTTATTTTTATTACGTTTTATCTAAATAAAATAAAATTCTGTTAAGTGCGAGTCGAATTCGCTCACCGAAGGTTCCGTATCAATTTCGTAATTGTAAAACAACCGGATGTACAAGCTAGAAACGTTGACAATCTTTGTAAGAAATTAACTATAGATATAGTTTTGTAATGGTTTTTTCTATTATATACCTATAAATTTACTATTACAATAAATTACTATTATCTGGGTTTTTTTTTAAATTGACCATGCCTAAAATATTCATACTCCGATACCGATATAAAATATATTTCATCGAATATATATATATATATATATATATATATATATATATATATATATATATATATATATATATATATATATATATATATATATATATATATATATGACACAACGAGCGTAGAAATCGATACTCATGGGAAATCATCCAATGAAAGAAGCTCGATACGTTTTAATTGTATTCAAAATAATGTGGTGCAGCGGCACAGACTCTGTAAGGTCGTCAGTTGTGGGTTCGATTCCCACTCGGAGGAATGAATTGTTTTCATTTAATTCGCTCTGATAACAAGACAAAGCACGGCGTTGAGTTCCGCCATTCAACATTCAATATATCGAAAGATGGAAAGTGGAGAATGGAGTGTTATAACACTAGGATCCTATGTCTACCTTGCTATGAGCGACATACAACGTGAAGCTAAAAATAATATGAAAATCCGCACGTTAATAACATGTAAGTCATGTCTAATAAGGCCCAAGAAATCTATAGTTATATAGAATAAGATTATTTATTTGTGAATTTATTTATAAATTAAATATATAATAGTGGGACTCTAATGGTAGGGTTTATAAGATTTATAAATAAATTTATTTGCATGTCGGTCTATGTGCTAGTCGAAGCTTATTTTGTATATATTCGAACTGGTCTTAAGAAAACTTTTCCTTGCTACAGGACTTTCAGCACATACTTGAGACGATTTAAATTATATTTAGGAACTCCCACGTTTTAGAAGCTACTTCAATAACATAAAACTGTGCGAAATAATTCTAGTGTAGTTCTTGTTTGTCTGTCTGTCTGTTTAACTATTTCGGAATATGTTTAAATACTATTGTATGTTTTTTTACATATAAGAACGAATACAAAATTATAAACATCGTCTATATATTAACGTCCAATTTTCTATAATAATATCTATTTTAAAATAAGTCTTAAGGCTATTGTAAATATACCCATAATATATAGGAGATAAGTGCTAGCTAGTGTGAAGTTTATTTTATATAACCTGTAAATAAAGTACTAAATCAGTATTTTTGTTTTATTTCAAAAATATATATTACTTATACTTATTTATATTTTTATATATTAAATGACAAAAAATTAAGCAGACGCTATCAAAAAATATTATCAACATTAATTTTATGTAAGTAATCTATACATATAAATAAAATTAAAGTGTATTTCTGTGATTTAAAAATAACTGTGCTTATTCAAGTGTTCAAAGTTATTAACACGTTATAAAAACACAATTATTTTTTTTAATTTTGGCCAATTTTAATGGCACTTTGACTGGCAGCACTGGACTTGACATCCTAGGTTATGGAGCAACATATAGGCTTCTTTTTATCCCACAATTCCCATGTTATCGAGGCTAGCACGCCTTTACCGCGTGCGAGTACGAGGCGAGTATAACTGTCGAGAAGATCCAAATACATGTTTGCATCTAAACTTACTATTTTTCATTTAAATACATATATTTTTCACTATTTACTTTAAACAATCATCTGATTTCGTTCCAAAGGAACAAATTAAATATATGTACATGTATAATACATACATATCATATTGGAGTAAATCCGAGAGTATTGGTCAAGCAGACGAAGCAGCGAAGGGGTTGCTAGCTTAAAAATATGTCAATGAGCTTACTGTTAATTCTTATTTTACATAACATTTACATCTTTTAATACATAAAGACAGTTAAATGCTAGACAGTTTGCTGATGTTCTAAATACTCTCCAACATTGAATGACTGACAGACACTTTACAATCGAAACTACTGGACTGAGTTTTTTGGAAATAAAAAAAAAGATTTAACAAATTAGAGAGAGATTATAAAATAAATAATATAGATTGTTTTTTTTTTGTTTTCAGATTTATGAATAATATTTTGAAATAAACAATACGATATTTCATTTACAAGCATAAGATGTGTTTTTATTCTAAATATACTCTATACACTTGTCGATATTTTGCGTTTATTGAATAAGTTAAGCGTAATAATAAAATAGTTAGGTTTTTTCTTCTAGATTGTTTATTTTTGGCATTACGTATATTTTTATCAAGCAAAGTAGATAAACTTGCTTATATTTCGTAATCAACTTAAGATTTTATACAACATAGCGCAACTTAACGCCGCGTCTCGTCTTACTACGTCATAAATTACAAAACACTGTCCAACTATAAGAAAAGCTTTTACTCAAGTAAAGTACGTTTATCGGTCACAGTACAAGCTATTCCTTGCGGTTAAATAGTAATAAAGGCTGGAATTACTAGGGCGTATATGACCCACTTCTATAAATAAGTATGCGAGCGAGGCGTTCAAGAAATTGTATTAAGCGTAGCGGCTAATAGAAAACTACTTAGTTTACTTAACAACGTGCGGGAAATTTTCCGTATTTAGATCTTTATCAAAAAGATATATTAGTAGCGTAATTGATATTGCTCATTGGAAGCTATCCTTTAGTTTTATCTTAGACCAGCTACTTGATCGCGGCGGTGTAAATGTCATGTCCGTCTGTTCTTTAAGAAATGTTATTAAATTATTTAAAATTATTGAAATTAAATTAATTTATAGTCACAGTATAATCATGTTTAACTTGTTGCAATTTTTTACAGAGAACTAGAAGTTTCCTTGAGAGGCTTAATTATTTAATTACAGACAATTTATTTGTTGACGTAGGTAGTATGCGTTAGCGTTTGCCACGCCATTCTCAATGACTGACTACTCCGCTAATGATAAAACGTAAATCAATTATCATAAGATAAGAGAAAATTTAGAAAATTTAAAAAAAAACTTAAAAAAGATTCTATCTAATATTTACACAAAAATACTTTACGTAGCCTCATATACATTTTAGTATAATTCAATCATCAATAGATCTCAAACCAAGTTCTTATAAATATATTATTTATTTTAAAAATAATATTTTCTATTGCGTACAATTGAGATGATATTTATTTTAAAATACACACACACACACACACACACACACACACACATATACGAACCCTACTTACAGTGGAAATAAAAAATGGCGGTCAACATTCTAAGCTTAGGGCTGTCTTATCTCAGTCCAAACGACACAGACTCATGATAGAAAGGGCAAATACCTATCTTAACAAACTTAGTTCTATTTATCTAATACGAGCTAATAAAATACGAGAATTTTCTCGCCTAACAAAATAGACTAAATATATTTTGCAATATATTATCATTTAATATAATTTATAACAGCTATAAATTTTATCCTTTAAAATAATTTACTTTTTTATGCAAATATTTAAAAGAGATTATTATATTTCATCAGAGTCAGACTCCTCAACACAATAATATTTAAAATATTGTTTTTGTGCGTCAATAACATGGTGACATGTCATACTCACATTGTTCTATCAATCATTTGAATTCTTTCCGTATTGAGATTGGTGAAGTAATTCAGGTAATGTAAATTATATTACTATTTTTATATATTTTCTTGCTGACCGTACTTATTGCCGTGAAATCAATGTGTGCAAAAATCAATGAAAAATTTGCATTGTATTGTGACTCATCTAATCACATAGTTTGTATATATTTGTATACACAGTGGAGGGGCGTTCATTTTAAGTAATTTAATTGTATGTTCCTTAAAATGTAAGAGAAGCTTTAATCGGCTCGAAGTCACAAAACTGAATTAAACATTAAACGTTAAATAGTCAGTACGTGAGACGTACTTTATGGTGCCAATAAGGACGAAATTACTAAATTGCGAATTTCATACTTGAAAGTTGAGATTATTAAATAATAAGGGTAAAAGTGGAGAATGGTGTGTTTCAACACTAGGTTCTCTTTGCATATCTAGTATATGTGCAAAGTTAAAAAAATAAGCTTGAGTCTTAAAAGTGACTTTGACCTAGAAAACTAGAAGTGACAAAAAATTCAAAACAAGTTCACGTAGGTATATAAAACCAGTATTTATCTATATTTTATACTGATCTTTTGTAATAGCTGATAATGTAACTATACCAATATAACACCCTCGCTATTTAATGTATTTATATTTTATAATTTAATGAGTAATGATAATAATAAAACATTTAATATTATTACTAATTAGAATTTTGATTCAACGATGATTTTATTTTTGTACAACTATCATTATAAATATATATTCAATTGACAAATTGTTAAAGAGGGCAATTCTGTTTTTTAAAAAGTATAAAATAACGTGTAACTGTTGAACGGGGTTCACAACTTTGTCAATCTTTAAATAAAAACCATACTAGCTCCGCTTTGTTTCACTATACGATCATCCGAGACGATTTCGCCATCCACCTCCACCACTTTATATTGTTAGTCACAGCCAAGAATCATAATTTCATATTATTTTGAAATATATAATGCATAGGATTATAAACATGTTCAGATTTCTTAAAAAAATTTGGAACATCTCGGTTTGGATGCTGTCCAAATGTACTAGCCACATATTTATTAGTACTTTTATTATTAACATATTTGTAGAAAGATTGTTATGAAGCTTATTATGCTTAGTTGACTAATAATAACTAAGTGACACTTATTTGTAAAATCTTGCATTTGAGATATATTTTTTGAGATAGTTATTTTTTCACTTGTCAAATCACCATATCATATTCAAAATCGAACAGACAATAATTCAATAACGAAAAAGTTGCTTGTATGTAATAAATAGTAAAAATGGGAGTGAGGGCTTCCGGACTATATAATATATCGCTTTAAAATGCTTGGATATCTATCCAAATGAGCGTCTAAATAAACCCATAATGAGCTAAAACGATTTTTATAAAATTCTCGATTTTTGTAAAAGTCCACTAAACTAAAATTATTTATCCAAGTTTAGTTCTGAAATAGCCACTTTTTTCATAATGAGTACGCATCTGCGTTCCATCTGGAAAGACTTACCATTGCCCGAAATGTTTGAGACATCGATTTATACTTATAGTTTTGAAATTAGCCATAGTTTTGTTATAAAAATGTAAACGACCTCTTTATTTAATTAAAAAATATATTTTGAAAAATAGTTCAAGGAATTACCACCAGTTGTCACTGCCACAATGACGCCTTGGGGAGAGACGATTACTCTAGACGCTAGAGGCTCATCTTAGCCTAAGCTCGGTAGGAGTGACGAGATTGTAATGTCTAAGAAGAGAGATTATTATTAATCTTTGAAGAATATCTATATCATCGATTGATCGATTGATAATATCTATATCATCGATTGATTGCGAAAAAAATACAGGTCCTGTGACTTTGTCTACCACAACGAAAATGTGAAAATAATAGAAACAAAATAATTGAATAGGGACCGACGGTTGGTTACCATCGCGTTTTCAGACACTGCCCCAGTCTGCCAACATGAAAATAACTATCTCCAAAGCTATCTAAAAACTAGTCTTGACAATTTTATCTTATTTCTTAGACTGAAATGTGCCTATTTACATTTTTCTATATAAGTCAACGTACGTACGTACTCTATTCGAGTTCCAAAAAAGTTAGCACCAACTTTAAATTCAATATTCCAAGGCAGTGGATCCCACTTAACATAATATATTCATTTCGTTATATTACTTACTAACAATTTTTTTATGTCAATACAAACTTTTGTTTTACTTTAATAGAAATATATCTCCTTCAGAGTTTTATTACAGATCAGCTTGCTTGACAACATCGTACTTTATAAGAAAGTACAAGAAGGCCATTGTGGCTGAGTGGAACAACGTCTGACTTTAAAAACGGTGGCCGTGGGTTTGTCCAAAAGAGGGAGAATTCATTATTTTCCTCATTGATAGAGCAAACTGCGGTGTAAGTTCCGCCATTCAGCATACAATTTGAAATAAGGCCGAAACTACATAATGCCTACCGTAAAATACAGTGTGATGTTAATTAAAAGAAATAAAAAGAATAAAGTATACAAAACTCATCATGCCTTAGCTTGGCATTCATGGTTTGAACCAGAGTACTCTTCTATACGTTATGTTTGGCAAATATTTATTATGGCACGCCAATCTCATGCAAATAGTATGGAAAAATAATTAAAAATAAAATAAAAAACATACAGCAGCTACATTGGCTAGAGCGCTTTCCAAACATTCAATTTCTTTATTATAATTTTATTTTTTGTTTATTTCATGGAATATTATTAAATCAAGTGGATTCAAAAATAATAAAAAAAATTTCAAATACAATAATTTATTTGCAAGTACAAAAAAATCAAGCAACGATAGCGGGTGTCGGCTTCTTATTTAAATATCTTCGTCGGGAGATGCAGAATTTCGTTTGGAAGCAAACGTATGTAGGTGATTGGCATTCGAGCATACAAGAGCATCCGGAGCTACATTTAGTAATGTTTTGGGGACAGTAACGAGGTGGGGCCGCACCGGGGCAAGGATTGACGCAAACTGGCTGGTCACAGGGCATATCTGTAGCTATATTTCAATAAATAAATCAGTAAAGTAAAAATTAATAAAAACGCTTACGAAGCACAGTTGGCAAGTATCTGATAGCGATATAGGCGATAATTATTGGTGATAGGCCCTGTTTGAGAAAATTATATTTAACTAATTTCACATATCGAAAGTTCCACTTAAAAATTTATGTACTACTACTTTATAGAATACTCCGTTTTTCGCTTGAATTCGAGATTTCGTTTGCTAAGTGGCGGAACTCAACGCCGAACTTTTTGGCGGAATGGTGGAGCAACGCGAGGCCTTAGTGAAAGAAAGGCACGGATAAAATATGAAAATATGAAAAAACATGTTACATAAATACTAACTAACGAACAGAAACTCTCACTAAGCAAATACGCTTACGCTTCAAAAATGTAAGTTAAAGTGGCTCATACTTTAGACAAATATTTAAAGAAAATACAAAGAGTCTCAAGTAATCAAGTAGTGTGGGTTATATATGTAGATGCTATTATCATAATATATATATATATATATATATATATATATATATATATATATATATATATATATATATTATATATATATATATATATATATATATATATATATATATATATATATATATATATATATATATATATATGTAAAATTATTATGTACATACTACATATAAGTTGGGACGGAAAGTGCAGCTTAAACAACTTAACGTGTCTAAACACAAGGTTTTTTTCTACTAATCTCTATTTTATACACAGGATAAGTACTAGCTAAAATAAATAAGAAACAAACATGCTCAAATTCATAAATATTATATATATATATATATATATATATATATATATATATATATATATATATATATATATATATATATATATATATATATATATAATGACGTATTCACAAAATAAAACAAGCGTAATTCGTATTTCGTCCCCAATTTATACTTTTGGACCTTTCTATGTAAATAAAATTTCCTCAAATTCAGGTTCATATTTTGGTAGAATATATATTATGTAGAGATACATTCGAATTAAAAGTATTTATATATGTGTTTCATTTGAAAAATAACACGCGTGTTGTTATTCGTACTTAGACCGTAAAAATTCTTCTTACTTTCCAAACTGACTTAAAACAATACTAGCGTTTGTTTTAGTTATGAATATAAGGTTATAGGATCAATTACCATTCGAATGAATTATATTTAACTCTCGAATTCTCGTCTCGAACCCAAGCGGAAAACGGAGAGCGGAGTGTCTTGACACAATCAAATAATTGTGACGCTGAAAAAAAGAATTAAAAGAAAATCATACCAGGTGCCACATCTAATGCCTCATCTTCCCCAAAAGGACCCCAGCCAGATTGTCCGTAACTTTGCGCCAAAGATAAAAGTAGAAAAATACCTATTAATTTCGTATTCATGGCGAATCAGTGAAAATATTGCGCCGCCTTCAAAATTTATTTCAAAATTACATCGTTTTCACCAAATTCTATTATGATCTTGAAATTAAACGTCAAATAGATTACACTTTTAATTTTCTTTTTTATTATAATAAAGAGTTTTATGTCCAACAAACATCGACTATAGTTATTCATTAATAATGAAAGTAACCTATATGTATACGCCGTCGTGGCACAGTGGATCCATAGTTATGGGTTCGATCTCACTCTCAGGCTTGATATATATATATATATATATATATATATATATATATATATATATATATATATATATATATATATATATATGTAAAATTATTATGTACATACTACATATAAGTTGGGACGGAAAGTGCAGCTTAAACAACTTAACGTGTCTAAACACAAGG
Organism: Dione juno; assembly: GCA_037127375.1. Taxonomy (NCBI): domain Eukaryota; kingdom Metazoa; phylum Arthropoda; class Insecta; order Lepidoptera; family Nymphalidae; genus Dione; species Dione juno. Next base: position 476,403 of record JAXRJS010000018.1, on the reverse strand, counting down.
TTTTTTTCTACTAATCTCTATTTTTATACACAGGATAAGTACTAGCTAAAATAAATAAGAAACAAACATGCTCAAATTCATAAATATTATATATATATATATATATATATATATATATATATATATATATATATATATATATATATATATATATATATATATAATGACGTATTCACAAAATAAAACAAGCGTAATTCGTATTTCGTCCCCAATTTATACTTTTGGACCTTTCTATGTAAATAAAATTTCCTCAAATTCAGGTTCATATTTTGGTAGAATATATATTATGTAGAGATACATTCGAATTAAAAGTATTTATATATGTGTTTCATTTGAAAATAACACGCGTGTTGTTATTCGTACTTAGACCGTAAAAATTCTTCTTACTTTCCAAACTGACTTAAAACAATACTAGCGTTTGTTTTAGTTATGAATATAAGGTTATAGGATCAATTACCATTCGAATGAATTATATTTAACTCTCGAATTCTCGTCTCGAACCCAAGCGGAAAACGGAGAGCGGAGTGTCTTGACACAATCAAATAATTGTGACGCTGAAAAAAAAATTAAAAGAAAATCATACCAGGTGCCACATCTAATGCCTCATCTTCCCCAAAAGGACCCCAGCCAGATTGTCCGTAACTTTGCGCCAAAGATAAAAGTAGAAAAAAACCTATTAATTTCGTATTCATGGCGAATCAGTGAAAATTTTGCGCCGCCTTCAAAATTATTTCAAAATTACATCGTTTTCACCAAATTCTATTATGATCTTGAAATTAAACGTCAACTAAATTACACTTTTAATTTTCTTTTTTATTATAATAAAGAGTTTTTATGTCCAACAAACATTGACTATAGTTATTCATTAATAATGAAAGTAACCTATATGTATACGCCGTCGTGGCACAGTGGATCCATAGTTATGGGTTCGATCTCACTCTCAGGCTTGATATATATATATATATATATATATATATATATATATATATATATATATATATATATGTAAAATTATTATGTACATACTACATATAAGTTGGGACGGAAAGTGCAGCTTAAACAACTTAACGTGTCTAAACACAAGGTTTTTTTTCTACTAATCTCTATTTTTATACACAGGATAAGTACTAGCTAAAATAAATAAGAAACAAACATGCTCAAATTCATAAATATTATATATATATATATATATATATATATATATATATATATATATATATATATATATATAGATATATATATATATATATATATAATGACGTATTCACAAAATAAAACAAGCGTAATTCGTATTTCGTCCCCAATTTATACTTTTGGACCTTTCTATGTAAATAAAATTTCCTCAAATTCAGGTTCATATTTTGGTAGAATATATATTATGTAGAGATACATTCGAATTAAAAGTATTTATAAAAGTGTTTCATTTGAAAAATAACACGCGTGTTATTATTCGTACTTAGACCGTAAAAATTCTTCTTACTTTCCAAACTGACTTAAAACAATACTACCATTTGTTTTAGTTATGAATATAAGGTTATAGGATCAATTACCATTCGAATGAATTATATTTAACTCTCGAATTCTCGTCTCGAACCCAAGCGGAAAACGGAGAGCGGAGTGTCTTGACACAATCAAATAATTGTGACGCTGAAAAAAAGAATTAAAAGAAAATCATACCAGGTGCCACATCTAATGCCTCATCTTCCCCAAAAGGACCCCAGCCAGATTGTCCGTAACTTTGCGCCAAAGATAAAAGTAGAAAAATACCTATTAATTTCGTATTCATGGCGAATCAGTGAAAATTTTGCGCCGCCTTCAAAATTTATTTCAAAATTACATCGTTTTCACCAAATTCTATTATGATCTTGAAATTAAACGTCAACTAAATTACACTTTTAATTTTCTTTTTTATTATAATAAAGAGTTTTTATGTCCAACAAACATTGACTATAGTTATTCATTGATAATGAAAGTAACCTATATGTATACGCCGCCGTGGCACAGTGGATCCATAGTTATGGGTTCGATCTCACTCTCAGGCTTGACTTATTTTTAATAATCCGCTCTGGTAGACCAAATACGCCGTTGTGTTCTTAACATCTAGAGTTCGACGGAAAGCGAACAAGGGAGAGCAACTTATATTCAGCAGGATAAAGCGTGAAAGTAAAAAATAACCCTGAACAAACAATAATATTTTAATACCTTATGACCGTAATTTTAGTTAACTATACATTATAGACACTAAGATGGGATCGGAGTGTCATAACACTAGGTTCCTACTGTTCCCTCTCCCTACCCTGCCATGTGTGGTATACAACGTGAAGCTAATTTAATTTTTTTTTATACATTATACTCGTAAATTGAATATCAGCCACTCGTGACTGACGAAGCAAACAATAATCACAGAAAAAACGCACTTAATTCTTACCTTATTTTAAAAATCGTTGAATAAAACATATGAACGTTAAAGTTCAATTAGTCGTTTTCACGGCCCTAGTTTTTTATTACGCCATTAGTCAAGCTGAGAAGGAAATTGTTAGAAAAATAGTAGAATATATTTTTCTAATAAAAGCTGTCTCAAACGAAAATATACAAAGTAATCGTTGTTTATTCAATTGTCATAGACGTCAGGCGAAGCAGAACAAGGTAAACTTAAGAGAGAAACGTTTCTCGTAATAATTTAACATTTGTAGGGCATTACAGGAGAGTTACACTAACAAATATGTATATAATATTTAATACTAAGGAGTATTCTAAAAGTTCGTTCTCAATCCTCGTGTTTTATAATCATTTAAAAATGTAGTTATAAATAACTTAAGTAAAAATAATTAAAATTGACTACAAAAAGAAAATAGAAATAATTAATTGATCATTAATATTACGTTAGATGGTTTTTTTTTAAATTAAATTACACTTTTTTATTAGCTTAGTATATGTATCTATAGCTTGCTGAATGAAACTGAACTTGATTTTGACCAACTTTGAAAAACCAAGTAAATTAAGCTTTTTAAGTGATCTATTGACATGTTGTCAATGGCACCCCCCGCACTTTTAAAGAACGATACATTTTTTTCTATTTAATAAATTCTAATTTAAAAAAATATTATATTTTTATTTATTAGTTAATTTTCCTACAAGCACATGTGCTTTTTTAAACCAAAACATCTATTGAAAGTGACAAATATTCATACAGAATTACCACTACTTAATTTTATATTTATATTGAAAATTAACGTCACTAAACGACAAAGCTTCAGGTTTTTGTAAAGGTTAATCTATTATAAAAACCTAAGACACTGGCTAGCAGAAAAAGCTCATTAATGTCACTGGAGAGAACAAAAGCTTCAATGGGAAAAGAAACGTAATTGTGGCTTTATTGTTGTAAAATAGGTACTTTACTCAGTAGAGAAGGAAGGCCTTCTAGGACTATAATGGCTTAGCAGCATACATGTTACACACACACACTATTATATATTATATATATATATATATATATATATATATATATATAGATATATATATATATATATATATATATATATTATATATATATATATATTATATATATATATATATATATATATATATATATATATATATATTATATATTATATATATATATTTGGCACTATTATCACAGGGTTAAAATTTAAAAAAGGATCTTTATATTATCACTAAATTATATACTGATTGTGTGCACTTTGCACTTAGGCGTTAAATTCCGCCACTAACACACAATGTTTGGATATCAGGCGAAAAGTGGAGAAAGGATTCTCTTGACACCAGGCTTTCACATGTATACATAAGGACAACAACTAACAATAAGTCCTTCCTATATGCAGGATAAAATGTAAACTTTTAATAACAGTATATTATATACAAATTTATCAAAAACATGTCTGGGTCATATTATGCGTGAACAATCTCAATGGCTTCAAAATGTAACAAAAAATTATTTAAGCAGAAATGTATTCAGCAACACGCTCATAAGAACACGTACCGTGACATTTTTCAGTATGCTCAATATATTATAAGCAAAAAACGAGGGTTAAACTCTATCAATGACATATAAGTTCACATCCACAGCTTAAAAATATTCATGTAAGTTGAAAGGAAAGGAATATAAAAAAACATAGAATAATAATAAAAGATATGATTTTTATCAAATTAGGATATTTCGAATAAAAATAGAAACGTGTAGATACAAAGATAGGTAAGGGAAGACCTCGGTTGACCTTCGAAAACACAGTGTCGAAGATACTGAAGGAAGGTCACGTAAAAACCATGAGGATGCCCAGGAGAGCATGTATGAAGAGGTTAATGACCGTGGACGAGGCGAAAGAGGTATGCAGAGACCGCAGCTTTTGGCGCTGCGTCCTCTCTGACTACTCCGCTAGGGATGAAGCGTGAAGCTATGTATGTATGTATTTATGTGTAACACACAAATTTTCTAGTTCGTACTTTCTATTAGCGGGAATTTCGTATATTTAAAAACAACATTAAGTCCGGTTAACGAGTTTCTACTGTATATATACGGTGAAAACGGTGCAAACAATACGGTGATCTTATGAGAGCTTTCATAATAATAATAAATCAACATACTAATATCTTTAATAGAGCAATTTATATTTTACCTTATTTCCATTTATGTAATACAGAATGAATTTGTTAATTCTAATAATTATTGTCAAGTATGAAATATTATATTATTTCATTACATTTAAAAGTGTTATTCTACACTAAGGAAAGGAAAAAAAATTTTACAAGAGGCGTAGATTCAAATCCCGCAATGCTCAAAGTTTTATATGTTTTTCTAAAGCTATATTACGATTACATTACCTTGTACATATTATATCACTGTAAAATTGCAAAAATCATTAGCTAGTAATATTTTACAATTTAACTTTTCTTTAAAATTGTTTTCTATAGAAAAAATCATAAATTACTCCATACTAAGTAATGGTCGAAACATTGGCGGTCACAAAAGAATACGAGAGTATTTTCCGGTCTTTAGTCCAAAAGACAGGAAGCTGAATTTACGCATTTCCCCGGATGTCACTTATTTTTGCTTATATTACAGCTGTGCTTCGCCTTTTTATCAATATTGTATGTTGGTACATGTTATTTAAGATTAGTGTAAAAGTCAAAATGACTAATTCATTTACTTCTAGTAGCTACAATTTTGTCAAGAAATAGTGTCTATACATCTATTCACATAAATAAAATTGTAGTGTCTATTTGTAATTTCAAAATAAATTAGTTTTTTCGAGTGCACATATTATTTACACGTTACTAAAACATAAAACAACACTTTTTTATATGTCTATCTGTCTGTCTGTCTTTCCGCTCCAATCTCTGGAACAGCTGAACTGATAGTTATTTAACTTTCACTAGAAGATAAAAGGACTGTGAAGCACACTATATATTTTTTATTATGGTATTCTTGCGGGTTCGAAATTTATGCGGGAAGTACGTGTTTTCCCGTCCCGAAACACGCGCGAGTACTTACTGCCCAAATAAAATATTACAAATAAAAGGTTTTATAGACAACGTGATTTGAAAGAAAAAATGAAAAATTTTAAGTACAGTACAGTATATTATATTAGAGTAAATCCGAAAACATCGATCAAGTTAGCTACTACATATAATATTTTATAACATATATTATATAAGCTATATATAAGCTACTATAATAATTAATATTATCATTCCATGTGACATGCGGTTGTTAGCAGAGGATTAAAATTAGATACATGTGTATGTTTGTAATGATTTTCCGGGCAAAATAAAATGCGATGTTGAATTCCGCCACTAACACAGAGTGTCTTGACACTAGGCCACTCTATATATACGTTATAACAAAAAAATGTTAATAACTTAATTCTAATATAAAAATTTTATGAAAAATATAATAGTACTACTATTTATTAATATTAATAAAGCCAAAATACTAAAGCATTCTTTAATATTATATTTTAATAGACACATGAAATATATTATAATAATAACAAACGAATCTATTTGAATAGAAACTAAAGCTAAGGCTTCAGTCTCGTCTTATACAAAATAGATAAATTAACTCGATCGCACTCAGGAGGGACGCCCCGAAGAACACCCCTCCCACACCCCCTATGTCCACTGAAACAATATTACAAATATGTATGTATGTACGTATACATTTGTTTAAGTACTAAATAAACATATTACATATATAAAATATATAGATTTTGTTGAGATCATATAAAATTGTCTGTGTTATTTATATGTACTTATGTTTATTTTACATATAATATGTTACATAATATGAATTTAATTGTATATGCAATTTATATTTATATGCATCTGACAGTAGAGATACAGTGTCTGATTGTTAACGCAGTAGTTGTAGGTTTGATGCCCACGCGTGGGAATTAAATTAATAAAGCCTTGAGACAAGTTTCTCTCCGTCTACTCTACTAATTAATATAGTATAGTGTAGAAAGTACTCTGATATATTTATTCTAATTTACAAAATGGACGTGTGCAAATATTATTTTACACTCTCCTCGTATAAAATATGTATATATATATATATATATATATATATATATATATATATATATATATATATATATATATATATATATATATATATATATATATATATATATATATATATATATATATATATAATATATATATATATATATATATATATATAATATATATATATATATATATATATATATATATATATATATATATATATATATATATATATATATATATATATATATATCTATATATATATATATATATATATATATATATATATATATATATATATATATATATATATATATATATATATATGTGGGGTGTGCTAAGTATTTTTATCATAGTATACTACATTTAAGTTTAGGCCGTCGCAACACAGCGTCTGACAGTAAATGCGACGGATGTGGGTTCAATTCCGACCCGAGATTTATTTATTTAATTTCCTCGCTCTAGTAACACGACAAAGCGCGGTATTGAGTTCCGCCACTCAACACGCAATGTCAATGTTGAAATTATTTTGTATTGCGAAAAACTTGTTGTTTATCGCTTAATTTATTAAAATTTACAATGTAATTCATAAAATATGTTTCTATTTTGTACTATTTGGATGACAATTTATTCAATATACGCTGTATGAATAATTGTAACATGTAATTAATATAGTACTTTTCTATCTTAATCAGCTCAATAGTTAATATATAGGTATATATATATATTATATATATATATGTGTATATATATATATATATATATATATATATATATATATATATATATATATATATATATATATATATATATATATATATATATATATATATTGTATATCCATGAGTTTTGATCAAAATACTACTCCTATAAAAATATACTTGAATATTCAATAATACGTTTTATTAATAATAGTTACTTACTAGTTAAACCTCTTACCGACTAATCCAAGGATATCTTTTATGGCTAGTCTTCGAATTCTCAAGCTTGGTAGCTGAGCCAGTCGCACGCGAGCACGGGATCCCCTTTTCATAAGTTCGGACGACGGCTTCGCTGTCAAACGACTGTGAGAGCATAGGTACGTAATGCTGAGCTTTATTGGTTTATTTATTAACGTATTAAATATTATTTTTGTCTTTAAATGAATGAGTGAATAATGAGTGAATAAGAATTTTACTTAAAAAATAAGAATATTTTTCATACGATTCTAATATATTAATAATATATATATAAGAAGAGGCCATGTCTACTGTAAATGCGATGGTAGTAAGTTCAAATTCCACTCGGCAGAATGAAATATTTTTATTTCACAGCTCAGGCAAACCGAAACGAAATCAAATACACACACGACTCGGTGAAAAGTGGAGAACCGATATTAAGCTCTCCCTCTCTCCGCCTAGGCTGTTTTTTAAAATTATAAGGGTAAACTCTATTTAAAATTGCTTGATTTTCGATTTCTATCTAGTTATCTTAGAGGCAAAGTCAAGAGACTAAAAACTAGATTACCCAGAGTAACCAAATTATGCCTCGATTAGAGATTGGAGGAAATACAGTTTGTGGAAGGAAAACACATTTCTATTGAGTTTGTGAAATTATTTAGAAAATGTCTTATTTGGATTCTAGCTTGTTTATTAAAATAAAAATCTCCATATAATGTTATCTAATGCTACGTCATGTATTTAATTATGGATCCGAGAATGAAGAAGAAGAAGAAGAATGCCTAATAATAGACAAAAAGCATCAAAAAATCTTATTGTCATTGTGTGGTGCCTCCTCCGTTTGTGATATGTGTGATTATGATTCAGCTCTATGATTAATGAAACTAACTAATAAATATACACTTACTTAAAGAAGATATGGACAATTTTGTAGAGTGTATCATCGCAAGCCATGGGACACGTACATTCGTATTTAATTAGTTCATCTAAAAAAATGTAAAATTAAATTATCATTCAAATCAAATAATACGCATACTGTTAACATATGTTAAGCGAAAGCGAAACTAGTGTTAAGACACCCCGTTCTCCGCTTTTCACCATTTGAGCGGAACTCAACGTTACGCTCTGCTTTGTTACCAAAGCAATTCTATAATCTCGTCTCTAATTCTTAATATGGGTTTAATTATTTTTTTTTACTATCTATTCCTCTCATTACAATATTTTCCTATAATTTTTACTATTTACTGTACTATTTATGTTTTTAATAATTTGACGTGGCGGGTACAGATTTTTCTCTTAAATATATTTAATTCCAGCTACAACTGACCTTTATTTTGGTAGAGACAAGCCAATCCTTTTATATCACAAGCCGGCATTTGTACTGTAGAAAAACTTAATGATTATTTTAATTGGATTAAAGAGGTTAAGTATAGAACCTACTTTGATTTCTTTTTTAATAATTCATTTACCTACCTAACCGAGGGCATTTATAGTGATATTTCTATATTTATTATTAAGCGTAATTTAGTTTCTTAATCATTTTAAATACATTTAACAAATTAATTTAATACGATGACTTCTATGTCCCAATATATGATTTAAGACAAAACTTTTTGAAAACGTTTGCTTATCTAGATTAGGGACCTTCGTGGCACAGCGGCACAATACAATTGAATGCCAAGCACAGGTTTATGCGGCTCGTCCAACTCGCAAACAATGATTTTTTATCCTATTTCTAGAAATTCGGAAGAGCGGATCGGATCATGATATAAGCGGGAAAACGTGGATACGTGTCAGAATACATACCTTTTTTGATATTTGTCATATAAATATAGTGTATATGTAATAGGTATATGATAGGGTATATAGGTTAGATATTCTGTCAATATAGAAAAGATTCGTTTCCAGCGTCAAGCACTGATGCGAGGTGCTTATGAGGTGTACGATGACTCCCGAGCAAAAAAAGGACGTGACCACAAACTGCTTTGACTGTACGAGGAGCCATCCCATACGGATTTCCTCAAAATCGACAGTGTAAAACAGTACAAGGAATCAAGTTATGCAATTTCAAGGCACACAGCGCCAACAATGATTAAGGTTTTGCAGCTTAGTATCAAAGCCAATGTTGTCTCGTTTTATTTAAACATTATATTTATTGGAATATTACTTGTATTATTAAATAATATGACTAAGCTATGAATATATCACCTTTCTTTTGTAGAGACAAAGTCTTAGAAGCTATTCTCATAAAAGATCATTAAAAAGGTCGCGTCAACTGGAGGGACAAAAGGGATGATTTTTCCACACACTTAACTCTAGAAATGGAACCGAAAGGTTAAGCCCTATTTTAACCCTCCTTCCATTGAGTTTTTTCCACGACAGGTTGTAGTTTAATTCAGAAGATACCCTTTCTACCTATTTCACTATTTTAGTAAACTTATTTATAGACACTGCGATGTCACAGTCATAAGGGGAAAGTTTGTCTTAGCAATATAGTAATATATTGAACAATTAAAAACAATAATAACAATAATGATAATGATTTAAATGAGCTTAAAGCAGAAAAAAACGTTGACCGCTAATAGACATTGTAAAATGTGGATAGTATCATGTAGTAATTAATAGCTGCCAAAAATTTAGATGTTATTTTTCGACACCGCCGAGCTTTGTCTAAGTTATGTAAGGATGTCCAAATTAGATATTAGGTTTATTTTAAATTTTAACCGTTAATATATATATATATATATACAAAGATATGTAAACTATCAGAATACTGGCAGCCTTATATAAACGACTGTCAATAAAGCCTCCAAGGTTTCTCAGACTAAAAATGCATTTGTACAAAATTATATAGTATGTAAAGAACTTAACGTAGTTATTGATTATAACAAAGTATAATAAGACTCTATGAGCTCTTGAACATTTAGTTGGTACTCCTTCTGTTTTAGCTTATATATTATAGTATGGAATAAAGTAGCTTCCCAGTAAAGTACGCGTGAAACTTAAACTACGCAAGGGATTGTTATTGTGGCTTTCAATCATACTTTAAAAGGGCATCTTATACGTATAATACATGTATTTCATTAAAGAAACATCGAGAATATTAAAAACTTAAAAAGAATATGCAATTTTTTCATAGAAGATTTATAACAAGGGGCAGATCAGCTTCACTTCGCGAGTGGTAGCAGGCGGCTATATTATTATTTTACTTATATATTTTTCAGTCGATCGATTAACGATTTAAAAAATTCAGAGAGCCGTTACTATACAGAGACTCTTTAATTTGTTTAGAGCCTAATTAAATTTTAACGGTGTGAGCTTTGTCATTCATTTATATTGAGTCGGTAGCAGGGTAAGGTGGGTAATAATGGTATTTCGCTATAAGTATCTTCTCTACTTCACGAGACCTCTGGATGGAAGACCAATGTTCTACTTTTAAAAAACCATCCTGCATAAGATCACGATATATACAATTATATGGACATTTTAATATTTCTGTAAATATCCCGAGAGAAAAATGATCATAATAGTGTATTATTTAATAAGTATAAAAGTTAAGACAAGAAATTATTGAAAAATTAAGAAAAAATTGAATATTAGTATATATTTTTTTATAAATAGTTGTAAATAAACTATATATTAATATTAATATTTTTCTTAGTTTAATTAATTAAAAATTTAATTAAATTAAAAATTTTTATTAAAAAATCTTCAATATTTTGTTTGATGTAAGATTAGATGTGTCATTTATTTAAGGGGAAGACACTTACACCCGCAACACAGTTTTTACTAGTGCAGGTGTTAGAGAATCCTACATTGTAACTGTATTCACTTATGCCAATAAAATATTATTATTATTATTATTATTATTATTTCTGACTTAACTTTAAACGCAAAAGTGAGCAGAAAGCATTTGGATTGATTCCTTATAGTTCACCTGATAGCTTCACTCATTTGTACTTGTAGCAGAATATATAGAGAGAACGTAGTCTTAAGACACTATGTTCTTCACAACCCTCCTATATTCAAGATAGTTTCCAAGAGAATTGTGCATCTTACCAATTTTAGCCATGAAATGATGAGAGCAATTACAATAAGCCATCTGTGCCAACGCTCTACAATACAACAGGCAAGCGCTATAAGTGTATTCTTTGAACGGCCACATAGGTAACGAAGGCCGGTCGTCTCTGAACAGACATCCTCGCATGGTCTTTGATAGCGATGAGACGGAAACATCGTTCACTGTTTGTTCAACCTAAAATAATAATTGCATTTATAGGTTTACATATAATACTGTATTTAAAAAAAACAGCTTGTCGCTGTATACTGTATATTGGAGGATAAATTAAGAGAAATTAAGGTGGAGATACTCTATTCCTCATTCTCCGCTCAATATTGGAGGCATTGTGCATTGAGTGGCGGAACTCAACGCCGCGCTTTTTGTCGTTACCTGAGATAGGACATAAAAATATTTCATTCACACAGACGCTGTGCCGCTGAGCCACAACAGCTTCTTATTTATTTTAGTCATCTTTTATTACTATCGCTTTGTTATATGCCTTGTTGAATCCTGAACTGCGACAGTCTTAGATTTGCTTATTGGGTCATGCAGTATAAAGAGCCGATTTGGTTGGGTTTTATTTTTAGCATTTGAAACGGTATGTAATAAAACACAGCGATGAATCAACACTTATTTATATTTGTTTATAAATTTGAACAGAGTTACGGCTTATAATGGTGTTCGTTATAAGAATGCCCCTAAAATGAGGTAGATGGCTTATTTAAACACTTGTCCCCACCCACATTGGGAGGGGTACAAGGTTGATTTTCAATATAGGCAATGGCTGGCTTGGCTGGCTTGGCTGGCTTAGCTGGCTTGGCTAGGCTGGCGTGGCTAGTTAGACTGGCGTGGCTGGCTAGGCTGGCGTGGTTGGCGTGGCTGTCTAAGCTGGCGTGGCTGGCAAGGCTGGCTGTCTTTGTCTAGCATATATGGCTTAGCGTTACAATCGGCCATCCTGCAACAATTGCTCCCGCAATGGGGACAAGATAATATGGTTAGCTTTCAAGTAAATCGATTAGATCTTCCGTTTCCAATTATTCATCAGAACTGCTAGCACTGTCAGATACAGAGGCTACACTGCGGTACGGCCGTAATGAATCGGCGGACACTAATCCCACAAAGCTTTTGTATCCCCATAGCCCCTTGATAATTCGAATCCCATATCTGTCATTGCCTACAACTTTAGTAACGATATACGGCCCTGAATAAATGTCGTCTAATTTTGAACTAATCCTAGGCAGCACTACTAGTAGGAGTTTGGTCCCAGAGAACTAAATCGCCCTTTTGGTAAATAGAACAATTTTAACGATATTTATCAATGTTACACTTCATCCTAACACTAGTTTTATCTATACGTCGCTTTGCCCCAGTTCGCTAGTTTGGATCCTTGTATCCTATCTGGGACAGATACGTTTCATCTGGACCTACCGCTGCGAGAAAACATTAAATCATACAGTTATTAGCAGCTTCACCAAGGTCGTCAGACCCGTAAAGCATTGAGTATTGTCCTATTGGTGCGCTCGACTTGTCAGTTTGCTTTCGGGCACGTAATCGCGTTCAATGTATGTTTGAACCGTTTCTCAGTGCCAAACTTCTTAAAATGTCTACTCGTGAAACTTTACCGTGTTTAGTTACTATTCTGTTCGGATAACCAAATCAAAAGCAAAAGAAATCTTTTAAGTGCTCTGGTCGTTTCAACCGAAATTACTGTTCGAGTTGGCTCCGCAATGACGAAACTTTGAAAATGCATCTGTTATAACTAACATATATTGATAACCTTTCTTTGTTCTACAGAAAGCCCCAACTGATCAATGTGGATCCCTGTAAAAAGTTTGTTTGGTTTAAGATGCAACATGTCTTCCTTCTTACCGTATTCACCCTTGCCGTATGTACAATGCAAGCATGTCGTTATATGTTTCCGAAAAATCTATTCTGTTTAGGAAACAAATAGTCTTTTTCTATCAAGTCTATTGTACGCTTCAGACCGACGTGAAGTATTTCATCATGATGCATTTGAACTATTTTCTATCTAGCTGGCCCTGGAACGACATCCTGCAACTGAACGGTATAAAACCAATCCGCCACTTCGAGGCGATTAATGTAAACAGTATCAATTGGATTTCTGATGAGTGCATCCACGTGTTGCATTCGTTCACCTGGCCTATATTCGACAGTGATATCGTACTCTTGGATTAATTACCACCATCTTGATATACGTGGAAGTATATCACGCTTTGTAAGAGTAGCGCGCACAGAAGTACAATCTGTAACCTACTACTACGTACACGCGAAATTTTCGTAATGATTCGACCACTGCTAGTGCTTCGAGCTCGTAACCGTGATGCATACTTTCCTCGGGAGATGTTACACGGTTTGCACGCATCTGTATGTATTTCTGTATTACGCGAGGGATCATAAAGTGCTAATATAGGCTTCGAACATATACAAATTTTTAATTTTTCAAATCTAGCCGATTGCTCTGTATTGCATACCCATGGCACATTTTTCTTGGTAAGATCGGTTAACGGGCGGGCGCGAATGTAAATATAATTTTGAAAAATAACTACAAAGACCTATAAACTGCCATATCTCATGAACGTTTTTGGAACCGCACTTAATTTAGATTCCGACAGTTTAACTCCATTTTGAGAAATTTCATATCCTAAATATGTTACTTGATCTTGCAATAATGAACACATTTTTCATAATAAATTTAGGATTTTTGGGTTAAAATATACGTAACACAATCTCTAACATTTTTAATCCCGATTCAATGACTGAGGGTAGTAAAATATCATCTAAAAATGCTAAAGCCTCGTTTGCAGAACTGTCACTGTTAGATAACATACTTTGAATTGAGTTAAAGATTTTATGAATTAAATGCATAAAAACTGAGGGAGAATTGGCTACACCGATAGGAACTCTTACATATTCGAATTGACCTTTTTGACAGATAAAAGCCGTTTTATACGTATCTTCCGGGCTAACATAAATTAGTGATATCCTTGAGCCATATTGAAACATGTGTAATATTTTTGACCGGGCATCCTCAATATTAGATAACGAATATTGTTGCAGCATTGAACGCACGATAATCTATACATAATCTACTATCGCCATTCTTTTTCTTTACCGGTACTACAGGAGAACCATAATTCAATTCGGATTCTTTAATGATACCTGCATCTAATAACTCTAACTTTAGGCTTTACTATTTCTCGTTCGCTGTGGGATTGTCTATAAGGTTGACGATATATCAGCTGCTCGTGGTCAAGTCTTATTTTCATTTGTATTAAGTTAGTACAGCCGAGATCAGTACTATTTGTAAAACTATATGGAAATAAAATATTTGATAAACTACGAAGCTGGTTATCACCTAAATGAACTATTTTTATATCGCGTAATAGCACGCCGCCTATACCAGGATTAGAAGAACTACTTTCAAATATATTCAAAATATTTATTGATTTATCGTTATCTGGCAAATTAGTAACTTTATGTAAATTAGACATATGAGCTAAAATAGGCAATTTAGGAAATACTGGCATGGCTTGGCTACTGACCTGGCTGATCGTTGAAGGCTCCTCGCACCGTTACTTACAATGGGCGACATCTTATCTGCGTTAATCACTACACACATCACACATTAAACTGATGTCCCCCATATCAATGTCTGTTAAATAAGTACTGGAATGTTATCGATTTCAAGATCGAATTTCACTTCACCGTGGCTTGTAAGCAAACCTCTAGAGATTTTTTTTTAAATTGTATGCGAGGGTATGATTTGAAGAGATAGCAACCTTAGATTACACACACTTTAGATTGTACACACAAAACATTCACTTGGCTCCCAGTAATCACATAAGCCATTACAAATACCTTGTTAACTCTTCTACTAGCTTAACGTCGAGGTCAAGAAAAGCTTCGTATAGTTTATCTGGCCGTTCACATTGAAATGCACGTGCGTTAGGTTGCAATGAAGTTCATAAACCGCGTATAATACACGAAACAGTAGTACTATCCGAAACACATAGTCACTTTGTCCTGGTAATATTTACTCATTGTCTCGTTAGGTAATTTCTTTCGTTGCATCATTTCGTCTAATAAAACACTATAATCATAATGTCTAGGAAAGGTCCGCAATAATATTCGTTGCAATTCAATCCAAGTATAATTGTCGAGTCTATTGTACCATTTACGAGCCTGGCCGTGAAGTTTATCTTGCAGATAAAATGATTTTATACCGTCACTGTAATTGTGTATACTCGTATCATCAAGTTATTCAATTTTTTTTTAGTCACCTAGATACTGTAAAATCCTCTCCTTTGGGATCTAATTCGGGAATGTGCGATGCCGCACGTTGGTTCTTAGCTCGGCCGAACGTTTCACATTCTAGATCGACATCACGTATCGCGCTGTCGACTTCTTTCACTAGCAGGTATTTTAATATATTTCTCGCGGGTGGCGGTGACACGTCACGGTCGTCATCAGCTTCAGATTCGTCGCGATATGACGTCGAATACCTCTGCAGGTTTTATCGGGGCGACTTCGTTTCATCCCACTTCTGAATGAAACGGTATGTAATAAAACACAGCGATGAATCAACACTTATTTATATTTGTTTATAAATTTGAACAGAGTTACGGCTTATAATGGTGTTCGTTATAAGAATGCCCCTAAAATGAGGTAGATGGCTTATTTAAACACTTGTCCCCACCCACATTGGGAGGGGTACAAGGTTGATTTTCAATATAGGCAATGGCTGGCTTGGCTGGCTTGGCTGGCTTAGCTGGCTTGGCTAGGCTGGCGTGGCTAGTTAGACTGGCGTGGCTGGCTAGGCTGGCGTGGTTGGCGTGGCTGTCTAAGCTGGCGTGGCTGGCAAGGCTGGCTGTCTTTGTCTAGCATATATGGCTTAGCGTTACACATTGTAACTTAATTGAAGAATGGGAAGTGAGTGGATCTAGTCAATTATGTTTATAAATTAACATAATTAACTTAAATTTAAATAAAATTAACTGAATAAAATTAAATTAAATAGCTTCTTGGTTTTCCCCGGTAAGGTTGACTGTGTGAAACTAGTGTTAAAACACTCCGCTCTATACTTTCCGCCCAATATCGGTGACCGTTGCGTGTTAAATGGCGGAACTCAATGACGTATTTTGTCTGCTTACGAGAGCGTGGAAATAAAAACATTTTATTCACTCGAGCAAGAATAAAACCTGTGACAACTGTCGTGTGTTAGCGTCCGCTGTGCCACAACGGCCTAATCTTATAATTTAAAGTAACATTTATATCATCACAAAATAAACATTCTATAGCATTTCAAGACCTCCAAAATAATATTAGAATGCATTCAACGAGTTACCTTCAATATGGCTTCAAATTCAGTAATCAAAGGCAAGGAGCTAGACCGCCCGAGTATATTTTCTAAGCTGACTGAAACCAGGTCATCGGGTGAGTGCACTCTTACCTGAAATAACGAATATAGTTATCTACATTGTACTAATAATTATATAAATATTATATCTATATCCTATATACTTAAATTTTAATTTTAAATGAAATTTTAATTTTAATTTTGAAGTTGTGGCGCAGCGGCACACCGTCTGACTGTAAACGCGATGGTTATGGATTCATATCCTACTTGGGTAGAATAAATTAATTTTCATTTGCTTCGCTCCGGTAACAAGACAAAGCGTAGTGTTCAATTCCGTCACTAAATAGACGATGTCTTCCAAAGGAGGAAAATGGAGAATGGAGTGTTATACACTAGGTTCCCTCTGCCTATCCTGCAATTTGCGGGATACAGCGTGAAGATAAAAAAATATTTTTTTGACTAATAAATAAGCCTTTAGTCTTGAAATTAAAATTCCCTTAATCGAATAGACTACACAAAAATATAATTAATACAATCGTGATTTTTTTTGTCTAATCTGATTTACCAGTGTCTTACTATATGTAAATTATTTTTATTATATTTGAACCAAGAGATTTTAATAATTTATTTTTCTCGAGTTTGAAGGAAAATACTCAACTGGCACGATCGGAATGCCATATACAAAAGTATTTCGAAATTTGGCTAAAAACGGAGAAGAAAGAGTCTTGACAGTAGACACTATTTTACTCCACCTACCGGCTACATGTAATAAATATGTGAAGCTAAAAAGATATTAGTGACAGAAAATTTTTACGTCATAAGAATGACAAAAAAAATTGTTATTTAATCTAAAGGATTTCCATGTCATAATCCTTTTGCAAAATTGCTCCTACGCGTTATGAGAGCTTCAATGAAAAATATGCAGGTTTACGTGGATTTAATCTAACGTCGAGATTGGACTGGTAAACCACTGTAGTCTCGTGTTTTCATTTAAAAATATATACATGTAATTTTATAAAAAAATTAAATAGTATAATATTCATTTTTATGAATTGTGTGGAAATATTTATTTTTCATTGAGATTCATAAGATTGTATTCCAGATCCTTGATTTTTATGTCATTAGAAAGTATGCTTGTCATGTTCAATTATAGCCTATTCTGATCTTACAGATCTCTTCTTCTTCTGGGTCGGTTTCTTTATTGCTGAAGTCCGTGCCCGTTCTTATATGCCTTGGTGGCATATAATGGAGCTGGGGTCATCTGCTTCTATTCCACCCTGTCTTCTGCCTTCCTGAGAGTCTCGGTCACTGGGGTGACCATGACCCCCTTTACCTTGTCGGACCCTCAGGTAAGTGATCAGTCTCTTGGTCTTTTTCCATCTACGGGTACTGGTACAACTTTTCATAAAACAAAGAAAATAGAAAAAAAATTAAATACTTACGGCCACCAGTTCCACAGCGGTAAATGTTAAGACGGGCAGACCGATTTCTCTATTCACTGTTAGTGTACTAGTATTGCCGTGTAGAGCTGAATTGAAAACGAAACACGTGCCGTATTCGGTTTCGACTGGGAGAAATCTTAAACAAAATAAATATAGTTATTTTAAAAATGCTTTTTTGCGATAGACGATGGAAGCCATCGTGGTGCAATATGCTTAACATTTAGTTCCGGTGAGGTGAGTTTACTTGAGGTCTCAAATGCTGAGGAAAGTGGATTAAGGAATGGAAACCTAAACTATTTACTCTTTTAGTGTGTAATAATGTATCTGGTTTGCTTAGACAAAAAGGGGCGTTAAGCTTTGCTTGCAACGGTTTGTTTACACAATTTGAAACGCTTAATTGGCAAACGGATTTGTGATTGCTTAACAATATAAATTTGTCGTCAATGTTCACCGTCTTATGAATATTTCTTGAACTTACTAGCAAATTATATAGCTCTGATATATATTCTCGAATTATTCATTCACTCTCAAAGTTTTGTAGTGCAGCCGAAGAAATATTTGTGCTATATTGCCAAAACGGCTTTATAGGCGAAGATGCAGTTAGAAAATTAGCATATCAACTAAATGAATACCATAAGGAGGCGCGATAAAGCTCAAATTATACCGAGAAGAAAAATCACGATGAGAACAAAGAAAAAAAAAGTAGAATATCAATATACATCGTTATTTCATATTATATTTTCATATACAATATATTAATGTTCAATGTGAACTTTTTTTTTTTCGGACCCTTTCCAATATTATTAAGACAGAAAAACAAATAAATCATCAAACTGAAATATTGAAACAATGTTAACTTAGGTGGAACAGATAGCCTCCTTTTTTGTGACAAACTCAATTAATATTCCAGATTGTATCTATTTGACGTGGACTTAAATTCAGTAATGTAAGTAAGGTTGCCCTTATTTTACGATTTTGTTTTGTTTCAATGGATTTTATTCTTTGAATAACTTAACTTCCTTTATACTTTATTATATTGTAAAAAATATTTACTGTGGACCGTCGCGTCGTGATGCAAAGGTACAGTGTCTCCAATCGGGGAGAATGAATTATTTTCATATTCTTCGCTCTTACAACAAGGTAAAGTGCGGCGTTGAGATCCGCCACTCCATACGCAATACTTCGAAATGCGGAAAGTGAGGATTGGAGTATCTTTAGATTAGGTTCCTTCTGCCTACGGTTCCCTCTGCCTACCCTGCTATGTGCGGGATACAGTGTGAAGCTAAAAAAATAGCTTGAACGTAACTAACAACGTAAGCTCCCGTATTTTCTTAGTGCTTCCTCTATTCTCCCCAAGGACCCTTTATATCAAAATTCAAGTTTCTTCCCTGCGTAATTTAGGTTGTGCTTTGGATCTGTCACTCACTCAGTAACGAATAAAATTTTATACCTATAAATAGATAGATAAATAAATAAATAAATCGTTAAATAAATAAATAGATAAATAAATAGATAAATAAATCGTTCTCAAGTTCTTAACTTATTATTCTTAGCTGATTGTAAGTTCATAACATTTTCAGCATGCAGCAGCAGCAAAAACAATAATTCTATACTAATATTAAAAAGTCAAAACGTTTGTTTGGCCAAACGCGCTGAACTTAGCAACTAATTTGTAATTTTTTTTTTTCTGTAGACTGAAATATATATATATATATATATATATATATATATATATATATATTATATATATATATATATATATATATATATATATATATATATATATATATATATATATATATATATATATATATATATATATATATATATATATAGGCTATATAACATCACGCTAACAATGTTCATTGAATCGATCGTTGAAACGGCTAAATACACTCCTCATCCATACTCACTACTTCGACGGTTTTGTGACGTCCTTCTTGACCCCGACAATCCCATAATTGTAGCCAACGACGAACAACGACGGGGCCCACCGATCAGATACCCACGAGCGCTTAGAAAGTTTTTTTATGCTAGCACTTAAAAAACATAGTTATTAGTTATCTTCATATGATTTTACTTGACATGAGTGAAACCGCAATCAAAACCTAGTATAAAAATACAAAGTATTGTAAAATAAGGATGTTATAACTAATTTCATCAAAATTAGCAGTATTATTGTCACAAGATTAATGAAAAGCACTTGATTGGGAAATTTAATTACATATTCCAATATCTTAAAGCTTCAGATTTGGTTTTCTTGAACAGAATAAATTTTCTCGATATAATTAACGGCACTTGTATATTATATATTTTTATATGGTACCATTTTTATGCGGTTTTTTTTTTTGTTCAAGGCAGAATAAATTGTAAATAAATTTTACATACTTATATTTTTTTATAGTACTAGTGTTATTTGAGCCATTTTTATAATTTATACAAGACATATGATAACTATCAATAATATAATATTTGTCGTCAGTAATATAATTTTTATATTAAATAGAAGTTTTTAAAGTTCATACAAATACAAATCTTTCTATATAAAAGTGACACATGATGGAATGTATATATGTAACATAGCGTTAAGACATTCCGTTTCTTGGATTAAAAAACGTTAATTTCTTTCTAAATATTTTGTGGAAGTGATTTTTACTATTTAAAAATCAGCGAACTAAAGAATACTATAAAAAAATGTAATTGAAATATTTAAATTAAATATAATATTTAATTAAATACTATAGTAATACGTAATCTCTTAATGTATGTAAGAAATTAGAAACTCAAAGTAAAATTTCGTGCGTGAAAAAATAATATTAATTAGTATATAAATTGAATGTGAACTACGTACTCATCGCAACATTTAAAATGTCTATGACCCCACCAGCAGTCAGTCAGCAGTTCAGAACACTTGTTTCTTATTCTCTTAACGGCCTTCTCAAAATCCTCTATGCACGTTTCATTGACGCTACATATATTGCAAGTCCTGCAATATTTGACGTTCCAAAAGGACACTTCCTTGAGAAACATTGCTAGACTCAAAGGAAGGTTCTTCCTAGAAAAAATAAATGTATAAATAAGAAAACAGTATGTCGCCTGTAGACGCAACAGTTGCGTGTTCGATTCCCGCGCGGAGACATGATTAATTTTTATTTCCTCGCTCTGGTAACAAGACAAAGCGTGGCGTTAAGCCAATGCCACTTAATAGGCAATATGTTAAACATTGGGTTAATAAATACTACAATAACAAAATCCCGTTGAACTCTAGGGCGGTAAAACTGTGAAAATCACAACGCACTTAACATCGCAAGACTAAACAAAATTACTTTAAGACTGGATATGTATTACAAAATTGAAACATATTTTTATTAAATACCTCCGTATATAGTAAAAATTACAAAATTGGTCACATTTTTATTATTTTAATACTAACAAAGTAACTTTTTTAAATTAGGTAAAAAAAAAATCTTCTTATCTATAGGAATAGGATAAAATTTAAATATAACATCACACTCACTGAGTGAGATATGCCTTAACGCGTCCGTTATCGTTTTGTTCACAAATTGTCACCGCTGGGAAGGGCGTTTTCCAATCTAAGTAAGTTGTCTCCAACGAATAAGAGGCGGCGCCCGTGGAAAACAATCTAAGGGCGGACTGTAATATAATACTTGCGCCGAAACAGGATGCCAGTAACACCGAAGACCAGAATAATCTAAAAAAATAATATTAATAATATTATATTTATATAATATATTCGTATTAATATAAACATTAAAAAAGCTTTATTTTTTAAAAAGTGAATACATTTTTGAAAGCTGTTTTTCTCTAGTAATATTTTTATCTAAATAATTGTGCGTAAATTGCATTCTATATTTAAATGTTGTATAGTTGTTTTATTTTTTATATAATTTTAATTTAAATTATTTCAGGCTGGAATTCTGTTATCACGTACAAGCAGCCGTTCAATTAAAAAAAAACGCGTAATGTTTGTAAGGTTGTTTGACTTTCATCACAGATTTTTTTAATTTATTAATTACATGAATATAATGACGTTACTTAAAGTACTATATTTTTATTAAAAATATTTTAAAGTGATACTTATTATGTTGTTTTCTAAATAACATTTAATCATTTATTGTAAATTTAAATTTACATAAATACAATATATTATATACAATAAATTTATATAAATATGTACACTTAATACAATAATGGTTACCCCATTATTAATTTTATAAATGCTTAAATATTATTCACATACTTAACAATAGAAGCATATTGAAATTCCGTGAAAAACTTATAAAGTACAAAATTTGCCCGGAGGCTGGCGTTTAGATGTGGTTGCCCCGTGGGTAAAATTTATATGCAGATACTGCGATTTATTTGATATTATCAATAAAATATAGTATTTCAATAACAATATAATACAATATATTAAATTATCTCTACATTCTGCTGTATTTGGGATGTACCGGAAGCGTTTAATAATCTTATAGTAAGCTTACCTCCTTAAGCAGGAAATATACGACACAGAAATAACATATCGTATTCCATGCAAATTGCTCATATCACCAAAATATTGAAATTTATTAAGAAATTTCTTATAAATTATACAAAAATAACTTTTTTTCGTGTTCATTGTTAAATAATACTTCACGTGTTTGTCCTAACTAGATACATGACCATTTATTATACATTCATGTTGTTACATCTGATCTAGATAAATTTATGCTAAAAGCTTTTGTATTGAGCTTTACTTACTCTACTATTAAAAAATCCTTTATTTTTATTTAGATGTGTCTGCAAATAAAATCAGGTGTTTAATATATATATTTAAACACATATATATATATATATATATATATATATATATATATATATATATATATATATATATATATATATATATATATATATTTAAACACATTTTTCATAAAACTTAAATTCCAAATGGCCATCACGTTGAAATAGTATGGAACATACATAATTCAATTAAGTTATCTATGTTCAAAATATATAACTTCAAATCGATTAGGGCATGTCAATGTTTTAGCATGGTGTAAACCACCATCAAGCATCTGACTGTAAACGCAGTATATGTGGATTCCATCGCCACTATACTGAATAAATTTTATCATCATCTAACTGTTTTAATAATAAAAGTGCCGTGCTAAGCTCCGTCGCTTAACATGAAATATCTTCTTTTCTTTTCTGTCGCTTGGAAATGCTTTTACGCAGACCATCCCTGAGTAGGACACTTGTGTCCTACAGAGGGATGATACTGTGGAACTCATCCAACCCGACACTACCCACTAAAATCCAGCGGAAACCCTTTCCACCTATATGAGATGCTGCAGGATCGCTTGCGCATGCCACTATAGCACCTCGGTGGAAGGCCCACCTAACGTGGGCCACTATCGCCTTCGGGGAGCCCCAGGGTTTGACATGAAATATCTTGCTCAACCTATTGTTTTCTTGTGTTTAGACTAAGTTCTCTATATTACACGTTGTAAAGTTGAAAAATGTACTATTTTCTATAAGAAACAAAAACATGTAACACGACAGTAAGTATTCCATCCTTCTTATAACATAATATAGCGATCCCAAAATGGTACACAAAGAACGACTGGCATATTTTATAGATATAAATCATATTTAAATTAGTACCTACAGGTCGGTAATTACATACATACACGAAAACATAAATACAAATAATGCTTGATACTTTTTTTTAAGATAATTTTAATACAATAAGCTTTTAGCGTAAGTTTATTATCAGCCATATTCGTGACCACGTGTAATGTAATAAACATGTAACGCTATTTACTCTTATTTTAAATACATTAATTTTTTTAATGCCATTCTGGCAAAATTGAGTAAATGAATGCGATGTCGTTTCACACTCTACCTAGAGTCTCGTAAAACAAAGCAAACATATTTTTAGTGAGACAAAATCTCTCAACAATTTTTTTTTATTTTACTCTACGTAGACGCTGAGTATCTTGCAGACGGATCCAATACTCTTGTGATAGATCGTTTATAAAATTTGTTATATTTTGAGTCTTTATTTTTTTTTAATATTTTTTTTTAAATTTTATTCATATTCGTTTGAGCCGCAAACTTGACTATACTAAGACTTGGTATTGAAACACACAGTTCTCCGCTCTTTACCTTTCAAGACAAGTGAAAGCGGGGAAGTTTTAATTAAGCATTAAATATCTATTTCAAATAATAGTCAAAAGGACTGACAGCAGACTGGCAGAGTCTCCGTAATTTGATCCTCTAGCTTATTAGTCAACGTTATCTTTAAGAACGATTCTCTGAAATCTTGTTATTTAATTAAGTTTTTTTTCCTTTTTTCATTTCTAACTATTCTAACTATGCTAATATATAGAACAAATTAATATATAGTTTTTTTTAGTCATTATCATCGTAAGTATCAGCAGTGTTGAGAATAATCACGAATATATCGATAAAAAACATCTTTTGTCACATTTTATCTGCTTATTTATTAAGTTTATCATATGAATGGTAATATATATCAAACTTTTTAATTAGTTATTTTTCTGGTTTTAAGAACAAATATATCAGGTATGATGTTCTGTGTGTATGAAGTTTTAATACATTAAATCCTTTTTTTAAAAAAAGTTTAAATGTTAAAAGATACTAAGTACTTTTTTCTTTTTTGCATTTTGGTGTTATTTTGTTTTGCATCGCATTATGTCCACTCTTTTAGAAGATCCTTCCAGTATTTGTATTGGTTGCCTGGAAGAGACCACTAATAGAGAAAAGGCCGCCTTTGTGCATTTATATATCTTTATAATTATTTTGTACAATATTACTTTTCTTTTTAAGTGCAATAAAAACTTTTTATATTATACTTATATTGTTTTTAGTTCTATTATATAAACCGTACTTACCAATTAATTCCCTATTTCTTTATCATCAACAAAAATACATACCAACCTTGACTTCTATACAGTACTACGTAATATTTATCAAAACTATTTCATTTATCATCATCAAAAAGTAAGGAGTCAAATTGTAAACAAGACTATCTATCTCGGTCTCGCTTCTACCGTCAGTCCGGATCGGAACTCGGAGCGGGCGACTCCTGCGCACGCTAAATATAAATGACATTGAATGTTAAATAGAAGTAGTGTTAAATATGTTACAGTATAGAATTTAGTGAAAATGTTCGTTTTTAGTAAAGTGTCCATGAGACAAACTGTAAGGTGGAGAGATATAGTGTCTTATCATTCTGGCATAGGAGTGTTCGGACATCGACCGCGGGACGTGAATGAAAGTGGTATATTATCAGTACAAATATTTACTGATATTTTTAGTAATTGTCTCTAGATATGTTTGTTTTGTGTTGCTACGTAGATGTTATCTTCTTATAATAAGTATAGTCAGTTATTTTTTTAATTTATACAGTTATAATTATATAGATATATTTAATAGAAATAACTTTAAAAAAACTCCTATTTAATTTTTATATTTATAAATATAAATATTTCGTGACCTAAGTTACAAGGAATATTATTTGTCAGTAAATTTGCAATATTTTCAGACGCTCTGATAGTATTCGCTTCGCAAGTTATAACTAAAAAAAAATATTTTAAAAATAAAATTAATAATTAATTAAATAAATTAAATAATAATGGTTACCAACTGCCTAAATAGAGAATCAAATTAAATTTAATGGGCATATTTCTTTTAATGATATAAGTGAAACATTATTTACATTTTTCAAATATTTGAGATGAAGAATGAAACTGCCATGTGTCTAAATGTATTAAGTGTAAACATTTTCATAACAAAGCGAGATAAATAAGAAATAAGTATTGATCTTATCGGCTATGTTTTGCTCTACGTGTGTGTTTTGATAACGAAAATTGCCATTCGTTAGTTAAATTACTATGTCCTATTACGAGAGTTTTATGAAAAAGCTTTTAATAATATTAATATACAAAAAGTAGTTAAAAGCTTCTTGTCATTTCCCGGATTAACCATAGAGGAGGAGCTGGGAGTAGCACCTGGGACTTTAAGGACCCCTTGTGTTGTGGGTTCGATTCCCACTTGAGGTTATGAATTATTTCATTAGCTCGCTCTTGTTAGAAGGCAAATCGCGACCAGTCAATGTCTTAGAAAGGTCGTCAACCTATAACATGAGTAATATAATATTTTTTTGGTCTTTGTGATTTTTTTTTATTTGTGTTTTATTTCTTTTTATTTAACTGTTATTCTGAAGAATGATGAATTGTTATTGGCTTATTTTTTTATATACAATTTAGGTAATAGTATTGTTAAATATTTATAAGAATAATAATTATTTTTGTATACAACGTTAGCTCTTTATTAAATAAATAAATATATTATTTTGTGACTTACCTGTAATACCGGGGGTTCTTAGTTCAGTTTTTACATGTGACAGTCATATAAATTAATATATTTCAGTCAATATGAAATTAACTAAAATATCTCTTTGAAATGGTCTCATACTTTATTTTATTATTTATTTATATTTTTTATATATTTTTTTTCTTAGATCATTTAAGAACATTCGTTCATATATTTTAAACTTCGGGCCTATTTGGATAAAAAATCTATTAAATTATGTCTTTATACAATGAACGGAAAATAATTACATAAAAATATACTAATATATAATATTAACACAATTTTAATTATATTTTTACGCTTTGATTGATAAATGTACCTAATAATGAATTCCAGAAATCCCTAAAGAAATTCAAAACAAAAGAAACGAGAACTGTCGTGTGCATCGCCTCGTAGACGCGTATCGCACTTACGGCCACCTGCGAGCATCTATTGATAATGTTGATTATAAACATGATAACAGGTATATCTGATAATGTTTGAAATTAATATTTATAGAAAATTATAAATGACATCATGGCTTACCCACAGTTAAGTTAAACCACATAATGTTTTGACACTAGTTTCACGCTACCTACCCTTCTATATGTTGGTATATGTGTAAAATGAAAAAAAAAATTAAACATGTGTATACTTGGCTAATTTACCTACTGAAAAGCACCTTCGAACAAGAAGGTACAGTTTCATATTTAGATTTAGTATTAAGGTTGTTTTAGTCTAAATTAATTCTTAATTTTATTAAATTCATTTAAAGTACTAGGAAATATATAATCTTTATATATATATATATATATATATATATATATATATATATATATATATATATATATATATATATATATAATATATATATATATATATATATATATGCGTGTGTGTGGTATATAATAACTAATAGATTTACCAATAATGTTGAAAACAGAATTCCCGGTTGATTTACTTAGATTTACGTAGAAATTAGTCTTACTGTTAATGGTCTTACATAAACTTAAGTCTTACGTAAATATAAACAACTCTTAAGCCTTTTTGATTATTCTAACAAGTAAATTGAGCGGAAACCGGACATTAACATAAAATTTAAGCCCATTATTTTGAATAATGTCGTATAAATATATTTTATGATCATCTGTAACGAAGAGATTTATCGAACTTAACTTAAAACATTTCGGTTGTAAATGTTCTATGATAATATATATATTATATATATATATATATATATATATATATATATATATATATATATATATATATATATATATATATATATATATATATATATATATATATATATATATATATATATATATATATATATATATGTAGTGTTCGGACACTCCCTTCTCCACTTTCCACTTTTATTTATAAGCCATGACTATCGAGTAGTGGAATTCAACGCCATAACCCGCATTTAAACAATTCATTTCCCGAGTAGTAACTATTACATTTGGATTAATATATTTAATCAATCTAAAGTCTATAATCTTTTTCAATATTACTATACAAATAACCATAATTTCTATTAATATTTTAATGCTAACTTTCTAATCACTTGTTTTCAGAAACGTCAAAGAGCTGGATATTTCAAAGTATGGCCTATCACAAAACGATGTTGTAGACACGGGCGTACTGTACGGCTACAGAGGGAGACACTCTGCTGGTGACTTGGTCAAACTATTAGAGGAGATTTATTGTGGACCCATTTCTTACGAGTTCTCCTATTTGGAGGTTTGTTAATTAAACTGATTTAAATAATATTAAATGCAGTAGTATCGTACCAGTATATCCGTACAGTATAAGTGACGTCCTCGCGATTTTAGTGAAATAAATCCTCCTAAGCCGAGACATTTAAATTATTTTTATTTCTTCGGTCTGGTTAGATTCTGCCTTCAACATACAATGTTTATAAGTACGACAAAAGTGGATAGTTGATAATGATATTTTACTATAGATACATTCGCTAAGTTAATTCAAAAATAATAAAATTTAAATAAATTAAACAATAACGCAGTTGTGAGCGCATCTGCACAGCGACTTACATCCCTCGTCATAACCCAAAAATTGGGCGGAAAGTAGGGTACGAAGTGTCTTAGCACTATATTCCCCGTATCTTCCCTGCTATATGCTGAAAAAAACGTGAAGCTATTTACTTATTATTTTAAAAAAAAATCCCTTTCAAAATTAACCAAATTACTCGCATACTAAAAACATGCAAACAACTGCGGCTTACGTTACGTAATGAATATTGATAGCCACTTTACGATACTAACGTCCTTTGAATAATTTAATTTGCACAACAAACGAATACTTTGGCTCTGCGTTTCTTTGCAGTCCTATGGCTCTTTAAAACCTCTCCTTAAAACATCTATGTATAATATGAATAAATTCTGTATAGAAAAACTGAGACGCTGTCTTGAATTAGACTAAAGTTTAAATTTAAACTTTTTGTTGTGGAACAGTGTCTTATTGACAGTCTCCTCGAGAAGATATATTACTTTCACTTACTTTCCCTGGTATGACACAGGGCGGTGATAAGTTCCACCGCCTCTCACCCCCTTCTTCTCTCTATCTGCCATACTTGAAGATAAAAAAAAATCTTAGATATTATACATATTTATATTCTACATATTTAATATTCAAGATGACTTTCATTACAATTGTCCATTTTAAATTATTAAAAAACTATGCATGGTCTTATATTTATTTGTTATTTTCTAAGTAATGGCGTTTCAAGCGCGCCTTCCTATAGTATATACGCAATTTCTATAGCGGTTAACACTGAAAACGTATATCAATTAGAACGTAACAGAAATCGAATCTGCACCTCTTTTTCAGTTTGCAAGTTGCACATTCGAATATTTCTATGTAGAAATTTTTATACGTTTTTTCAAATAATTATCTTTGATCAGAGTAAAATAGCGTTAAAAATGCGTAATTTTTTAATATAAATACACATAAATGAATATTTTTAAAAAAAATTATATATTTATATATAGTATAACAATTTTGACATTTTGTTTTATATTATTATAATTACAACCTTGTAACGATCCCTTTATATTATCCTATTGAAAAGTATTGTTTTCAAAAACCCTTTGTTGGATCAATTACTTTAATGATTTTGCCAAAACTCCTGTGAATTATTTAAAATACTATTATAATAGAATATATTAAATATTATAATAAAATAATTTAAAAAAAGAAACCTACGTCATATATTTTCTATGAAATGAAATGAAAACAAATTAGTAATCAAAAATAATTATTAAAAGTTCCAAAATATTTTGTATTATTTTATAACTTATTTTTATCTTCACGCTGTATCCCGCATATAGCAGAGTAGGCAGATGGTACCTGGCATTAAAACACTCCGTTCTCCGTTTTCCGTCTTTATGAGACCTGCGTTTTGAGTTGCGGAACTTATTTTCTCTCTCTCTCTCGATACCGGAGCGATGTCAAGGAAAATAATTCTCTCCGAATGGGAACGACAACCAACAACCGTTGAGGTTACAGGAAGACGCTTTACCGCTGCGCCACGACGTATCTACATACAATATTTAAAAAAAAGTCAGAATTCACAATCTAAATTCATTCAACACTTACACTGTACGATTGTGTTACGTTACACTACAAAAAAAAAACGATAAAATCCAAACAAAAAATACAAAACCTCTACAACACTAGTCCAATAGAAAATTCAATTATTTCATACAGACCGAAGCCGAAAGAGAATGGTTTGCACAGCGCATTGAAAGCGGTGCAGATACCATAAACAAAGAGCGTCAGATAGAAATTCTAACGGAACTATTGAATTCACAATGCTGGGACAAGTTCTTGTCAATCAAGTATCCGACAGTGAAGAGGTATTGTGGAGAAGGCGGAGAATCGTTGCTTACTTTCTTCTCTACTCTTTTTCGGCTGACTACTTCAGGTAAATATGATTTATTAATGTTGCAATAAATATATTAGACTACATGGAAATTAAAGAAGCAAATGCAGTAAAGATTCGATTATAATTTACTTAATAAATCGGCCCCCAACGGCCCCTATAGACGCCTGAGATTTAACTGAAAATTGTAATTTGAAAGTGAATCGATTTTCATATCATGATTACAGCCCAGTCTTTTCTGTAAGCCTTCCTCTAACCATTCGTTTATCCAAATATATGTTTATCCTAATACTTAGGCACAAGTATTAACTGCTATTAATCAAGATATTTTTTTTATAAAATTAATATGTCTTTGTTTAAATAATTTGTCAGAAAATATTAATATACCAAATAGTCAATTTTAATTTCAATTAAAAACTCTTTAGAGAACAAACTATGAACTCGTAATAATTTTCAGCGATAATGGACCTATATATTTGACTATATTGAGACTATACCTATTACTTTTTATGTATTTATATTATAAAAAACATGAAATATTTATTTTTAAAACATAAAATTTTACACGTACCTCATTTCATACGTACCTCTTAAGTTGTTACCGACTCAGGTAAGTTTGAAGTGAATGAAAATTTGATTGTATAAAGAAATTAGAGTGCACGTTAACTTCTTAATCGCTTTTGTTTTGAATTAGATTTGTTCTGCTTTATTGTATTATTACTATCTTCAGATGATTATATCTCACTGAATACGATGAGTATAGGTTCAAGTATCAATAGGAGTAATATTTAATATGTATATATATATATATATATATATATATTATATATATATATATATATATATATATATATATATATATATATATATATATATATATATATATATATATATATCATATAGCCGGGTAGGCAGAGGGAACCTGGTGTTTTATTACTGGTGTCACATTCCGTTCCCAAATTTCCATCTATTTTTAAGACAATGCTTGTTTAGTGGCGAAACCCAAAGCCGCTCTTTATGTGGTTACCAGAATTCCTTTGCCTACTTTGCTATATGCGCGAGATCGAGGAGCTTAAAAAAAAGAACCTAGATGGGTTTCAATTTGCAAATTTCCAAACAGATTTTGCATGTCAAGTTAATAAATAAATTGTTAAATCATTTATCTATATAATTTGAACGAAATTTTAACAATATAACACTGATAACAACATATTTATAATAATAATATCCAAATATTATTTTTTAGAAAACGTAAAACATGTAGTACTAGCGATGGCACACCGTGGCAAATTGAACGCTCTGAGTGGACTCTTAAATTACCCGCCTGTGAAAATTTTTCACAAATTCAATGGAAATCCCGAATTCCCTGAAGAGGCCAATGCTGTGTGCGACATTTCTACACATTTGAGTAAGTTTTTATACAATATTATATAAGCTTAAGTTCGATATTTAAATAACTATAAGCTGTAACAACTTTAACAGTTAAGATTTTTTAAAACACAACGCAAAGTCTCAAGATTTTCGTAGATAAATAAAGTAGCACAATTTTTTTTTTACTCTTTGAATCATTAGTTCAAGAGAGTAGCGCGTTTGAAAAATATTTGCTTCGGCTCTATTATATTAGAATAGAAGTATAAGAAGGATAAGGAAGGAAGGATTTTTAATCAGTTATTATTGTCTTTTAGGTGTTTCCACGGATATCACAGTGAACGATAAAACCGTCCGGATTTCACTTATAAATAATCCGTCACATTTAGAGGTAAACATTTTCTTTATGTAAAAATTAATTAATAGATTAAAATCACATACATAAAGGCACACACACCACACCGGCACTTCGTGTGATTGTAAACGCGACAGTTGTATTCGCTATATCTCGAAAATTAATCTTAACACTAAATTCCCTATGTCTTGACTATACCGGAAAAAATTTACAGGTATATCTGAAATATTTTTTACTGAAAAAAATATTTCTATGGCTACGTAAGAAACCAGATGGCTATACATCATTTTCAATGAAGTGAAAAAGGGTAAAATTTCAATAGAACCTTTCATCAAAAATATTACATACCACATACACAAAGGGTAAATCGTAAAAAGGCGACGTTGCGAAAGGCATTGAATGACGGAAATCAAAATATTATAGAAAGTAGTTCATTGCCCGAGATAGAATTGAACCCACGACCATTACGTTCACCATCAGACGCTGTCACTCTGCACCACAAGGTTTTGTGATTTAAGCTAATAACATTTGTTATATATCATTATTTTCTGCTATTAACAGAGACATTTCATTTATTGTTTAATTGTATACAAAATTAAATTAAGTAAAATTTTATATAATACAGAAGTTTGGAAAGCTTAAATTTAGTAAAAATAAATAACATATATTGTACTCTACAGTTATTTGTGTATAAATATTTGAAATTCAATCGCCTATTAAAACTTTCTAGGCAGCAAACCCCGTATCTATGGGAAAAACTAGATCAAAGCAGCTTACGTTGAAGGAAGGGGACTATTCGCAAGACGGACTTTCAAAGTTTGGCGACAAAGTATTAAACGTTCAGGTAAATTTGTGATAGAAATATTATATATTAAGTTATTATTAATACGTATCTAATGTTTTATTATTATTATATATGATTCCGTTTTAAAAAATTGTTCCTAAGAGATGGAAAGTACGTAGTTCAATAATTTAACATTCTTCCAAAAGAAGTTTCAACATATTTTTTACAATTTTTATAGGTAACACTTTGAAAATTGTAAAAAATATGTTAAAAATCGAGTATAAGGATAGAAAAATATTTAAAGAAAGAATTTCGACGTGACGTGATGAAGAACGGCATGTTTCCATGAGGCGCTGTTCCAAATCCAGCTGCGTTCTGTGGCGCTGGCGTTGAATATACTGGCAATTGCAGAACATAATAACATTTAAAATATTAAATATCGCCATGTTATTGTATCAAACCTATGTTAATTAAACTCAAAACCTTAATAGAAAATTATTAAAGTGTATTATCCTTTACATTTATATCACAACAAATTCCACTGCAATAGTGAGTGAGTAGATGTATGTGTGTATGTGTCACATACACACGTACATCCCTCTAGTCCATGAGTGCGTGCATACTTATTTACTTTTTTCTTACTCAACAACTTTTACTCAAGACCCAGTTTCTGGTCACTTATAGCTCAGATGTACTATTGTGGTGCCACTTGAGGTGTTTCTGATTATTGGTTTTTATGGTATCTGAAAGTGCTTACCACATTAAATCAATTTTGTTATGGCAGCATTTCATTTCATTGCTTTGCACCAGGCGTGCAAGTCTACAGGATACAACAAAAAAGTTTCATTAAAATCCGTCCAGTAGATCCATATACGTATACTCGTATATAGACAGAAGCTCCTGCTCTTGTACATTCATCTGTATGTATGTATGTTAATGTAGATCCACGGCGACGCCGCTTTCACGGGACAAGGGGTGAATCAAGAGACACTAATGTTGTCGCAAGTACCGCATTTCGATGTCGGAGGCTCCTTGCACGTAGTTGTAAATAATCAAGTAAGTATTATCTCTCTGGAGAGTCTCTTAGTGATTTGATATTTTATATATGTTCTACTATATGTACTGTACAAAATTATATATTTAATTATATATTTATATAGGGAAGCACTTTTGTAAGTCATTGTTGAGAGATGCCACTTAATCAACTATAAAATTATTGTCTTCGTTGTTAGTAGATAAAAAATCGATTTGATCCAAACTAATCTAATCATATTTTTTTTTAAATCCAATTATCATTGTAAGCTTTTTGTTTTTTTATTTATTGGGAAGTTAAGCGTAGATTAATTTTGTGAACATCACAGAATTTATCTACGCTTAACTTAAACATTACAAAGATAAATTTAATTCATATAAAAAATTCAGTAACAGATATAAAAATATATATATATATATATATATATATATATATATATATATATATATATATATATATATATATATATATATATATATATATATATATATATATATATATATATATATATATATATATATATATATATATATATATATATATATATATATATATATATATATATATATATATATACACACATTGTATTTCTTAGGTAGGTTTCACATTACCAGCACACCGCGGTCGTTCCTGCAAATACGTAACGGACCTCGCGAAGGCGATATCTGTTCCCGTCATACACGTTAATGGAGATCATCCTGAGGTAAGGTTAGGAAAGTCCTCGAAATATGTCTGACCCCAGACACATCGACACATTCACGTATAACTAATACAGCCTACATATATACACATATATATATATATATATATATATATATATATATATATATATATATATATATATATATATATATATATATATATATATCTGTATTAGTTATACGTGAATGTGTATATATATATATATATATATATATATATATACATACTTATATATACTTTGTTGAAATTAGAGCCTTTACCTAACAAGCTCTTCAAGTTGATAATATTAGTTAACTATAGATATATGATAACTTTATTTAATTAAGAATTTCGAATTAAGCTATTTCAGATTGATAATAATTTTTAACCCCCCGAGACCGGATCCTATCCACAACCATCGCGTAAACAACTCGAGGTTATACCACTGAGCAACGACGCTTCTAAAGACAATTTAATGTCTGTATATACAATATATTTTTCAAGCGCTTCCACGTCACTCACAATTTTATTAATACCGATTTCATTTTTATCAAAAGTCAAATAAGTATTGAAATAACCGTGAAAGGTGCTTGAAAATGTAATAAAAGTTGACAGGCATAGCGCTTACTACCGGTTACACTTTCTTCGGGAAATCATTTTTCATATTTTGTATTAAAATAAAGACTTCTTGTAAATTTTACATTTTACTGTGCTAATATCTTTATCACGAGAGAGTGTGCAATCATGACGCGGTTGGGAGGAGGTTGACTTTACTCACGATAATTGTAGGCTTGTGCTCTACACGGAGCATTGTTACATTAAAGTGATTTCCATTTTCCAGACCAAATATAACAAAATTTCTACATTGCATTTCCATTGGACAAGATAAAACATAAAGGTCGTAACCGATCTTCATGTAGTTCAGAATCTGATCAGAATCTGAAGAATCTATTCTAGTTATTTTGTGGTTACTGCGGCTATTCTAGTCACTGCAATATGTTGCAAAACAGAGGTTACACCATTTTATCATATTCTAAAACTTATTAGATTATAAAGTTGCGAGTCAGTTTCTATTTCAGTAAAAAAGGGCACACAGTTTAATTTTAGCTTATCCCACCAATAGGTTTATTCAGTCGATATATAAAGATATATGTTTAGTACATATTATTAACATAAATATATAATTTTTCTTTACAGTTAGTGGCGAAAGCAACGAACATAGCATTCGAGTATCAAAGGAAGTTCCGTAAAGATATATTCATAGACTACAACTGTTACCGGCGCTGGGGTCACAATGAGCTAGACGACCCGACGTTTACTAACCCATTGTTGTACAAAGTTATTTATGGCAGGAAGTAAGCGATATCATTAATTAGTACCCAAACGTTTATATATTATAATTGTTATTCTTCTATACGTGTGTTTGTCGTGTTTCTAAACAGCTGACTGATTTGGATTAAATTTTGTATATATGTATATTTCAATGGGCTGAACAAGTGGCGGTACACGATGCACACTTCAATAGACTAGAGAAATTAAAAGATCATGTAGGTATATCATGTTAAAAATAATAGCTTCTCGATATTTCCCGCATGTAGCAAGATGGTGTTAAGTCACTTCATTTCTAATTTAGCATCTTTCGGGACATTACGTGTTGAGTGGCGGAACTCAACGCCGCGTCTTGCCCTGTGAAGAGCGAGGTAAATGATAGTAATCTATTCTCTGAGTGAGAATCGATTTCTATTCATGGTGACACTTTCCTGGCTATATAGGATTGTATCTGCCGGGCCCACACATTTTTATATTTATACACTATTTTAAAGTAATTTAGCTTTAATATAGTGGTATGTGCATGACTCATATTGGATAAAGCGCTCTCTTTCCTTACTTTGACATTTAAAATATAAAGTCATCTATAGTCATTTCATCAAAAAAAAATAATAAATACAATACAGGATAATTCTCTGTACAAATGAAAAAAAGATATTTATTTTACTATTTCTTTCTGTTTCCACATTGTATTAAGGCTAAGATAATATTTATATAATATTAGACAAAACACTTAATTTATTTTGACGTAATTCGATAAGAATGTATAGACAGTTTCGAGTTCGAGTTCGAATCCAGCTATGTCAGCAGATTTATACGTTTCTAATATTAGAATGCACTACACTAATAGAACTAAGGCAGAAATAAAATCAAAAAAAAAATGATCTTAGGACAAAAAACAAAACAAAACCCCATCCCAAAAAAAATATACAAATTTAAAAATAATATATTTATTTTTAGATCAATACCTGATTTATACTCGGATAAACTTATAGCGGATTCTGTGTTGAGTGAATCTGACGTGAGCAATATTAGCTCAAGTTATACCAAATACTTGCAAGCGCAATATGAAGCTGTCAACACGAGTAAGCCGGAGGCAAGTTATTATTACGTATACTGAAGCATATAATAAATACTTCAGAATTAAGTGTTATAAAAATATATTTATATATATAGTCTCGAATTCGAGTGGAAAGTGGAGAACGGTGTCACTTGAACTTAACCTAGAATAGGTTCTAGGATCTAATTCTCGTAAAACAATTGACACGTATTAACAGTTATTTTAAATTATATTTTAAAACTAGACAATCTATTGTACTGTTACTATATAATGTTGGAACTAAGTAAATTTATTATGAAGCGAAAACCACACACCATTTATAACGAAATATTTTAATTGCCTTTTACAAAACATTCAAATACCGCTTAGTGTTTAATTATTGTACTTTTAAATTATTTCGTTTATTTTTACGCTGTGTGAGCTGGACTCATAGCAGGGTAGGCAGAGGTTGCCTATTGTTAAGGCACTCCGTATCCCGCTTTCCACCCTTCAAGACATTGAGTGTTGCTTCCAGAGTGAGGAAAATAAAAAGAAGCGTTACCACCGAATGAGAATCGAACCCAGAACCGTCGCGTTTACAGTCAGACGCTGTGCTACTGCGCCACTATTTAATTATTTATAATTATATCTCTTCCAGCCGTCGTACTTCCAAGAACAATGGTCACACATGTCTCCCGCACCCAAAGCGGTAGAAATATGGGATACGGGAGTCGATATTGAAATGCTGAAACTAGTAGGCAGAGCTTCCGTTTCT
This sequence comes from Dione juno, assembly GCA_037127375.1. Lineage (NCBI taxonomy): Eukaryota > Metazoa > Arthropoda > Insecta > Lepidoptera > Nymphalidae > Dione > Dione juno. Next base: position 438,408 of record JAXRJS010000018.1, on the reverse strand, counting down.
ACACCAAGTGAATTCGTAAGTATATTATGTAAATATAAGCTCTGTATATGTATAATTGTTCACTTTTTTAGCTTCACTTTCTCCGGATAGAGCAGGGCATTCAGAGAGAACTTAGTGTCAAGACACTCCGTTCTACGTTTTCTGCTCAAGTACGAGATGATTCACAGATGTCTGTTATAAACTTATATTGTAGTTAAAAAAAATTATAAATTATAGTTATTTGGGTATGTACGTATTTTGTGGGTAACAAAATGATTAAAGTAAACGCAAAAATATTGCTTTTTTTGTTCGTACACGTAAAATTACTTACATTTTCTTAATTTATTAATCCACTTGCTTGTAATCGGGCTAGAAATGGAACGATGTGAATTACCCTCTACGAGTATCTACCATAAAAACGTGTCTACGCACCGAAATGTATGGAGAAGAGAAGAAAGCTTCGGTTCTTATAAGCAAAACAATCCTTAAATATAACCTTTTTATATTCTCAGACGTGACAAATCGCAAATTCGCAGGTGTTCGAACACTTCAAGTCAAAGCATTTAGCTTTTTATTAAGCTCGAATAAGAGTGTCATAATATAATAATAAATATTGTCACATGGCCAAAATAATATGACGTTATATTATGTACATATATTTTTCTAAGCCTTTGTATTTTTTTTTAAATAATAGATTAATAATGGTTTTATTAAAAAGATATCGGTCAAGTATAGAATCACTTCCTACTTTGATACCAATTTTGTGATTAAAATTTTAATTAGAAAAATACGACTTATAAAAGTTGACAAGCTTAAGTTTGCGGTTTTATACACTCATTGTACCAAATGTGGTATAGTAAGTCGGGGTATAATGTATACGAATAAATAAAATTGGAGTGTCTGTTTGTAAGATCAAAAGAACTGCGTTTTACTAAATGCATCTAAACATGTATACGGTACATATACCAAAATAGCACCACAATTGTTGTCTGTCTGTTTGTTCTGGCTTATCTCTGTAATGGTTGAAATGATTTTGACGGGACTTTCACTGACAGTTAGTTGATGTTGTAAGGTAAGGTGTAATTAAGGATATTTTTATTTTAGAAAAAAATATATATATTTAAGTAAATAGAGTATACTGAATTGTACATTGTGATTTCGTATAACATAAAACGAACGTAATTCAGTTTACTTAAACGGCGACGCCGCGAGCGGTTCGCTAGTTTTCCATATAAATACATACAAATTAGTTTTGATTGGTGCCGGAAGCCAAAGAAAATAGCATTTTAAGGAAAAAAATATTATTGAAGATTGATTAAGTAAGATTAATACATCACAATCACTATTACTTTACCATATTCTCTTAAAATATCATTTTAAGGATGCAGTAATAATATCTGATTTTGTTCTAAGATCTTTCATCAAAATACACAGACACAAACAGATACACAAAATACACAAACAGATTTTTATCAAAATAATGGTATGTTTCTCTGTTACAAAGAGCTTAAAGCTTATGCTTCATTTGTGCAATACCTCTATAGTTAACAAAGAATTCCTTTTAAATAGAAAAAAAATCTAAGACCCGACTCGACATTGGACACCAATACTTAATATCAAAGTCCAAAGAGAATGGCATCGGAAAAGCATACTAATAAAATAAGTTTGTTATTCTTTGAACAAGAGTTTCCTTTTTGCCTCCAACCCAATACCATTATGCATTTCGACGAAAGTCACAGATATATGTATATCTTTATATATATATATATATATATATATATATATATATATATATATATATATATATATATATATATATATATATATATATATATATATATATATTGAATGTATTGACTTAGAAGTTTAATTTGGAAATTATTTTCAGTTTGATCCCTCTACGCGATCATGAGAAAAATGGTCTTGACACACGGACAGACTTATAGAGAGACACTCAGACAGCAAAAGGGTTCCATTTTCCATATGGGGTACAGAACCCTAACAATGAGTACCCTCATTGAGTGCCCTAGTACCCTCATTGTTGATTAACAATGAGGGTACTGTACAAACAGTTTTAATAAATAAAATTATAGTGAAATTTGTGGTGTAATTTCAACAAAATTGTTCAATCGTAACGATAAACTAGGAAATCAGCTCCTACTTTAGAAATAAGAGCGACAATAACATGACAGCCTGTACACATAAAATAGCATTAATATGTATTGATAAATTACTATTTAACAAAATTAATTATTAATAATTTTAGCTTTAAACACAAATTAAATATTAAGATACGCTAACTTTCGTAAATTATTTTAATTTATACTTTGAAAGGTCCTTTAAATATTTAACTCGGGATATTAATCTTAAAATCTACAACAGCTGTTTGTTATGGCTAGTTAGAATACTTAAGACGAATAATTCTGATAATTTATTTCAAAGGGCAAATGATTTATATAACTAAACTAGTTCAGATACGGATGGAGTGAAAATCAAACTTGATTAAAAAGTGACAGTGACAGTCTCTCAAAATATATTTTTTAATTTACGGATAAAATCATAATAATATGTTAGTTTTAAAACAGAAAACCATACAAAACTGCTATAACAAACAAGTTATTCAATACCATAGACACTGATTGTGCTCTAATTAATATAGAGTTTTGTACATTGATGCCAATTAAAATTAATAAGCTCAATCATAGCGTCAGCTCATTGTTCTTAAATCAATAATTAATTGGCAGTCTCTATTTAGGTACTTACATCGTCTCTTAAATTAATAAATAGCTTAAAAAATGCATAATAAATTAAGATATGATTAAAATATGTCCTTAAAATAAGTCCTTAAGATTAAAATCTAAGAAGATTAAAATAAGTCCTTTTAAACAGTGCAGCGACCAGTGTCAGTCTGTAAGAGATACGGCGGTAGGTGCTATGTACTAAGGGAGAATAAATTTACAATTAATTAATTTGGTCACTCTAGTAAAAAGGCAAAAGAGCAATGTTTCGAAAATTTTACGTAAAGTGGGGAAATGGGCTATTCCGCCTACTCTGCTACAAATTTTTTTTTTAAAGTTACAATAATTACAACATTATTGATAATATCGTGTAGATATGTTGCTATAGTAGAATGTACGAGCAATTTCTATATTTGTAGAGCTTGATCCAAATATGCAATAAGTCATTTTAACTATATTTTTTAGTTAAATATATTCAAAGTTCTGATAACTTTGAAATCTATTCTGCATTTACCAAAGTAATTAGTATAAATCCATCACATACTCGAAAGCGTTAAGTAAAACAATTAAAAAATACTTATCTTCTTTCGATTTACAGTTTAAGCCAGTAGTTTGCTTATGAACGTGTATTATATTTAAGCAAGCTTCGAGGTATTATAATAAAATAATTAATCGCGTTATAGATGATTTTTTGTAAAATCTAATTGTGACTTAATTTATTGGTGCATTAGTGATATATCCTAACATTTTATAATATTTTTTTATAATACTTATAGAAAACATTTAAAAATTTAAACGCAGCGGGATTTGAACCCCCGCCTCATAGAAACCGTCCAACCGTCCCGTTCTTCAGCTTAGGTTTTAAATATGACGTTTACACACAAAGCAGATTGTATAGTACAAAATAGATGAAAGTTACATAAGAGAATATATATTAGTAAAAAGAAAGGACAGGCGGTGAAAAAGAGTCCTTGAAAGACAGTCCTTGTCGTGGCGCAGAAGCACAGCGTCTACCTACAAACGTGACTGTTTGTCAGTTCGATTCCCACTCAGGGAGAATGACTTATATTCATTTTCTTCACTCTGGCAACTAGGCAAACCGCGGCGTTGAGTTCCGCCACTCAACACACAATGCCTCGATAGACGGATAGTAGGGAACAGCGTGACTTAACAATAGGTCCTTTCAGCCCTCGGTGCTTCTGACTACCCTGCTACGAGAGGGTTACAGCGTGATGCCAATTAAAGAGTCATTGTTTTTTCTTCGACTATCGTCTTTCACCCATTGTTTTTTCATACAAATACTGCAATAGAAATAGCTACCTTGGTAACGGTTATCCTGAAATTTTTTTTGTATATTTTTTCAAATATGTCTATAATAATAATAAAACTTGAATATTATTTCAGAGACTCAAATTAAAATCGCCTTTTTCAATGCTTTCTTAATAAGTGAAAGAAAAAAAATATCTCTTGTTTTGGACAAAAGAATAATTTATGGGCCCTAATTTTAGGGAATACCGTGCGTATTGTTTGAAGTAATGAAAATGGCCTTCTTGTGACTGTCTCAATTTACTTTCAACTTATTTTTGTCATTTCATGAGTTAGGCCAAATTACTTTTGGTCACATCTAAATCTTGTAATTGAAAAGTATTTCACAAAATTGTATCATACTGTTCGCATTTCTATAATTCTTCAGACTTTAGTAACGTGAGCCATTATAAAAATTATCTAACTTTTGGTAAGTTCACGTGTATAATGTATATAGGTATTTCACTTTCAAGGAGAGTATCTTGCGTCTCTTGCTGCGTTTATTCACAACCAAAACCTTTGAAAGTTTGTTATTCGAAATGTCATATAAAAGAACTTAGTCATATAAATTTAAACAAAGAGATTTGTTTAAATTTAAACGTCTAAACCAAAATATATTTCGATATATTCAATGCTTAACTTTTTAATGAATCAAACTTAAACACTAAAAGCTTACCAAGTGTCAAAGGAATGAGTGTATGAACTTTATATATTGTTTGCAGAACGTACATCCTCACCTTGCGAAAACACATGTCAAAGGTCGTCTGAACAAAATAGCAGAGGGGAAGGATCTTGATTGGGCGACCGCAGAAGCAATGGCTTTTGGTAAATGGTTATATCTATATTTTTCTCCACTTTCTGCGTATAGATATGGAGAGGAAGTGTCAAGTGTCAAGCTACTCTATTCTTGGATTTTCGCTTGAGTCCGAGACGTTGCGTGTTGAGTGCTTTACCTCCGTGCTATGTCAGCCAGAACACGGAAATGAAAATAATTTAAATACATACATCTTCAGTCCCTGGCTGACTGGGGATTGAATCTATAACCATTGCGATTCCACTTAAGCGCTGTCTCCAGGACGTAGATAGCACTTTTGTGTAATTGTTTTAAATGATTCTACAGGTGGATAATAGGTTTTACTATAGTATACTAACTTTTAACGATATTGGAAGTTCCCAAGCTATAAAGGGCAAAGTAAGGTGTGAAGCGTTCGTTAAAGTAAATTATTTCTCACTAACATAGCTTTAGCCAGATTAGACAACGTTTTATATAACGAGCAAATTTACTATAAAGGATTAATTTAATTGGGTTTGTTTCAGTCTATCAGTTTGTTTTTGTTAAAAAAACTAAATTTATATAACAGTACAGAATTAGAAGAGAATAACATAATTTTTAGGTAGTAATAATAAAACATATTCTGTACATACAGATATACATATCTGTACATATAAAAACTAACCAAGTGTCTAACTAAAGATTTTAGACTAGTTTGTACCATAGCTGAATGATGCGATACCATACGATGGTAATGGGTTCGAGTTCCATTTGTTGTGATATATTAATTTCTTCAGAGAATACCATATCGTTATTTTCATTGTTAAAGTTATTAGTATTCACAACTCAGCAAGTATCACGTATTTTTATTGAAAAATACTTTTATTTGGCTAATCTGCTCACAAAAATCAATTCTTTTAAACTAAATAAAATAAAATCTAAACTATTAAAGTCACTGTATTCCTAAATGTTACGTTTTTGTATTTATCCACAATTTTAAATGTATCAATCTATATAGGTTCCTTACTAATGGAAGGCCGGAACGTCCGTCTAAGTGGTGAAGACGTAGGACGCGGTACTTTCTCACATAGACACGTGATGCTCGTTGATCAGGAGAAAGAAGCTATTCATATACCCCTCAATCATATTCATGAAGAACAGAAAGGATTTTTAGAAGTAAGTCTTTCAATATATATCGTTGTAGTTGACAAAGCTTTGAATGAAAGCAATGGCTGCTGGTTTGGGAGGTCAAATATTAGATATTTCAATAAGATTCTTTACAAAAGTACAATTTTATTTTTCGCCATGAAAAATTCAATGTAATGAAATTATTCCTAAATGAAATAACGATTTCCAATAGTTAAAAGTGAATTATTGTATTAATAAATTAAAAAGTGGGTATTTTCACTGTACTTTCTGTACTTAATTTTGCTTGTATTTCCTATTTTATATTTATGGAGATGTTTTTCCTGAAGAATCGTATATGTGAAACCGGTTTGCTCCAGACACCACAGACCATCTGGCGTCAGTGTAAATGCGATCGTTGTGGATTCGATCCCCATTCAGGTTGACTTCTATTAATGCAATGTCTCGAAATAGAGTGGAAAACGGAGAACGGAGTGTCGTGACACCAGGTCTTCCTTGCGTTCTCTTTTTCTAGCTGGTTAAACAAAAATAAGCTGAAGTAAATCTGAAAAATAATTAAGACTCTCTTTCAGGTTGCAAATTCAATACTATCGGAAGAAGCTGTACTAGGTTTCGAGTACGGCATGGCATTCGATAATCCCGACAATTTAATCATCTGGGAAGCACAATTCGGTGATTTTTACAATGGAGCTCAAATTATTGTTGACACATTTATAGCTTCCGGGGAAGGTGAGACATGTCACATTCAAAACAAAATAACGAATAAAATATTTTGTGATAGTAACGGGTTCAAAATTACTCAAGAAAATCTTTATATGACTAATAATGAAGTGTTTAAGCATAATGTGACTAATTTGGGCTAAAAGTAAGAGACGAAAAAGAAATATTAGTGGCAATATCTACTACAGTACACTATTTTAATAATTTTATCCTTTTTATTATTATTAATAAATAGGACCGCCTTCAGCAAACGTGACGGTTTGTGGGTTCAATACCAACTTGGGAAGAATTAATTATTTTTTATTTGCTTCGCTCTGGTAACATGGCAAGCGTGGCGTTGAGTTCCACCACTCAACACGCAATGCCTCGAAAGGCGGAAAGTGGAGAACAGTGTCTTAACACTAGGTACCTTCAACCTACGGTTCTCTCTGCCTACCCTGCTACGTGTGTGATAAAAAAACAGCATAAAGATAAAAAAAACGTATATATTATTAAATAAATGTTGATATCTTTTTGGATAAAATAAGGTAAAATATATAAAAGAAAATAGTGTAGTATTTTGTGTGTCAACATTTACGAGTAGTTTCGACCTAAACACTTTGCTACTTAGCAGGGGTCGAATGGATTTTTGTGATCATCTCGCATTAAGGGACCAATTTATTGGTAATAAATAGCTATGAAAAAAGTAAATATACTATATAGAGAATTCAGATATAAGCTTTAAAATTTTAACACCGTTTTTATTATTATGTATAGCAATAGATGCCGTTGTAGCACAATCTCTCATGAGAATTGTGAATTCATATCCAACTTATCTGGGTATTAACTATATTTATTAATTTATAACATTGGTATATAAAAAATGTCACGCTCTTAAAGGAGCATATTTTTTATAAACAATTATTATGTATATAGCAATACAATTTTTTTTAACATATTTTAAGATATTTAGTCCCATATATTTCATATGTTGTTCCCCCTGTTAATTATTTTTTTTATAGTTAGCTAAATATAGCTTACCATTTATCACTTATAATGCCAAATATGTTCCCAAACCATACCAGAGCCTTTGAACCACACCATCTTATCAATCCTAAGCCTGTGTATCCTTAAAGAAGATATGATATTTCCAAAAACAATTATAATTAATTTTTTGGTTTTGATGAAAATTCCATTTATTCTAGTAAAATGGGTGCGCAGCAATGGTCTAGTAATGCTCCTCCCTCACGGATATGACGGCGCCGCTTCTGAGCATTCCTCGTGTAGGATGGAAAGGTTCTTACAACTGACTGATAGCTCAGAAACTAAGCCCGATTCGGAGACAGTCAATATGCAAATAGCGAATCCTACCACACCTGCTCAGTACTTTCATCTTTTGAGACGACAGGTGAGATTATTCTAAAATGTTCATGTTATTTTATAGCTATGCTTTATCCTATGTATAGAAGGATAGACAGAAAACGCTCAGTGTCGTGTTGTATGACGAAAGTCTATGAGTCTATGAGAGCTTTTATTTAAAGAATTTTTCACGCAATTGGAATCCATTCCACGACTATCATCTAAGAGGAGCAGATTCGAATCCCATTACGTTAAAACATTTGTTTTAAAAATATTTTTCATTATTTAGTATATAACACTTTAAAAGATGTTAATAGTAATAAAATTAATACAAAAAGATACTGTCTAGACTGTAGAGTATTATGACAATTAATAACATTTAAGGTGGTACGAAACTATAGAAGACCTGTAATAGTGGCTTCTCCGAAAATCCTGTTGCGGCTGGCAGACGCAGTTTCGCCCTTATCAGATTTCGCACCAGGAACGTATTTTAAGCCAGTAATTGGTATGTCTTTATAACAGTGTATGTGTGTATGTACGATGGGTATGAGTTCAATCCCAATTAGCGGGACCGTATTATTGTTTGTACTGGTATGTTAGGAAAAGATTATCTAATTAACACTAGGTTCCCAGTGCTTAACACGCTATATGCAGGATACAGCGTGAAAGTGATAAATTAAAAGATTTCATTTCAAATATATATTTTGTCCTACAATTACTGGAACTAATGGTTTCAATGTCAGAATAAGGCTTCAACGTAGAGCAAAAGTAACTACTAGACATCTAGACAAGACTAGTAGAATAAATATTAACATATATTGTACAGCTGTAATATTTTACATTTATCTTTTATACAATGTCTCAAGTCCCAAGTTATTAAAAAAATATATATATCTAAACTATAATATATAATAAATAATTTCCAGGCGACACACAAGCAGATCCGCTGAAAGTAAAGCGCGTCATATTGGTCTGCGGCAAGCATTACTATGAATTGCATAAAGAGAGGGTCAAGAATAAAATAGATGACGTCGCCATTATACGCGTGGAATCGTTAGCGCCGTTCCCGTTACAACAAATACAGGCGGAAATTAGTAAATATGGAAACGCTAGAAGTAAGTGCTATTCTAATTTGAATTACCTTTTATGTGACCTGTGACTTTCTCTTCCTTGGGCAAATATAAATATCTCAAAAATTGTATGACACATGACGTATTCCATATGGTTGAGGTTAAACCGAACCGATGTAATATAGACTGGCTTCAGGCTTTCCGACGAGAAGTATCTATCCAAGCAAAACAATATTTCAATATAAACTAGTTAGATGACTGATACTTTTATAATCGTATATTGTTTATCAATATTATATATATCCATTTTACTGTAAACTCTCTTCTTGTTTTTTAAATGCATATTATTCTCAGAATACCCGACTATTATACTATTATAGTATATTTCAAAATAGTTCAATTATAACAGTTAGATGAAGTACAGCGTTAAGACCCGTTACATAGCATTATCAGAAGTTACACGTTCACGTTTTATCCCGCATAATGCGTGTTGTACTATTTGAGCGGGATAATGAAAAAATAAATATCTAATAGAAAATGGATTAATAAGAAAAATTAAGAACGGAGAGTCTTCGGTCTTTTTGCCTAACTTTTCTTAACTAGCAATCTTATACATGGAATTTATTCATCAATACATTGACGTAGACCGATATGAAAGAGCGAATTCACAACAGTCCTAGTCTTTATGGCGACTTAATTTTTATTTAAATTATAACAATTAGTATATAATATTCAACGTAATCATAATTAACTCATTGTTTTATAATAATCTATATTTAGCTAATTTAATATTAAATTTAATTTAATAGCCATAACAAAAGTAAACATCCATAACAGGTATATTCTATTTACGATCTATTAATATGTTAATACGTCGGAAATTTTGAATTTACGTAGTTCGCTCTCACAAGATCCTCCGGGCATATAAGTTTGTTTACCTTACGAACTCCTATAACTAACTCTATTAAATACTTACTTTGGAATACAATTACAATATCGTCAGTTAATAATAATTTGACTTAAGGAAAACACACAGATATATATATATATATATATATATATATATATATATATATATATATATATATATATATATATATATATATATATATATATATATATATATATATATATATATATATATATATATATATATATATATATATATATATATATATATATATATATATATTTGTAATTTGTACAGATACATTTACATAATAATAATCAATAATCTTCTTGTGTCCAGAGTTAATATTACCTAACTTTAGCGATCAATGTCTACGAGATGTGGTTACTCTAGTAAAACATTTGACCAACTTTAATACTATTGTAATATGATTTTTTTTTTTTTCAAATCTAGTGGAAAACTCTGACAAACTAGCTAGAAATTCTTATACACTCTTACAATTAATTAATGTCTTAAGCACCCGCGAATCTTGGACGGTTTCCAAGAGGCGCTGGTTCAAATCGCGCTACGTTCAGAGTTTTATACTTGCTCTAAAAATATTTTCCTATCCTTAGTGTGGCTTATCACTTTAAAAATAACAAAAACGTATCATGTCACCTTTAAGGTAAATGTTTTACTATTAGTTATTGCCCTTTATAATGCTTAGATGGCTAGTCTCTAAGTATCGACAGCTTTTTTACCTGTATTCATTACAGGTATCTTATTCTATTACATCTTTCCTATAATTTAGTCGATATAGAAAATTGTAGTAATATAGCTTGCAGGGACACATTGTTCTATCCTCGACTTGGTGAAAACTAATTCATTTGATTATGACAGATTTTTCTTTAAAAACACTGTAACAGTGCCAAAAATTAAAATTAAATCAAAATTTGTAAAGAGATTATGATAAATTCGTCGGCCGCTGTCATTTCCGCATCCTCGTTCTCATTTCCGAGGCTACACTGATGTGAATTGCACGATACCAATTTTATTCAAGTTAACAATATGGGTATACACATTTTGCTTGGTTCATATTTTTAATTTTTTCAATAAAGAATATTATTTAAGCATCAAAATATTTACATAATCTTACATACACATAATATTACATAATATTTAAGTATAATATATTAATGTTTGTTTATTTTGAATCTTGAACAGTTTTTAAAACATTAGTATTTTAGGTAGTTTTACTTGTTTTCTTTTTTCGCTTCACGTCGGCAAAGCTGGGTATATGGGTGTTAGATTAATTCACTCCGGGAAGGCGGATCTGGAGTTGTAGATCACAGCCATTATTAATCCTTTCACATGTATAAATTAAAAAAATAATAAAAGCTTTCTTCATTTGTATAATGTTCAATATTTGTCTTTAATAAATCATTATTAATGTATTATTTCAGAAATATGTTTATTATTAGGAATAAATTTAAACTACTTGAATATATTACAAAATTGTTTGTTGGTTATTTTATCTTCTACATTATAGCAGATTTATTTATAGACGTTCGGGAATTTCTACATAAAAGAACATCTGTGTAATAAGGCTTGAGGCTATTATAGAGTAAATGATTTCTTAGAAGGTGGTGGAAACCGAAAGCAGTCTATTTCAAGCCTCCAAATAAAATTAAACATTTCCATTCTAAAAATATAAATATATAGAACGGCAACTTTTACTATAACTTTAATTATAATTAATTATAAGGAATATTATTTCAACTTGATCTGTCTGATTTTTAATTCTTTTTCAATTTCTTTAAATAAGATTATGGTTATGTTTAGGATTCCGTACCTGAAAGGTAAAAACGGGATCCTATCTCCAAACCTCCGCTGTCTGTCTGTCAGGCTGTATCTCATAAACCGTGATGGCTAGAAAGCTGAAGTTTAGAAAGCATAAGTAATGTATATATATATATATATATATATATATATATATATATATATATATATATATATATATATATATATATATATATATATATATATATATATATATATATATACATATATATATATATATATATATATATATATATATATATATATATATATATATATATATATATATATATATATATATATATATATTTGATATTTTTTATCGCATTGGCTTTGTCATGACAGAACGCTGAGTTGAGTTTAGTTACAAGTTATCGAGCAAGAAAATCTAAGTAATTAAGTAATACTCGTACTAATCATAAAATAATCAAATAATTATTTATAAACAGTAAATGATAAATAATAATTTTGAAACGTTTCAGCTATAATTATAGCCTCTTAGCCTGTGCCTGTAGGCACTTTCTGTAATTTCCCACAACTTTAATTTCATGGTTACAAGTTTGTAAAATTATAGCGAGCTTGTTCTCCAGTTTCATTTCAGTGTAACTAATATACTAGTTAGCTTAGCTTCAAAGTAAGCTTACGTGCATATATTATTATGATGTTTTGTAGAAAACACTTTAAAGATCTCTAGTAAAATAAAGTAAATAAAGTAGTAAATAAAGAAAACAGTAATTGACTGAGAAAAAAATTAAACTTTTCATATAATTATATATAATTAATTATAACACTGGTTTATTACATGTTTTATTCATTTTATACCTTTAATCTATTACTTTCGTCTCTGTCAAATGTTCGTACCGGCTTTAAAAAAAGTGTTACTAGCACGGTGTTTATTTTTTTTATCGAAGTTAAGTAATATATTTCTAAGCCTTTTTTATCTCCTATATAGAGAAAGTTCTACAGCTAAGTATATTATGGATATTGAGATTCAAGGGATTTGAAGTTGCAACGTCACCTGCTAAACGCACTCGAACTTTCTTGTAAAATATTTTTGTTATATTATATACGAACTATTAGGAACATATGTACATAAATTCTAGTAATATTTTTTGTATATTCTTCTAATATTCATTTTGAATACTATTGTTGATAGTACGATTTATTGTGAACGGTGTGGAACTTTTAGTGTACGGAACCTTTATTTTCTTAAATACGACAAGTACTTGTATATCGAACGAATTTTATTACTAAGTACGACATAATAATAAAAAATTTATTGACAAATAGATGTCAATAGACAACTTTTATGACCATTCTGCTTTCTACAGCATAATACATAAATAATTGTTAGTGTCCATTGAGATGCATAAAATGTATGTGGAACAAAACCAACTAACAATATTCAAGTAAATATGTTATGCAAAAAGTTCTCAAGTTGATATCATCCTATACTACTGCAGTTACTAAATAGCTTTGATTTTTTTATATTGATTGTAGGCCGAATCCATCTTAAACGTACGTAGGTACTAGATACTTGTATTTATAACAAATGCCTCTCCAGTCCAGCTTCATAAAGATTGGTACTTAGTTTTGCCAGTGCTGTTGCTGCATGGCGGGGTGCCATTGGCACTTGCAAATTTTGGACCCAGTTGGAAAACTGAAGAGATTACGCTATAGTTGCTTACAGGCGGCCCCATATGCTCTTAAAATGACTAAACTAATAATTTCTCTAAACAGCTTTAGTGAAGAAAGTAGCGACTTATCTGTAGATTATCTTTGCCTGTCTCTCATAATAAATTAGATAAAATGGGGGAGATTGTAAAGATTCGTCACATACATCTTGACGTATCACTAAAATGCACAGGAATAATTTTCCAAAGTCGTATTTTACATATTGATGTTAACTGTTTTCAGAATTCATATGGAGCCAAGAGGAGCACAAAAATATGGGAGGTTGGAGTTTTGTGAAGCCTCGATTTGAAAATCTTATTGGCAAAAGAGTAAGTTTCCAATCAAATTTTTTAGTATTTTATAATATGCCCCAGTTTTTGAACGATTACCTACGTATCAATTATGAAATATTAATAATAATTTTCATAGAAATATTTCATACAACAGTTAAAGGATCACCGTGGTCAGTTAGCAAGCATCTAACGTAGTATGTGTGTTCATTCCCCACTCGTTGAAATGCTCAGATAAGAACAGAAATGCCACTAGCATTTGCCTCCTGTCTGCCCCTAACTTGGCTGAAATGTAGAGAACATAAAGCTAAATTTGTGGTAAAATGGAAAACTAAAAATACTATTTTTATTTTACCTTTCTGAGCGAACCAACTACTTTCTAACTTTATGCTACCTGACCAGTCGAGTAATAGACGGTTATAGTGGACTAATATACATAAAATCAATAAAACCTTGAGCTATGTCTATAAAATTTACGGGAAAGTGAAAAACGGAATGATATATCAAAAACTTGTGTGTTATTCCCTCATGATGCAGAAATCGTATATTAATAAAGTTAAATATTCCGATAATATAACATAATAATACCTTTATACTTTAATTATAATATAATAATACGTTATAGACAAATATTACATTTCTATAGTTTTGGCAAAGCTAAAAATAATACTGGTAACATGTAATACTTTATATATTTGAATATACATGACATTCTTACATCTTCACAAAAGGATTGAATAAAAATACACGCTATTTATTCCGTAGAGAAGATCAGAGGACTTGTATTTATACGCCACAAAGCTTACTAAGCTTCGACAAAGCTCTTGATTCGCAAACAAAATAAAAAGTCATTCCAAATATGCCTCAATTTTCTCTCTATCTCTTTAAATCGTTTTATCTTTTAAGGCTGAGAGCCTATTAAATTATTATAAAATTAAATTCGTTAAATTTATTGGAATTGTTAGTTCTAAATGTTTAAAATTAAATAATAAAATAAATATCAAATTAAAATATAATAATAAAAATATAATATAAAAAATATAAATATTTTTTTCATACTTTTTTTCACTTTCACTAAGCTTTATTTTTATTTTAATTTTAACATTTAATTATTATTTTACAGTTAGTATACGCGGGTCGCAGCGAGGCCGCCACGCCTGCGGTAGGGACGTCCAAGTTACATCGTGTCGAAGTCGAACACATATTAAAAGAGCCTTTATATAATATCAAATAAATAGATATTTTTTTACAAAAAAGATAATTTCAATTTTTTTATTTATGCAAGTGATCTCCAGAATTTGCATTTAAAATTAAGCATATTCTGTAAATATATCCACAAGCTACATGTTTGTATGTAACTTTTTTTATATATTTCAATGTAAATAAACGTTGCGATATAGTTTAGTAATTGTATTGTATTTCCCTCCACTGATAGTATTATTTAAGTAATATATATATATATATATATATATATATATATATATATATATATATATATATATATATATATATATATATATATATATATATATATATATATATATGTATATATATATATATATATATATATATATATATATATATATATATATATATATATATATATATATATATATATATATATATATATATATATATATATATATATATATAATGTAAACTGATAGTTAAAAAATAAAAGTTAAATGAGTTAATGAAATAAATAACACATTGCAAAATCGAAAAAAATCGATAAATCGCTTTTACAGTCAAACGCCGCCGTACCATAGGGGCTCCTGTGAGCCTGTCTTACAGACGCGCAACAGTTGTGGGTTCTATTTCCACTCGGTAACAGTGAATTATTTCATTTCTTCGCTCTGGTAACGAGACAAGACGCGACAGTAAGTTCCGTCTCATGCAATATCTCAACACTAGGTTGTCTCTGCCTAACCTCCTCATATCACCTCACTCATATTGCGCAAATGAGCTTAAACTTCTAGTGTATATTAATACATAAAATTGGAGTGTCCGTTTGTAATATTAAAATAACTTTTTACTGTATGCTTATGAATATATATACGGTATATACAAAAATAACAATTTTTATAATTTTAGTCTGTCTGTTTATTTCGATGAGACTTTCATATATATATATATATATATATATATATATATATATATATATATATATATATATATATATATATATATATATATATATATATATATATATATATATATATATATCTTCTTCTTCTTCTTCCTGGCATTAGTCCCGGCTTTTGCCAGGGTCTGCCTTCCGACTAAGCCTACTCCACTTTGCACGGTCTTTAACATCCTCAGTGGACAATCTATTGGCTCTCATGTCTTGTGTCACGACATCCATCCATCGCTTCCTTGGGCGTCCGGGTGGTCTAACTCCAGGGACAGACATGTCAAGGCACTTCCTTCCGACATAGTTCTCAGATCGGCGCATAACATGGCCATACCATCTCAGGCGACGCTCTTGGAGCTTATCCGCTACGTCACGGACCCCAAGACTACCTCGAATGAATGTGTTGCGTATGCGGTCGGACCGCGTAACGCCACACATCCATCTCAGCATCTTCATCTCCGTGACGTGAAGCTCCTGAGTGTGCCGAGATAATGTTGGCCAACATTCGCTGCCGTATAAAAGAACCGGTCGGATAATGCTCTTGTATATCAGTCCCTTGAGCTTGGGCGGTATTCTGCTATCACAGACTACACCAGTGACCTCCCGCCATTTGTCCCAGGCAGCGTTTATACGGGCATGGATGTCGTGGTCGATGCCTCCAGACTCATGCATAACGGCTCCAAGGTACCTGAACTTCTCCGACTTAACGGCTGGCTCAGGCCCGATATGGATGGTGCTCGAGTCCGGGTTCCCGCAAGCCATGTACTCGGTCTTCGACACATTCAGTTTGAGACCACCGTTCTCAAGCGCACCCTTCCAGGCGTTCACTTTACGCTCCAGCATCAGTCGGTTCTCGTCGATGAGTACTATGTCATCGGCATACATCATCAGCCACGGGGGCTGGCATTGGATGTAAGCCGAGACAGTATCCAGCACTACATTGAATAAGAACGGACTAAGAGCTGAGCCCTGGTGAACCCCTACAGTAATCGGGAAGGGTTAGGTGTCGCCAACAGCGGTCCTAACCACTGAAGCGGAGTCGTTGTACATATCTCTGATAACCTCAATATAGGCTTCAGGGATCCCCTTGGATCCCAATGCCCACCAGATACACTGACGTGGCACACAGTCAAAGGCCTTCTGCAGGTCCAACAAGGCCACATGCAGAGCTCTCCTTTTTTCCCTGTAAGCCTCCATCAAAGTTCTGAGGGCAAAAATGGCGTCCATAGTGCCTGATCCTGGTTGAAACCCATACTGAGACTCAGAGACAGTACATTCTTGGCGGAGCCTGAGGCCGATCATGCGCTCGAAGAGCTTCATGGTGTGGCTCATAATCTTAATGCCCCTATAACTACCGCAATCTTGAACACTGCCCCTTCCTTTGTAAATAGGGATAATAAAGCTCTGCCGCCACTGATGTGGCATCTTTCCAGTATTCAAGATACGGTTAAACAGGTCAGTAAGTATAAGCACACCAAGAGAGCCCAACGATTTCCACGCCTCGATTGGGATGTCGTCAGGACCTACCGCTTTTCCGTTCTTCATGCGTCGAAGACAATTACGAGTTTCGTCACGGGTTATTGGAGCAACAAGACCGAGGTTAGGAGATAATATATATATATATATATATATATATATATATATATATATATATATATATATATATATATATATATATATATATATATATATATATATATATATATATATATATATATATATATATATATATATATATATATATGTATATATATAATATAGACCTTTTAAATTCCATATATGTGTAATTGAATAAGTATATACTATAGTGAAATGTACAAAGTATATTTATGAACAGCTCGCTTTGTTATAGCCTTAATTCTAAGTGACAATTAACAAAAAAGTAAACAAATAGAAAAAAGTAAAAATATTAGTTTTTTATGATCAGTAATATTTAAGAGTATTATAATTACTTTTGAGGATCATCGTGGCGCAGAGGCAGAGCGTCTGCCTGTAAATGCGACCTCTGGCAACAAGGTAAAGCGCGGCGTTGAGTACCACCGCTCAACACGCAATGCCTCGAATGGCAGAAAATGAGGAACGGAGTGTCTTAATACTAGGTTCCTTCAACCAACGGTTTCCTCTGCCTACCCTGATATGTGTGGGATACAGCGTGAATCTAAATATAATTAATATTGATAATAATAAAATAGGATTGCATAAGTATGGACTAAGAGTCTGTAGTGCTGAATTTTAAAAATAAAAATAACTAAATTAAGGACATTTAAGTTCAAGCCGCGTGCAGTACACTATATAGTATTGATATATGAGCTCATAAAATTTCAAAATATTACTAATTGTAAAAACATTTTGTCACAGCTATCTTTATCTATTCCATAAATATTCTTATAAGTATGTTCTCAAGCTACGGTTGCAATGCAAAATGTTTAATCGATACCGTAGCAACAGTTACAAGGCAACAGTATCTAACAAAAATGGCTGGTAAAGGGAAAGGCAAAAAAAAAGAAAAAAAAGATAAAGAAGAAGGGGGTGATAAAAAGAAAGCTAAGAAAGGAGGGGGGAGGCCTAAAAAAGGGAAGACTAAAGGGCGTTGCAATGTCGACATGTTGACAGAATCCGCCATGGACAACGTGTATTACGCGTGTCACAATGTACAAGAACTGCTACAGGCGAGAGGATTTCATCCCCCAGACTATAGCAAGAAGAAAAAGAAAGGAAAGCGTTAATGTAATATAACAATTCCATTCAGAAGTTTTAATTAACTCACGATAAAACTCTAGCAATAGCTTTGCAGAAAGTTCAGTTTGCGAGTGGTTTGTATTGTGTTTGCTTCAACTACTATGTGATTATTAAATTAAAATGGTATTGATTTATTTTTTCTCTATCTACCACCATTACCATATCAACATATTTTGGGGCCGTCGTGGTGCAGTGAACACAATTTACTGTAAACGCGATGGTTGTGGATTAAATTCTAACATTTGGGAAAATGAAGTATTTCCTCTTCCTAGGTCTGGCTACTACTAAAGCAAAGGGAAGAGTGGTCTTAGCACTAAGTAGGCAAAGAAAGCCTGCCTACTAAGAAAAACTTAATGAAAACCATTCTACATCTTGTATGTTTTACTTTATTATTTTAACCCATATAAAATCAATAGTGGAAATCTCTTAAAAAATATTATATATTCTAAAATTATTTTATCAAGTAATGATAATATTGTTCTGTACTTAATAACAATTTGCTATCGCCATCATCAACATAAGCTTCATTTCAATAATGAGTTTCTTGTATTAATCCGGTGTCGAATAAAGAAAACAAATTACACTGAAAATAATCAATTTGGAAATTAATGTCCAATGTTAAACGATTATAGACCCAAATAAGCTTTTTAAATGTTTTATCCAATAGAATTTATCAAAATATATCAATTATACACTTATATTTTTTTATTAGAGTACGAAACTAAACTACACTAAACTAAAATTAAACTTATTTCCTCTTATCTCTATCCTTAAATGAATAAATCTAAAGCTTTTTCATAATAAATAAATCTAAAGCTTTATTCCACAAATAACCATGTATTTATGTATGTGTGTATTTTAACTTTATACAAAGTATGAGTTAGCTTGTAAGCGAAACGTATCGCTATCGCTTTACCAGAGCGGACTAATGGACTATAGTCGGTAATCATTTAAACAAGCCTCTAGCACTCGCTATTAAAACACGTATGTACGTACGTACGTACGTATTGTTAGAAGCCACTAAAAATATATTACAAGTACCTAAAAATTTTTAGTAAACAACTTCGATCTCATCAACGAGTAGGACCGGGCTTAGAGTTAATATGTACGCGATAGAAGTAGGAGCGAGATATAGCAGCGAAATTTTTCTTTAGTATTCTAAACTATCATGTATTAAAGAACAGTCAGGGAGAATGAATTATTTTATATCTTCGCTCTGGTAACAATACAAAGTACGGCGTTAAGTTCCGCCACTCACCATGCAATGTCTGAAAATTGGGCGGTAAATAGGAAACACAGTCTAAGTTTCGCTCTGTCTACCCTGTATATGGGGTATATAGCGTCAAGCTTATGAGATCATTTCTACCTTCTTCAAAGTCGACAATAACAGAATTTAGTTATAGAGAGAGTAGACAAAGGAGCTCGAACAGTGGACGTGAGCGATGCCTTTAACCCTACACTTACGTTACAAATATCAAGCAATGCTCTGAGCAAAAGCTGAGAACTTCTTGCCACACGATGAGAATCTGTCAATATAAAAAAGATATCATTGGCTCAATGGCTTGTCAATTATGAGTTCTGTTGTTTGGTTGGTAGTACCTACGGGCTTGTTGATGCATACGAGTTTAAGTAAAGTCTTTATTAGTCATAATATTACATTGTTCTATAAAATATTTAATATCAATTTGTAATAAAAAGTTTGTATAGATTATCTCGTTTAGTTAAACTTTATTAGTTTGATTTATCCTGTATACTTAAGAACCTCTTTTCCAGTTGCCATAAATGAAAGGTGGCAATGTCACAAAATTTCAAGTGTGAATCACAAATCTCTCCATACAATATGTATTAAAGAAATATAAAAACAGGTATATTAAATATAAATACTTTATTAGGAATAATATAAAATATTCTACGATATGTAAAAATAATTTAAATTAGTACATACATACATTGTATTATAAAGCTATTGCAGCTTGTTGAAAGGGTTCAAAAAATAATTTAAGAGATCTTTGTGTTAAATCGAAAATAATTATTTATAAGTGATGTTGTATTAAATAAATCGAACCCACAACTTTGTGTACGCTACGGTAAAAATCATACATTATTACTATTATATCATTGAATGGGATATTTATAGAAAATTAACCAAATAAATTCTAGAAAACTTACGCTTATTAAAACAATGAGCGCCTACATATATAGATAATATTTTAACTAATTAAACACTATGTGATTGATGTCTATAATACAATTACTTATGACTTAAGAAGACATAAGATAACTTATAAAAAAAAAATTTTATACATGTTCATTATTGTCTATGTCACATTTGAGCGTCAATGAGGAAATTTAAAATATCACGTTTCTCCGGTTGAATTAGATGAAAATAAAAGGCACTCCTTACAAAATATAAATACCCTGTGGAATTTGGAAACTGTTTGGAAATTTGGAGGTAATAAAATATATGGACACAAATTATAATAAATTTAAATTTAAAAAAAACCATGTATCTTTGTGGCAGAGTACATATAATATAATATTAACTTTCCCTTCGTTACATTAGTATTAGAAGCAACAGCATGGTGATACCAGCTGTAGGAATAGATCTTGGCACCACTTACTCCTGCGTCGGTGTTTTCCAACATGGAAAAGTTGAAATTATTGCCAATGACCAAGGAAATAGAACGACCCCATCATATGTTGCTTTTAACGATACTGAACGACTCATCGGTGACGCAGCCAAAAATCAGGTAAATATATCAAAATTAAAATTGGATATATATAAAGATTAGTACTAGTAGTATCAATGCATGCAGCGTAGTGGATGATCCGAGTCCTATTTCTTATTATGTAATAAAAAAGTTATTCATTTTCAAATTATGTTTTTTCACTTATTTTTACATATTATTTAAATATTTATAGATAGCAATGAATCCAAACAACACAGTTTTTGATGCAAAACGTTTAATTGGCCGCAAATTTGAAGACCCTAAAGTCCAACAAGATATAAAACATTGGCCCTTTCAAGTTGTTTCTGACGATGGAAAGCCAAAAATAGTTGTAAACTACAAAGGTGAAACGCGCAGATTTAGTCCAGAAGAAATTTCGTCAATGGTTTTGACAAAAATGAAAGAAATCGCTGAAACCTACCTCGGTGGAAAGGTAAAAGATGCGGTCGTAACCGTACCAGCTTATTTTAATGATTCTCAACGTCAAGCAACAAAAGATGCCGGTGTTATAGCCGCACTTAATGTTTTGAGAATTATTAATGAACCAACAGCAGCTGCCCTCGCTTATGGGTTAGATAGAGATCTGAGAGGCGAAAAAAATGTTTTAATTTTCGACCTCGGTGGAGGTACTTTTGATGTTTCTATACTTCAAATATCTGAAGGACCGTTATTTGAAGTGAGATCGACGGCAGGTGATACTCACTTAGGAGGAGAGGATTTCGACTCTCGTATGGTGGATCATTTTTGTCAAGAATTCGAACGAAAATACAAAAAAGATATTAAAAGTAATCCCAAAGCATTAAGACGTTTACGAACTGTTTGCGAAAGAGCAAAGCGTACTCTATCATCAAGTACAGAAACAACTTTAGAAGTAGATGCGTTACATGATGGAATAGATTTTTATTCAAAAATCACACGAGCACGTTTTGAAGAGCTGTGCTCTGATTTATTTCGTCAGACACTCACGCCGGTTGATAGGGCGCTGAAAGATGCTAATTTAAATATAAGGGAAGTCCATGACGTTGTCATGGTTGGTGGCTCTACTAGAATACCGAAAATACAAAGACTGTTACAGGTATCTTATATTTAATACATATTCTATATTATTATTTCAATAACGCTAAAATTAACGCCTTCGTTAGGCAGTCTTAACTGCACATGGAACGTTCTGGGTTCGATCACTACTAGTTGATTTTGATTTCCATTTGCTTATATTTAAACTAGCGACCCTAGCTGGCTTCGCTAAGTAAACTAACTCACGTTTGGTTTCAAATTTTAAATTTATGATATATTGTAATTCTTCGTTATTTTTCGTATAAATATATCTTCAAATTACAATTTAAATTAATAATTATAAATAATTAATAATAGTAACAATTTCCAAATAATTCCGACAGTATTTCTTTTTTGTTTTTTATACCCCGCCATTCTTTGGCTATTCCTGACAAATGTACACGTATTTTTTTTTAATATCGCCAATCTAATCGTATGTAACGTATTTAATTGAATAAGGATTAAAACTGTATTGTTCAAAATCGGTTCGTAAATAACCCATAAATTTATTGTAATATATAAAAGCAAAAACGTTTTATTGTGGGTTATTCAATAACCAATTTATGCTTTTACCTGAAGCTTTGACATGAATAGAGATACCATACATTTCTTTGTCATAACTCAAAAGGTTTTAGCACCGTTTTCCTAGGAAATCTCTCGATCGGCTTTATACTTTCCGACAAGTTGAACTTACATAAAAAATACAAATAGTATAAAACTGATGTTTATACCATAAATATAAACAATCACATATCAATTTAATTTTCAGGATTTCTTCAATGGTAAAACACTAAACTTATCCATTAATCCTGACGAAGCTGTAGCGTATGGCGCTGCTGTACAAGCGGCGATACTTACCGGCAGTAACGACACTCGTCTGCAAGACGTCTTACTTGTAGATGTGATCCCGCTCTCTCTCGGCATAGAAACAGCCGGTGGTCTCATGACTAAACTTGTAGTGAGAAACACAAGGATACCTATTGCACAGAAGAAAGTTTTTACCACTTACTCTGATAATCAGCCTGCAGTCACTATTCAGGTGTACTATTTTTTTGTTGATTGCAGTAACTAGACGCTTTTAGTCTTATTTATATTTAGTAATTCATTATTTACCATAGACTAATTGCCTTGATTGTATGGTAGGCTTTATGTACAATCAATAATATTGTATTTTAGGTTTATGAAGGAGAACGAGCGATGACAAAGGACAATAACTTACTTGGCACTTTCAATTTAACTGGGATCCCGCCAGCTCCAAGAGGGATACCACAGATTGAAGTAATTTATTTATTTTATTTTCTTTTTGAATTTAGTATGTAAATCGAATGAGTTTAACTTCCTCCTTGCTCACTTTTTTTCGGTTTGTGTCATATATTTTGAATATAAATTGCAATAATATTTTTTTTAATACTTTTTATAGGTAACTTTTGATATTGACGCTAATGGTATTCTAAGCGTAAGCGCACAAGATAGAAGTACGGGTCATTCTGAACAAATAACTATATCAAATGATCAAGGGCGACTCAATCATAAAGAAATTGAGAAGATGCTACATGATGCTGAAAAGTTTAAAGCAGAAGATGAAGCAGTTAGAAAGAAAGTTGAGATTAGAAACCAATTGGAAACCTACACTTATGGATGTAAGACGGTAAGCTGTTGACTATTTTAAATTAAAAAATATGTGTCAATGTATATATGAAATCATTATAGTAAAGATAAGTTTGTTTATAGGTAGGTATAGAATATATAGGAAAATGCAGAATATAAAGGAATCTTCTTCTTCTTCTTCTACTTAGCATTATCCCGGCCTCTTACCAGGGTCTGCTTTCCTACTTCCTTCTACCTTCCTTCCTTTGTAAATAGGGGAATATAAAGGAATATACACACCATAACAGAATAGACAATTAGTGACCAATCTGCTACGATCTCGCTTACCGTTTGGGTTTAGGCTTTAAATATTGTTTAAGAAAAGACACTTTATTATAACTATCTTATATATATAAATACTATCTCAAATATTAATTAAAATATTTTCAGACAAAAAATACTATATATTTCTCATATATATTCATATATTATTCTAGGCTGCAGAAAACGCCGGTGACAAACTAACTGATACCGAACGTACTTCAGTAATCGACGAATGCAACAGCCAGTTACAATGGTTAGAAACCACACCAGATGCGACACTATCAGATCTAGAACAGCATTTGAAGGCAGCTCAAGCAGCTTGTCAGCCTGCCATGATGAAGTTACATGGTACAGCTGGGGGACCGAGCTGTGCGAGACCTGTTAGCTCTGGAGGACCGAGAATTGAGGAAATTGACTAATATATGTTAAATAAATAATATCAAATAAATAGGTTCAGCAATTGACAAATCTTACTACTACCATGATTAAATGTTAAAAATTCAACTGAACGAGAATAATATTTACTGATACTACAATAATTGTGTAAACTTTTTATACGATTTTTTGGGATTTTATAAGTTGGCGGTATATCAAAATATAATTGCTATTATGTATTACATGGTACAGTAAGAGGGCCGAACTGTGCGATAGAATAAAGTTACAAAGTTATGCCAACTACTGAATGTTAACTGTTTAGTGTCAACACGTTAACAGGATATATTGAGTAATATTTATAAATAATAATTCTATACATTTTTTTTGGATGTATTTTTAGCATAGCACTTGAATTAAAGCAGATATCATATTTATATCATACATATAGTTTTTAATTTCTAAATTATATGCCATAGAAGATTACGACAAGAGAACAATAATAAATAAAAATGTAATTGATTTTTGTTTTCATCCCTAGCAGGATACTCAGTTATAGAATGATCTAGATCATTAAAATTATACTCACTCACAATATTGTTATAACAAATTAAGCCACAAACATATAATAAAAACTGAACACTGTAAATATAATAAACGAAAAATAATAGCAAAAACCTAAACGTGCGCATCAAATGGCAAGCATCGACTGTTAGTTAGCATTTTTGTTATCTGCCATTTTTTTTGCATTTTGCATAAAAACCTAGAATTAAGAAATTTTTCAATAAGCTACCTCAACTTAAAGTATAAACAAACAAAACAATCAAACAAAACAATGGACTTTTTTATATATACCCCAGATAGAAATCCTTATAATCTTATATTGTAGTTCGTTCCATACGAAATGAGTGGATACGACCGCAAATTTAAGCTTATTTTATTTAAGTAATAGTGCTACATTTACAACTAATTTAGTAACAATATAATATTAAATATATATATTAGATATATATATATATATATATATATATATATATATATATATATATATATATATATATATATATATATATATATATATCTATATATATATATATATATATATATATATATATATATATATATATACATATACATATATAATATATATATATATACATATATATATACATATATATTTTATTTACTTAGATTTTTTTTACAAACTCCTAGTTAATATAATAATATAACAATACATAATATAAATTTTAACAAACATATATTTATTTATTACTTTGCTTGTTTAGCCTTTTTAGTATGTATCTAAGAATTTCGTGTTATTGTGTTTCGCACTGATAATGGAAGCCGATTGATTAGTTTAGGTATGACATATTTCTTTTTAATGATCTGTTGCCATACATCTTGCAATATTTATCTTTATTGCAGCTCCTTGCAACAAAATAAATCCAATGCTATGGATGGGTAACTTTATATACATTGGGATAGCAATAAAAACACAATTTCTTTTAATTTTTTATTCTAAAAATATAATAACATCATATCTTTTTGATAATATTAATTTTGGTATTCTAACTAAAAAATTTAATAGGTTATTTATAACGTGATCAATTTAAATTTGAACTCGGAATGTTTCAATTAGCATAAATTATCAATAAAAAAGGTAACGTATTCAATAATAATATTTAATTGGAACCAAAATAAATCGTGTTTGTGCAACAAGAAATGGTCCTTCGAGCCGGATTTAATTTACTAATTTATACTTAACTAGGTACTACAAGATTACTTACACACTGTCGTCTTAAACTATATTTTATCTATATTTTGTGCTCTATGACATTTGGTAACATAATAAACTGAATTGTTCACATCATTTTTATATATAAAACTAAATAAAATATTTGATTGAGTCAAGTGATTTTTTATATAATATGATACGCCCTTCTAATAATTTAGAATTAATTTAACATAAATTACAGAACTACCGTTTGATTTTTCTACATACTTTGGTAAATGTAATTTAATGTACCACTTTCCTATATTAGATGAAGAAATAAACAAATTCCATTAATAAATTTTTAAAAGCAAAAAATGTATTATACAAGTAATAATTGTACACTGTGACAAATATTTGTATTGGTGATAATAACTTACTTAACAAAAAAGTTACAGTAACGTAGCTGTATAGCACACAGAATTGAATTTAAGTCACTCCATCAATTTATTCTTAAAAATATTTTTAGCCCGTTTATATTTACTTTATTAAAAGTCCCATATCGCGACGATGGCATTATGTGGTAGCTTATTATAAGTAATTGCTATATTTATAGTAAATCCCTATTAAATTTTCAATAGCTACGTCACTGTCCCATAGGCTAACTTAAGAAACAAACCGATACAAAACCCCACACATCCACCAATAAAAATAAACGAATTCCCAATTTTATATTAAATCTTAATATTATATATTTTAAAGTATCTGAACTTTAATACAAATAAATAAAGCATTTCGTCATGAAATACATGAAAGTATAAACCGGTTAGGAGTAAGTGTCATCAACTAAGCGTGTCAAAAGCAAATAGAAAATAATAATAAATCAATATGTATATTTTTTAGGTAAGGTTTACGTTTAATCCTGCATATAACAGAGTAGGCAGAGAGAACATATTGTCGATACCGTATTATCTTCACTATCGATCTCGAGATACTCGATAATGGCGGAACTCAACGCCGCGCTTTGTTTCACCAGATTGGGAAGTGACTATAAATAATTTCCCTGGGTAGGCATCGGGCCCCCACCATCACGTGTACAGACAGACGATGTTCCACTGTGAACAATCACGAAAATGTTAAATGTACACAACTCGCTTGGATGGTGATACTGTAACGTTATATACTTTTAAAATCCCAAACACCTTAAACTTAAATAACACCATGTCAACATAAAGAAATCTACTGAATAAAAAATAATCACAGACTGGCACCTATTTTTAATGATAATGACAATGAACACAATATTAATAGAGACAAGTTTCAAAACATTTTACCTCAGACGAACCTGAGGATTTTCTGTATGAACGCTGATTGAATTTCATCGGCTCTGAAAAAATACAAAAATGTCTATTAATTGTCATTGTTAAATAAGTAGTGTTAAAGCTTTATAGTTTCACGCTGTATCCCGCGTATAGCAGAGTAGGCAGAGAGAACCTGTGTTAAGAGAATCCGTTCTCCACTTTTCGCCTTTTGATACATTGCGTGTAGAGAGGCGGAACTCAACGCCGCGCTCTTTCTTATTGCCAGAGCGTTGAAAATGAAAAATGTTTACAGACAGACGCACAGTCTGCGACGATCATTATATAGAATATATTAATATTAAGTCATATCCATTTAGTAACAGTGAGAAAGTTTCCTTTTCTATAAGATGGGTCAATTGAATGTTACAATAATAATATTTATGTCTCATGAGTTATTATTGCTATGGTATTTCCTATACATTATTTCCTTAGTTATTTGTGTGACACGATGTTAACATAAATAAAATTCTGACTCAGATTTTTATTCAGTGTTTAGTACTACTACTGAAAATATTCAATTTCAATAATTCGATCAAAAAAATAAAAAAAAAATGTCAAAGAATTTTTAATTTTTAAATTTTACTTATATAGGTATATATGTTGATTATGTAAAAATTGTAATTCTTTAGGAAAATAATTTCAATTTTTTATTCATATATTAAAAAGAGAAAATAAATACATCTTTCATAAATTATTAGTTATATAATTATATCGTGTAGATATAAAATTTCAATCATTACAAAGGCTTTCTAAATAAAGAAAAATAATTGACGGACATATTCTCTTTTTTTCCAATGTCACGCTTTACAACGCAACAGTTTACTTATCAAACAAACGACTTATTAAAAAGAAAATCTAGTAGCTAACTCCGTTTATCGTACCAGAGCGGCGGAATAAACAATTCTACAAACAGAGCATCGGAACCACACTCGTGTTGTTTACAGGCAGACACTACCACTACTCCACGATGGCCTGGCACAATTTTTTTTTTATTTGTAAGGCGCAACATTTATTTTTAATTTTGATGTCAAAGATATTATTATATTATTACAAGTTAAAAAAAAATAACAACTCACCGGTTACTAGTAACTGTGTGCATCAAATTAATAATATATTTGGGGCAGACATCTTCGTGCATGACTCGAGCGTGGAACAGCAGGCCTTGACATAAACAGTACAGAATCTCAACGAGCGGCCAGTTTTCCGGTATCGTTCCTTTTTGGTATAACCACGAGAAGAGAATCTATAGAATATTAGAATATGTTAAGTGGCAGAAGTAGTTAAATATAAGCAAATAACTCGTAAATTACAAAATTTAATACATTCTGCTGATAATAAAAAAAATTCTAAAATCTCACTTGTAAGGTAGAAGTCAAAGGCGCCAAAGCAATGGGTGTAGACGGCGACGCTCTAAACGCTGCGCCGGCGAGGAAACCCGCGGGTATAGCGTATAGTGCACTATCACGACCATTTGCACGACATAGCAGACACACTATTAGCTAAAGGAACACATAAAGACATAAATATAAATATATAACTCTCTAAATCTGTACTCTATATTAATAATTTATAATATTATAAAGCTCAGGAACTCCTAATTTTGTCAGGAACTATCATACGGTAATTAACGAGGAAGGCCAATGGCAGTATTACATCACGTAAATCATTTTTATATGTATCTGCGGTCAGAGTTAACAGAGGCACTTAAGGCAAAGGATAATTTAATTATTAATAATAATTAACTAACTCGTAATACGTTATGTAGATTTGGGTTACGCTAGGGAACGGAGTCCTAACACTAAGTTTTTTCAATGAAAATAAAAAATATATTTAAAATATACTTAAGTAAAAATAACTTTAGTTTTGAACCTTATTATACATAGAAAAGTTATACCCATATTAGAGTAAAGCAAGAATATCAAAGATTTTCAATGTGATGCCAAAAAGATATTTTTGGTTTACTTACAGATCGAAACGGTGCAGACTACGCGGGCGAAGCCACGAGCGGAATACTAGTTACAACAATATTTCTTACCCTGTAAATACCAATGTATCCTCCGAAGAACAACCCAAGTTTCAAATGTGATAATTTCAAGGACTTCAAGGCTTTAGTGGGTGTGAGTAGCCTCGGTATGATCGTCCTCAGCGCCGTCATTATAACACCGACACCGAATAATTGTGCTGCGCCCTACAAAAATGTGTATATATTAATATTAGTATATAATATATTATAGGACTAATATTGCCTATAAAATACTTATAGTCCACGTTTTTCGATTTAAGTATTTGTTGAAGCCTAGGTATAGGTACTTTAATATTATAAAACTGAAAAGTTTGTTCCTTTAAACTGACTAATCTCAGCAACTACTGGTTCAAATTGAAAAAAATATTTATGTGGTAGATAGTCCTTTTATCAAAGAAGGCTATAGCCTAGGCTACTAGGCTGCATTAAACCATAATAATCGTTACGATGCAAGTAAATTGACCTGTGGTCTGAGTTACCTATATAGGTTGTAGTAATGGACATCCATTAGACCACGGGGTTGACGTCCGTAAGTTAAAAGATAACATAAAGTAACAATTTCAAGGATTTAAGATTATATAGCGTTCGAGAGTGCATAACAATTTCCACAAAAAATATTCGTAAATAATACTTTCTTTGATTAATCTAGAGGTAAATATAGATAAAGAAACCTTATCACTTATTCCTTATTCGAATTGCGCTAAAGTTATTAGTAGTAATAAAATATACTTATAATCAATAATTCTTTTCACCTAATAGGCACAAATACGAATACAAATATCGATTTATTGACAAGTATATTTTGTCTTGTATACTATTATGTATAACTACAAAAAAAGTAAAAAAATTGAAAGATTGAAAAAACATTGGATAATTTTATGAAAAAATTATACACAGCGATGTAAGAACACTAACAGAATTTATGATAAGCTAAACCAAAAAGTAAATAAAAAGGTAATAAATCTTCTCTTAGGTAATCTTAAGTAATGTTAATCTTTCGTGATAATATTTAGAGCGTAATCAGCAGTTTTAGTTGTCATGTAAAAATCTAACATTTGGAATACAATCTCTAGAATGTCAATGAAAAAGTATAGCAGTCCGTAGGGGCAAGGATCATAAAGTCCACGCCAACGATGTTGGGGAGTCTACTAGTATAATTTATTGAAACGTTTTTATTGTACAAAAAGCATTCCTAAGGTTCTACCTTAATAGTAAAGTTATAATAAATGTTTAAAATATATATAGATATGATCATCTGATTGACTTGCAATCAGAAACTATTTTACTACTTATTCATCAGAGTAGGCGAACTGACACATCTATTGCACTTTGTAAAAAAAACTAACAGACAGGAGGTATCTACAAATATTTATTTATTAGCGTCATGTCATATTTGAACTCACAATTATCACGATGCATTGCAATATACACCAGAAAATATAAATATATTTTATCATATAAGAATTGTTGTTATAGCAACATAACATTTTCTTAACAAAAAAAAATCTCGTCATACAAATGCAAGTATGAAGCGAACAAAGACGGCAAAAGTTAAAAACAAGTTACATAATAGATCAAATCATTGGGAAAACAATAATGACGTAAATACAAAACCGTAAACGTATAAATAATATTACTTCAAAAATAATTACACTAGTTTATCCTTGTAGGCAATTTTCTTATATTAAAAGTTAATATTCGATGGGTTATCCTTAATAAACCAATAAAACCCTTGTGGTTGAGTTGTCGTGACGACTGGCCAGTACAAAATATGGTAATAATAAAGTTGAAATTAGAGAAAATATGTAAATTTTCCGTAGAATTTCCAAAATGGTATTCTAAATTACAATGCACACATATAGCTTTAAATTTTCAATGACTGACGTATAATTTACTCTTATTAGATTTCATTGGGATCCATTTGGGATTAGGATCTTTAGCTATTTAATACAAAAATAAGTTTAGAGGTAAACAAACAAAAAAAGGTAAAATTACACAAACGATAACAGCCAGCATTTAGTTAAACTAAACAATTATAATGCGTAATAATATACGTTATTTAAACATAATGCAAAATAGCATAAATGTATTATGTAAATGTCACTATTTACCTTAAATATATAATTCTGGCATGGTCCCTTATGGGGACAGGCCGGACTCCTACCCTGAATTCCTGTTACTGGCTCTCCCACTTCTTTGGACACACGTGGTGGAGTAAAGAACCTGTAGAAAGTATATTTGTATGTAGATTATTATTTTGATGTACTAGTGACGTAGAGGGGGAACATGGGGAGTGGGGAATTAAATTAAGTATCACTGCAATCAATATAATTTTAACAAATGAGAAAAAATAGGCATCTGTAAGTAAAAATAGTAAAAGTGTTAAAATAGGCCTATATAAAAAATAACCATTACCAAAATAATGGTGTACGTTTCGTGTTCTCTCTTTCCAAACGCATTAAATAGAAGAAGACAGCACTACCAAGCATGAATATCAATGTTTCTTTTCCAGGTGACCGTCGAAGCCATCCTTTCACTTCTAACGTTCGCGTCCAATATTCAAAAACCTAGAAAAATTATATAAATGTGATAATTTAAGTCAGTGAATACTATATAACGATATATTACGACACAAATATTACGACAGTGAAGACTGTCTTAATATTTGAATTTATTTGATTTATTCCATATAAGAAAAATATAGATTTTGGATATAGTTTTCACATCAAA
Organism: Dione juno; assembly: GCA_037127375.1. NCBI lineage: Eukaryota > Metazoa > Arthropoda > Insecta > Lepidoptera > Nymphalidae > Dione > Dione juno. The sequence continues at coordinate 405,885 of JAXRJS010000018.1, read as the reverse complement.
TATTTGAAAAAAGTACTTATTTCATAAACAATTTTTATAATAATAAGAACTCAATTTTTATATATTTTATACATATTAATATATTATTACTAAACTTACTAAATTGACAAAGAGGTTGACTACTAACACTCTTCTATATGGAGGCTCAAAGTACACAGCCAAACCACTCACTGTACATGGCAATAAAACTGTTGTATAGTATGAAAACTCACTGAAAAACAGTTTTCTGCAAACAAATTTAAATATTAAATATTTTATTATAATATATATATATATATATATATATATATATATATATATATATATATATATATATATATATATATATATATATATATATATATATACATATACATATACATATACATATACATATACATATACATATACATATACATATACATATACATATACATATACATATACATATACATATACATATACATATACATATACATATACATATACATATACATATACATATACATATACATATACATATACATATACATATACATATACATATACATATACATATACATATACATATACATATACATATACATATACATATACATATACATATACATATACATATACATATACATATACATATACATATACATATACATATACATATACATATACATAGACATATACATATACATATACATATACATATACATATACATACATATACATATACATATACATATACATATACATATACATATACATATACATATACATATACATATACATATACATATACATATACATATACATATACATATACATATACATATACATATACATATACATATACATATACATATACATATACATACATATACATATACATATACATATACATATACATATACATATACATATACATATACATATACATATACATATACATATACATATACATATACATATACATATACATATACATATACATATACATATACATATACATATACATATACATATACATATACATATACATATACATATACATATACATATACATATACATATACATATACATATACATATACATATACATATACATATACATATACATATACATATACATATACATATACATATACATATACATATACATATACATATACATATACATATACATATACATATACATATACATATACATATACATATACATATACATATACATATACATATACATATACATATACATATACATATACATATACATATACATATACATATACATATACATATACATATACATATACATATACATATACATATACATATACATATACATATACATATACATATACATATACATATACATATACATATACATATACATATACATATACATATACATATACATATACATATACATATACATATACATATACATATACATATACATATACATATACATATACATATACATATACATATACATATACATATACATATACATATACATATACATATACATATACATATACATACATATACATATACATATACATATACATATACATATACATATACATATACATATACATATACATATACATATACATATACATATACATATACATATACATATACTATATATATATATATATATATATATATATATATATATATATATATACAATACAATGCCGTGCTTTGCCATGAAGACAGAGCAAGGAAATGAAAATACTTCATTCTCTGTGGGAATCAAATCTACAGCCATGGTTTCAATTTTTTTTCTGTATTAATAAATTATTTATAAAAAAACTAAATTTTACCAATTAAGTTAAAAAATATATCAATATACAAATGTATTTTTTACCTAAATATACAATTTAGTGTTACAAATGAACTGCCAACAGTGAGACCAAAAATTCCAGATTTTAAATAAAGCTTGAACTGTTCTATCATCTCTTTTTTGCTTAATTTTTTGCCTCTCATTAATATTTGAATCTGGAAAGAGGACATACATGCTTTTACAACTTAAACATTATTATTTATTAGAGTAATATTTTCATAAACAGCTAAAAAAATAACATTTGATTGTAAACTTATACAGTAAATTAAAGTATTATAACAAATAAGCCTATCTCTATAGATATGTAAATTAAAAATATATTCATTTATCAATCATAATTCTCTAAAAAAGCAATTGAGATTGTAATTAAAAAAGCCATAATGCTATTGATAAGATATTTCAATGTGATACAGATTAATAGAGAGCAGCTTAACAAGTAAAAAAATATATTTTTTATATAATGTATGCTTCAAATATATTAAAGAAATATAATTTTACTATAAAAATAAATTATATCTTAAAGGTAAAATATAAGACATTAGATGATATAAAAAATATTTACATATTTAATATATATAATAAATATAACAGTATGTCAAAAGAGTGCAACTAATTTTAAACATATTGGTAAACAACTGTTACTTACAAGATATACCATAGCATAGAATTTATAGCTTCCTTTTATACAACTCATCAGCATTGTAGCTGTAGCATCAGAGCATTTATATGTCCAAGGATGGATTAATGTATGACATTCACAAGCACTACAGGCTTTGTCAAACCAATATTTACTAGCTTCAACCATTTTAAGGAAATATAACCTTATTTTTTTTAACTACACATCACATGAAGTACATTAAGGGTGGCAAAGCACGCACTAATTGCTGAACAATAAAATGATATATCTCATGAAACGAAACTAACGATTGCCAAGTAACGAGGACAATTGTTGACTGAGCAATTCTCGCCTCGTACTTCGTAGATAGATCAAACCAGTTGTGCACTGCAGATACTGATAATTCAACTCAATAACATAACTTCATTTAATATTTGTTAAGTTATTTTGACATAAATTCTAATGTAAGTAAGGTAACGCAATAGTGTCTATCATAAGTCATTTATATATTTCAATTATTATCCATAATTTTAAATAGTAAAGAAATTAAAATAATGTTTAGTGAAATGCAGGCTTAGTTCGCTGTCAGCTGTCAATGTCAGTTCATCTTTATTGGTAGACAGAATTTTATATCGCCCATCGGCGATGGCTTGAACTGACATTTATACGATAAATAAACGAAAATTAAGAGCAACAGATTTTTTAATCAACATTGTTTTTTGATACGTAAAAATAACGTCAAAGAATATAGCTTAATATGAAAATTTTTAAAAGCATACAGGAAGGAATACAGGAATCTTAAATTTGTACAAAATAAAATAATTTATATAAAATAAAATGAAGCAGTTATTTCTTCGTACATAAGAGTCAAATAATACTAATTATTATTACATACTTCACATATTCATCATCCAATATGGAGATATTTTTTTCTCTTATTACACCAATAGGTTTTGAATACTTATCATAACTTTAAATTTTATTGGTCTACTAAATATTAATAACTAAGCAACTAATTATTCTTAGATCACGCAAGTTCAATCCTGCAATTTTTTTTAATATGATGATATAATATGATATAATATAATATAATGTTTATTTATCTTATATGAAGTCATGAAGTCATATAAAACGCAATTATTAGTATTTGGAGAAAAAACTTACGAGTGATAATAAATGTAACGGTATCCAGAAAAATAATGATCCTTTTAAGCAGCTGCCTAACATTGTGAAAAAAGCTTCAGTGCAACTATCGGTCCATGGATGAAATATTAAAGCACAAGGATAGCCACTAAGGTCACTTTTATCAACAAGAAATTTGCTAACTTCCACCATTTTTATCGATTATTGCAATAAAGTTACAATAGCTTCTATATTTCTGTTAAATAACAGTTATGGGCGCTCTACAGATGAAATTGACTGAAAATGTAAGCATATATTTGAACTATCGCATTGTTTTGCAGAAAGTTCAACTGGGTAACATTTGTAATCATTTGCATATATTTGAATTTTAACACTTTATCCATTTTAAAATGCATGATACCAGGAAATTAATAAGGTCAATGTATTATTTTCTTGATATATATTATGAATCTTGGGTACTTTCAGCGTCACAATATATCTTTGGATATTTGTTGTCCAATTTGATTTGTAACAAACTTACGCAGTTGATATTGATTATATTATAATATTCCCTATATTTAAAAGAACCAAAAAAGATTATATATTCAATAGGATTTTAATTTATTCTTTGATGTAGGTACCATGTGTAACTGTACGTTGTCTAGGCTGTCCCAAAAAACTGTGAAAATATCCTGGAGAAATAACTATTTCTTCATAAAAATGATTATTAAGTTACAAGATCTTAAATTCTAAGCACTAATCAAAAATCATCCCGTTAGATTTAAGACTTAAGCGTTTTGTCAAAATATGTTATTTTTTTTTATAAACCGCGCACTATATTATTTTATGTTGTATTTATGAAATACATGTTCCACTTAGATACTTGCTTAAATAATTTTATTTGTATATGAGCGAATAATCATTATTCATTAATTGTATTAGCACAAAAAATATCTTAAATAATAGTTAAATTCAGAAATACTGACAAAACTAAAATTGAAATTTAAAAAATATCAAACATATTTGACAGCTAATATCTATTCAAAGTTCATTTTTGTGCCTCACCATAGATAATAATATCTATGGTTACGAACGCGACCCACTAAAAAGATTCTAGAATTAGCCGCTAATGTCGATTGTCGCTGCAGTCGGTAAATGGACGTTTGATGTGGTGTTTGTCAAGATTGTGCTATTTGTGTGTTTACAGTGACTTGTATCCCGTTACTATAATCCGAATTGAAGTTTAAGCTTTTAAGGAGTAGATGAAGGTACGTAACACATGTTTAAATCGTTATTTTCACGTTACTTTTCAACTCGAACACCGATTGTGATTTGGCGCTTGGAGACCGTCAACTGTGCGTCGACCCATCTCTTTTATGTCAGCTGTATACAAAGATCATACGCATTTACGTTTTTATGGGTAAAATAATGAATTAAATCCGCAATTTTTTAATAAATTCGATCTTACATAACTGTCGAAAGCTCATGGTGACCAATAATTTCTTTGAATCTTTAGGTTTACCTCCTCAACGACGGAGGTTATGGAATGCATCCGTTGTCCATATTTTTCAAGTGAAGATAATCTTTTATTAAAGAAAGTCGTTTTAATTCCCCTAATGATCCCCCGCAGTGTTATAAAGGTATTATTCGTACTATATAAATCCATTTAAATTATTATAATAACAGTATCATTGTTTTCGTAGATAATTATAGTGTATATGTACAAAATGCAATCATTTGTTGTCCTTTTTTAGCGATAAAAAAGCATAAAGCCACTGTAGGACTTGTTTAGAGTTGATTACAAGCATCTAATATGCTCATATCAGAACTCAATGTCATATGTTTGTCTCAGTGTGACACTGACCCCAATATTAACCAATGTTTGTATTTTTAAAAGATTTTTTTGACTTTCTTACCTTAAATGAGGACATATTAAATTATAGAGATTATTTAAATAGCATACAATTTAAAGATTAACAAACAATATTGTACACTTATACAATTCTAATAAAATGACATAAGTAATTTACAAGGTTTCACTTTGGATAAAAAAATTTACAAATGGTAACAATTTCTTGTTGACATTAGGATTTTAAGTAATTTATACACCATAAAATCTTTGACTCAAGTATCTGTACTGCGTAATATGTTTTTCTTTTGTTTTGAATTTATTTTTAACGACAATTTGTTGCCTAAAAATATATATTTATTCTACTACTATAGACATACTATAGACATAGAGTGATTTTTATACATTTGACAAAGTAATGATTATTAAATTAATTATAAACTACTATCTTATCAGAAATTATAACTGCCATATGTAGGAAGTATTTCTTATGCTTTTATCAATATAAATATAATTTGTTTATGCTAAACTAAGCTAAGCTGATAATATTCTAAAATTAAGAAATACAGTTGAATATAAAAGAAATGGCAATATTTTAACATACACAACAACTTGAAAATAAATATACTGAATATATGACAATATTTCTGTGAACTCATGTTATTGAGGAAACATTGACCAATACATACAAGTCTTGGGTAGACTGTTCTGTTAAACATTTTGAAAATAAATAAACATGGAAATATGGAAATAAACCTTACCATAATTACCTTACCCTAAGAAGATGTCTTAGGTAATTTTAAATATACTTTATCTTAATTATATAATTGTTGAGCAGATGTTTAAACAAACAATTAATAATATGAAATAAAACATAATATCTTATTCTTCCATTAGTTTGTTTACAATACATATTACAACATATATATAATCATAAATTTGAATTTCAATGATGAATTCATTATAATGTTTTGTTCATTTTTGAATATTGTGTTGTTTCTGATTTTTTTTATTTATTATATCATCATAATTAGAATGATTAAATGATATGTATGTAAAAATTTTTTGGATTCCATATTTTATAGCATAGTATTGAAATGTCTCATTAAATAGATAGATGTATTTACAAAATTTGTTAACTTACATTATGAAATGTTTACATTGGTTACTTATTTTAATTTCTTCAGTTTTGTTAGACAATATGTTGAGTTCCATTTCTCAATACATACTGCCTACCTCAAACTAACGCAGATGCGAAAAGAAAAAAATATATATACCTTTTTCTTATATATATATATATCTGTTTTCCACTCAGCCCATTTCGAGTTATTGTGTATTAGATTTCGGCAAGAAGTTTTTATGCACATGTTAGTTTAATCTATCCACATGAAAAACGAAAGAGTGAATTTTTACTATAATATCTTCAGAATAATAACAACTCTTATGCTTGATAATTTTTTTGTGAAAATAGTATACGCGCGTAAAATTTTGTATACGCGGTTTTTAACTTAAATTTATTGATTATTATTGATTTTGATTTTTGACGTTTAAATGTGCTACCTCCATTCGTTATATATATTCTATAATATTTTTTCTTACACATGCACATTGCAACGACCATCGGCATTTTATTTACTATGTGTAAATCTTAAACCGTACAGAGTGAAGAATGCGTGCTTAACATTTCACGCAAGTGAAACCGTAGACCAGTGCCATTGCACACTACGATATACTTGCTGGTTATATTTAAATACGTTATCATCTGTATGCCGAAGATATAATGAAAATAATTAAACAAAACTTGCTTAATCTTCCCACGTATACTTTATAAAGGCTTTGATTGCGTTTTATTTCAGTTAGGCAATTACTTTGAAAATGGACTGTTTTTAATAGTAATTTATTTTTGCGATCAATAATAAGTGAAATATTAAGTATATTGAATTTGTTTTATATATATACTCGTATATGTATTAAATAATCGAATTTACCAGAATTACGTAAATTATTTTTTATAAATTCATATATTATAATTTATATACAATGTAGATCTAAAAATATATGAGTGTCATTACACTGTTGTATTCCATTGTTCTTTGTTTTAGAGCAGCACGTTCCGTAGCGACCCTCACAGGCATGTTTTACTTTTAACCGGAAAATTGACCATTGCAAAATATATCGGACCATTACACGTTCAGCTGTAAAATTAAATTCTCTATCCTTCAAATAGCAAAATTATAAATTTGTGTTACTAACGCTAGAAACTCGTGTAGATATAATAATAATTATACACGATTTGTGTAGCGCTTATTTTAATATAGGTACTTCTTATTTACCTACGTTTTATTAATATACGTATTACATATGAACAGTATAAAGTATTTATTCAAGTATACATATCAATAAAGCGTGTTGGGTGGCTAAAATTAACTCCGCATTTTTTTCTACCAAGTTCTTGCACTGCAAGTTAAACAATGTCTATAAATATTTTCCAGTTTAAAATTTAAATCCACAACCGCTGAATACAGTCAAACAGAAATACTTGAGCCACGATGTCATTAATGTCTTACTGTATAGGCATTTTTATGGTGAAGGGTAAAACAATTGCAAATTCCAATTTTTTATATGGATTAACTTATTATTGAAAGTACTTGTAACTAGCGGTGAGCGTAACGTCATCGTTTTAACCACGATCAGACCAATGCTATGTATCCGCAAATAATATATTTTGTCGTCGTTTGTTTTTGCAACTTGTTGTGACGGTAGGTTCTCCCGACTAAAAGTTTACATATACAGTATATAGAAATATATATATTTAATTTACTTTAAGGTAAATAACGTCGACATTATTGTTTTGTGGGCAAAATTTGAATTATTCATGTCAATAGTTCCGATAAAAAATATGAAATTAATTCGTATCTACACGTACGTTGTTCACTATACGTATATTGCTTCCTACGAAAAAAAAAACAGTACGATTTTGAAGGTAAAGTGTCTTACTTTGCAACTGAAACTTTGAAATATAAACGTGTGTAAATGTAGAATGTTATTAATATAGAATCATCATCCAGCTAGTATTTCAGTTCATTTGAAGAGTACAGTTGTGATAATTAACTTTATATGTAATAAAAATGACAGTTTAATTCGAATTTGTGAAGTTAGTTATACTAATTTATAGCTTAGGTAGGTACTTCGTAAATTATATACATAGCTGATTTATAAATATTATTATAAGAATTAAAAAATTGTTGAATTGATTGTGTCTTCTAAGATATAAAAACATACATACGTACATACTTTTGTTAAACGTTCCTACTTTTTTTTTAATCATTATCGACTTTGAACGCTAATGTAATTCGTTCACGTAAAAACCTTTTTGGCTGGGACGTAGCGTTCTGTCACTTAATCCTCATTTCATAATAATAAAACATATCACGGAATCATTTTTTTAATTCGTATGTACTTCACTTTTATTTAGTTTAATACGAACGATATTTCTTAAGAGATAAAAACACACTCCACTATTTACTATACTTATTGAATTGAGCTCGATTTCTAATTGGAATAATTATATTTCAAGTATATTTATCTCTCTATACTGGTCAGATATTGACTTGTTTTTTGACGTTTATTTTGCTTACAAGGTGGAAAACAAAGTGACCTTTTAGTGTGTCCTTTCCGCCTACTCTACAAAATAGTTAGGTGAAGATTAAAAAAAAAACATAATTAAAATTCAACCCCATTGTTTGTTCAATAGGTACTTTTAATTTTTGTTCAATACGTACTTTTTTTTGTTATAACTAAAAGGGCAAGAAAGAATATATTTAACAGTTATTATGTTCTTATTTGTCGATATGTGAGATTTATTATATTATTGACGATTTTACAATTATTTTATAGTATTATAAATGTTTTTATAACGTAAAAGAATAGTAGATTTGTTGCAGTAAAGCCTTTGTTTTCCTTTTACATTGGCATTGACTTTAATTATTACAAGACCGCTATTAGCATTAAAGTACAATTAAACAAAAACTAAAGTATCATTTGCTCGAATTAAATACTATTTATTTAAATAGACATACTCCATAAAATATTGAGTGTACCTACTATTGTGTGTTATAACATATACTTAATATATACTCCTTACTTCAATGTTATATATGTTTAATAGTGGTATAGTAGTGTTATAGTTATCTATGGTCATGGGCGGTAGTAAAATTGTTATAAGATTTACAATGTTGGCACGCTCAAAAGTCATAACTAAAGAACTAATCTGAACTGATTTACAATGATGCATCTTAATCCTATAGCTACATTATTTCTGAGTTCACCAGCTGTGTTCACCTACTCGAAATTATTATTAAAAACTTCGTGATTACTAGTACTAGATGCAATTTTTTTGTCTTTTTCTAAAACATTTTCACTTAACTACTTTCTAAACTGAAAAATAACACAAAATAACCTGTAAACATTGTTTGTACTCGGCGATATCGTGAGCAAAGGCTTCGCTATGTTATTCAACGTCCATTGGCACTTCTGAATGGCCTTTATTAATTAAAATTTTAAATTAAATATCTTCCATCTGTATAAGTTTAATTGATAGTTGAAACGAGTGCGGTCCGCTTATCTACTGAAATTCGGACAGTACGGTGATAGTGCTACCAATTAATTAAAATTTTATAATAGTTACTTCAACAAAATATTCAATATTATTGTAAGTGCTAAAATTTATATTTATAATATATGAAGCTAACAATCTGTTAAATACATTTCTGTTATACATTACTTATATTTTAATTTGACTATTTAATTGACTGAAACTTAGTTATACCTACATTCTCATTTAAATAAAATCAATATACATATAATATTATGACCACTTATATTTTACAAGTTGAGCCTACAGCGCTGACGATTACCATCAGTAGTGAGGCAACAGCGTCAATTTTGGGTCTACTTGAATGGATTAGAAATTGGCCTACTTTGTGTATCGCAGAATAATTGTAATCTTGGTTTACAAGATTGCGTCTCGAAACTGAAACGTTACGGAATAATCTTTATCGATCTTTTTGTATCGAATAGTGCCTTAATTTGGTTATGGTAAATTTTAGAAATCGTTATTCAAGCCTCTGCAAAATGTGTAGAATCATTTCAATAGAAGTTTTCCTATAAGAGGCTCTATCTCTCTTTATGGCTTTAGCTTCACACTACACCTAAATTAAGAAATATTGTTAGAGGCAATATGCATACAATATGGAAATACCATACCATGTACAATGACTGTGATAAAATGAATTTTATATTTAAATTACGTGTAACTTGTGATTCGATTTCTGAAGAATGTATTAAATTTTTTTATACCGTTGAAAACAATATTGTTATGACTAATAATATGGTGAAAGTACGCCCAGTGTTATCTTGCATGTGCTGGTTTGCATATTACGGGTATAATTTTGGCGTATTGTGTACAGAGAGTGGGTCAAATTATTATTGTGTCATCGCCTATCCGCGGATTCGCTCACGTAGTGATTGAGCAACGCAGAGCGTTTCAATTTATTGTATAATGTTTGTACTTATAATATTGGGGCTACTTTAATGGTGCTTTCAAACTATGTAACAGTATTCTAATTTTTAAGTCAGTGTTAAAATATAAAATGTTCTTGGGTGATATCTACATACATATATCAAATACTTCTAGATAAAACTATTTTATACGCTATACATATATGATAATAATCTATATAATCTTAATAGGAAGTACATATATGAAAACATTTTTAGTTTTCGATTCGGTTGTTGAGAAATATTATGGCATTGGTTAATTTACGAACAATTTTAAATTTTATTTATATGTTTCGAAATTGCTGAAACAATATACGTATTTGACAATAAAATAGACTGGACTTTGTTTGAATCAGAGGTGATCAATTCGGTAGCACAACAAGTGTTTAATTTCATATTGATATCAATAAACATAGGCAGTGGTAGCATTGAATGAACATTTGATTTGGTGGTTAGACCGCCAGTGGCGTAGGTAAAACTGGATCCGTTAGAAATTCTATACATATTATGTATTTAGGATTGGTATCTTGCACTTTGAAATTTATTTCGTATAATTTTGGTATATCTACCTAAATAGTAAAACGTTGTGTTAGTTATATATATTTATTAATGTAATTTGCGTATATAATTTTAGTTCTATTGTTCAAAGCACTATAGTATATTGTTAATATATCAAATATTCTTAGTTATACTATCCAAACACTTGAACACGATCGTTATTGCGCTTCAGGTGACAGTATGTCTCGCAATAAAGACAGGCATGAGGGCGCGAGTGGGCGCACGCACCACATTATGTCGGAGGCGGAGCGGGCATCTGGCAGGCGCGGAGGCTGGACTATGCTTGAGGTAATATTTCAAGTTCTTTTTAACTATCACTTCACTAAAGATTTTAACGAATGTTGTGTTCTATATGACAATGCTCGCCTCAAAAGACAAACAGTAAAAGACGAGCTAACACACATTTAAGTCCCTTCAACCTTGCGTAATAAATTATTTTGTTTTCGCCAGTATTTATGGCATACAAATATTTAATATATATTTTAACGTATATTTTGGTATATTGAGACCATTTTTGAAGATTCAAAAACATAGTAATGTATATTTACATCGTATTGTAATAAGTAACAAAGTTCCATTTATATTGAAGTGCTAATTTAGCAATACTTTTGTTGCTAAGAGGCTCAACCGGCGTGGATCGGTTAAAGCCGCTATAGACGTAACGGTATTATTGAAACGCGTCAACCGTATAAAGCCAACGTTTGTGTATCAAACACTTAGGCAATATACTTATATGAATACATTCATGATGATTAAGGAGCAAGGCAGTTGTGGCGCAGCGGCACGTCGTCTTATTGCTAACGCATCACTAATGGGTTCGATTCCCACTCGGGGAAATCAATTATATAATTTCCTCGCTCTGGCAATAAAACGAAGCGTGGCATTGAGTTTCGCCACTTCTCGCATTGTATCAAAAATTGGACGGAAACTGGGGAAAGGAGTGTCTTAACACTAGGTTCCTTCTGTCTATCTTGCTACATGCGGGAAAAACTATGAAGCTATTGAGAAGTACTAATGTGTGCGGTGGCTTTATTCAAACACCGATATAATTATTACTAAAATTTATCAATAAGTTGTTCACAATTACTATTGAACGGGTAATTTTAATAAACATTTAAAAATGTTGTCGTGATAGTTTAGCTTGTTTTGGTGTATACAATATTCACTAAAGTTTAAATACAATTTTTTTAATATAATGTATATTATTGACAAATGCCCCGTTCGCGGCTTCGCTCGCTTGATCGATGTTTTTATTTTTTCCTTTTAAATTACTTTATCTATATAACATTTTATCTGTACGGTAAGTAATAGAGAGTTTTCGGTATCGGTTTCTCCTGCATTATTCTTAATCCCGCGGTAATTTCGGGAAAATAGTGGTGCCTCTTCTTCTTTCTAGTGAAAGTTACATAAAAATCGGTTCAGCTGTTGCAGATAGTTGCCCGGACAAACGGAAAGACAGACAGACTGAGAGACATTTTGTAAAATATTTTTTTATGTTTTTAATAACTATATGCACTCACATAAACTGAAATATTTTGATATCATAAATAAACACTCTGATTTATATGTAGGTATTATATGTATATATAAATAGATGTATAGATATGTAAAGATTTTATATTAATATCACTTTTCTTTAAATTAACGAAGCACAGGTTCAAATACTGCTACGTTAAGTGGTTTTACCGACTATTTCATCTCAAACGTCCAGTTTAAAAAAAAAACTATTTTCCAGATAACAGGAGGTGTGCGCGCGCTGGCGCCACAACTGTTCCAACTGACTCACCTGACGGCGTTGTACCTCAACGACAACTCGCTACAGCGCATCCCACCTGATATCAGTCAGCTAGTTAATTTACATACTTTGGATATGTCTAATAATAAATTACGCACTTTGCCCGCTGAGCTGGGAGATCTGATACAGCTAAGGTAATTATTTTTTGTTTAATTATATTTTGATACATAATGTTTATATGTAAGTGAGATAGAGTTGAGCAACATGTTATTTTGTGTGTCTTCTAATTCGTTTACTTAAATATATCTAGATAAAATAATGATGTTGCAATTTATTTATAATAATATTATACTAACTTTTCCCTATGGCTTCGCCTTCGATGTTAATTGGTAATGCTCAAGTAATATGTATGACACAATCTGAGTGCCCGCAGAACAGTGGGTAACATCAAAACGATTAACGTGGTGTTATATAGCGTAAACCGTTCTTTGATAAATTAACTACCTAACACAAAAAGAAATTTTCGTTTTGAACCGGTAGTTTTTGAGTTTAGTGCGTTCAACTAAACATGATATGGAGATACAATAATATAATAAATAAATATACGTATATAATACACATTTAATACTTTAACTATATGTATATGTATAATACACATTTAATACTTTAACTATAGAAATGAAATGTCAACTTAGCGCTTAAACAATTCTTTAAGGCGAAAATCTAAAAATCGCAACGGTTCTAAAAACTTTTATCAATATCCACAGGATCTTGAGGTTATTTGGGTGTTTTTAAATTGTATCTTTAACTTATAAAATAAAAACCTTACTATATAAGCTTCAGAAGGATGTAGATTTATTACACCTTGTTGATTTTCTTACATCTATCGAAGCCAGACGGAACACTGACAAGAGCGATATATCCACGATAGTTCTAAAACCACTATTAATTTAACGAATCTTGAGTTCTGAAGTAGGTACTCGGACAGACTTTCTTGCCCGATGGGTAATAAACTTATAATATAATAATTATACAATGTTTATACGATGTGAATAACTTGCTGACATATTACCGCGACTCCTACAGTAGTTTGTATGATTTTAGTACGTTATCATTTGTAAATTACTGGCAGACCTACTGGATACTATATCAAAGTAATTATTAGGACATTTTATAAAATTACTCGTCAAAAATTTTGGTCGTCATTCGATTATTACTGCGAAGCAATATTTTCTTACAAAAAAGACTACCTAAGTGTACTGTGTAAACAACATCTGCTCCGGTATAAATTGGAATACACCGAATTAGCAATTTGTTTCGTATTTGAAAGAAAGTATTATATATGCAACAATTTTTTATAGCTTCTCGTTTAGTCTTACATATAGGTAAGCAAGACAGGTATAGGTAAACTACCAGACCTGGGAAAAATTGACTCACATATAATGATTAAAAGTCACAACCATCGCGTTTACATTTAATCATTATCACCAATGCACCACGATGGCCTTTTAACAAATAAACATATTTGGATATTCTGTACGGAAAGTCAGTTGAGTTTGACACCTCTAAACACTGTACGTCAACGATATTTTCACGTATATTGTTTACGTTTTAAATGAGCATTTAAATAATTAAATATTAAACAAAATATCTATAGTGATATAGATAGATATCTCATCATTTCCACTCAACAAAATGTCCCAATCCACCTCCAAATGAATATTAACAATGAAATCCAACATTCTATACTTTATATATCTAATAATAATAAGCGTTTTAACGTATCCTTATTACTATATTCATTAGGTTCCTTTCACGTATTCACCTTCGTTAAGATCATTATGATAAATAATAGATAAAACACCTTGGTTGAAAATAGCGAATGATATTGGCTTACAAAACAAACGAGTTGCGTATATGTACAAGGTCTTTGAACTCCGGCTTGCCATGATAAGCGGGTAACTGACAAACTTATTAGTAAACACTTGGCCGTCTCCAAACAGATTCGCTTAATATCAATAATGTATATTTTAGTACGCGAGGACTTAGGTATTATGTTAATGTTTTTGTTTATTCCATATGGTTCGAATAAACGATTGCTACGTCATGATTGCGCTAATCTTATTTTGCTTGCTTGGTATATTAGCTGAGTTTATATGAAGTTTTGAATTTTTATTAGTATTTAATATTTATTGATGATGCAAAAATTGCAAAAAGTTTTAATATATGTAATGTACGTCATCGCAACTTGTTTGACATACGAGAAAATGTTTATAAATGTAAACATTACTGATTATATTCTATGGTATGTTATGACCGTGGCGTTGAGTTCCGCAAACACACACTGCCTCGAATTTAGGCGATAAGCGGAGAACGGATGTCTTCACACAAATTTTTCTCTATCTACTGTGCAATATGCGTGATGCGGATACAATGTTTAGTTTTTACATTTGAATTTAAATATATAAAGGTTCTTTAGTGTTCTTTTGGTCCAGTAGTCCCTAGGCTATTTAAGTATTACCTATAGCTCTAAGTTTAAGTAAGCATTTAGCAAGCGTTACCAACATAAATTATTTTTTTTATTGTATTATACTTAAATAAATAATTACGTAACTATAACCGGCGATTTACAAGAACTCGAAATCTTCGAAATTGCGCTACACAATATAATATAAGTAAATTGATTATAGAGAACAGAGAAGAAGGTGTAACAGATCTCTCTACTCAATCAGCTTCCAATATACGAGTAAAGCATATTGATAATTAAAAACCTCATTATATAATTACGAATATTAAAGTTAAAAAATTATCTTATGTTTTCACTTAAGTTAAATTAAACGTACAAAAAGTGCCTATTGTGATATGTTTTGTATTACAATAGTCATAAAAAGTGAAATGGTAAGATCATTGGATAATAGTAATGTGGCTTCGTTTGCATCGCTTCATGGATAGTTAGTTTTTACGTTAAACTTCTCTTGATGCAGACGAAACATGTACATTAGCTATCTTCTATACTTTCAATAAGTATTTGAATGATAAATGTGAGTAGTTTGTTTGGTTGGACGTGCTAATCTCAAGAACTACTAAGATTTGAATTGAAAAATGATTTGTGTTGGATAGTCAATTTATCGAGAGAGGCTATGGCTATAGGAATACGTCGTCTTTATCGGTTAAATGTAACCTAATTAACTGTATGGGCAAAGTCGCAGATAAAATCTAGTAAACCTAACACAATTTCTAGGTGGTCTGAATCCTTAAAGATATACAAGACTTTAAAAAAACCACTTATATTCCTTCTTTTCTATTTAGTATTAATTGACTACTACCGTGTATGTACGAGTATATATGTTAATTACAAACCGAATCAGTTCCTTCACATACTTTAAATGATCCTTAAAATCTTTCTAATGATTTATTTGAAGTGAAACATATAATAGAGATGATATAAGTGTCGTTACACTTAATTAAGTAATTCTTACTGTAAAAGCGTGGGTTGTGGGTGCGATTCCCACTCGGGGGCTAGAATTATTATCATTATCTCGCTCTGGTCAGAAGATAAAACGAGGCTTTGAGCTCCGCCACTCAACACGTTGACTCTAAAATTATCTATGAATTAGGTTTCTTTAAATACGTTCTATTTTTTTTAATATTTTCTTACAATAGTACAATTTTGCTACAGAGAACTACACCTCCACAATAACTATCTCAGAGTGTTGCCATACGACATCGGCAAACTGTTCCACCTCCAAATGCTGGGACTACAAGGCAACCCGCTCAGCAAAGAAATGCTGTCTATATACAACGATAGCAACGGTACAGCGAAACTGTTGACGTACCTGCTGGATAATATGCAAGGTGAGTTAAGCTTATCATTGGTCAATGTGATGGCTGTTGAATATTTATGGATTTTAGATCTTCGTTTCTATTTAGGATTGTGTTTGGATATATAAATGAAAATATCTGGGATATATATTTAATAGAGGTAGGAAATGTGAAATTGATGGGAATGATAAAATAATATTTTATCAGAAGTATAGGTGTTTGTCAAATTTGTTTCGTTAACAATCCAAAATGTCCGCTGCAACAAAATGGCAGATTATGTATTAATCTTATATTATAAAATATGCCCACGTCTCAAGATGGATATTGGATGGATTGAGGATTTGGGCTGTGAAAAATTTGGCATGTATGTGTGTCTTAACTTTTCACTGCTGAGCAAAAAAAATAATTAAGAGTTTAGTTGTACTAAAACGAAAATATTTTTTTTTTGAGGAATATTTAAAACAATGGCGCACATAAAATTAATAAAGAAATTATAATTAAGTGATGTTCGTTTTCATTGCGAAAAATGAAGTTATTTTATGCTTTTAATGTAAATATATATAGATATTAGTTAATAAGTGAATGAAGTTTACCTGGGAAGTACATTAAGTAGAGATAGAAGATACGAAACATCTATTTCGTAAGACGTATTGCTGCCAGTAACAGAATGAACGATGCTTTAGCTGCATTGATGAAACGGACACAATGCAGTGCTGGTGCGGACGCTGTAATACGGCAGCGACACGTGGGTATTACAAAACAAAATAGAGAAAGATGAATGATGTTGTGAAGATGCGATCTCCTCGGATTATATACGAAGTGAGATTAAGTGACTGTCAGCACTGAATGAACTGGAACTTCACAGAAGAGAAGAGATACATTAAATGCCATGTACTGGCGAGGATATATGTAAGATTGTGATGCGATGCGAACAGTAAGATTGAAGAAGATCATGCTCAGATATTAAAAACGGTAAAGGTTGGGAAACCCTAAATTAAGTATTTTAAATAAATTTTAAAGACATTTGCTTAAAAATTATCTATTATTCGTGGCACGTCGTAATACCTGGTTGTGCGTTCGATACCCTCTCGAGGGAATTATTATATTTAAATTATTTTTATTTCCCTACTCATAGACATTGGCAGTAGGTCCAGGTAGGCCAATGCAATGTTTTAAAAGATTCAAAATATATTTTTCGTTTAAATGTTCGTATAAGTCATAATTTAATTATTTATCATATCTTTTACCATACTTTTTGATCTATTGTTGATAAATATTCAATAAATATATAAATAAATACGGTTAAAGGCATAGGGTTTGAATGATTTTATCATGATAAAAAATACTATCCCGCCATGAATAATGTTTATGTCGATGATGATGCGATCCTGTTATACCACATCAGGGACATAAGGCTCGTCGTTCCATTCTTCACTATGCATATATCACAACATACATATATGCTATATCGCTATGTATAAAGCTAACAAAACCTAGATTGGAATCATTTTTTTATCGTAGTTATAATCACTTGTCTTTGTCTTTAGCGTAGTTATAATAATAAACATTATGTTTAGCTTTTTTTTATAGTCCTTTGCACACCCTATAAATATATAGTCTCAAGTCTCGAATCTCAAGTTTCATTGGCTTTTCTAGTGTTAATAAAATAATGATTCATAATGCGGTAGATCTTGCAATTTATAATTAAAATTTTCTATGCTTTGTATATAATAGCGACAACAAGTAGGTTACTTTAAGAATTAATCTTTCATTCGTATACTAACTTTCATTGAATATTGATAGATGGCTCTACTTTGTTTAGGTAACGCCATCTACTGAAAGATTCTGTAAAGTATGTATATAGTAGAGATGGTGTTAGTTGGCATATATAAACAATAACATTTCGAGATTAATATAATGTTTATAATTTGTTTTCTTTTGCGGTACACATTAAGAATTTTGATTTTCGCGTTATTTACATTTTAAATAAAACTAATTTTTCAAATTTATTACGTAATATTGCCAATTGCTCAATGCCTCGAAAGGTGGAAAGAGGAGTAGCTTAACACTAGGATCCCTCTGCCTACTGTTCCCTCTGCCTAACCTACTATATGCGGGGTACAGCGTGAGGAATAAAAAATAACGTATATTCACAGTCTACCTGCGATCATGCACTACAAATTTTTCGAAACCTTGGGTTTTCTAAAATATAGTTATTTAATCGGTGAAAATAGTTTCATATTCATATACAATCACAGAAAAAAATAACACGCAGTAATTTACATCCAAGATGCTACTTGTCTACCCTGCAAACTTGACATGTGCCTAAAATGGCCGACTAGCTGACTAGCCGACTAGTCGGTTGCAAAGGAGCCGACTAGACGGTTGCAAAGGAGCCGACTAGACGATCGACAAATCGACCAAACCGGTAATTTATACCTATACTGTACTATATATACTGGAAGACAATGTTCAATATTCATGTACAATGATAACGTAAAGACTGGACTGGATATCAGGAGACAAAATAGAAAATATTTCACTTTAACTTTCTGAAAGATATACATATAACACATCTATTCGTAAATTTGGTATTTCATCACAGCAGAAAACCTTATATAAAGTTCTAGAAAAATTAGTACGCTGAAAAATTATTTTCAAAATATATTCAACGTCAAGCGTAACAAAATGCTCTATAACCAATTTTTTTTTTAGTTAGTCTATCATAGTCTCGTCATCATTATATTTCAATTCACATTAGAATAATTGAAAAATGTCATGATTGACGACGAAAGCGATAGAAGCGAAAATGGTCTCAGAGTATCTCCATCGTTAAAGACTATTTCTGATGAAAAATCTATTGTTAACGTCCTACATATGTTTTTTTAAGTGATTTTAGAAATAATTGTTATAGAAAAACTTGGTTTGTCATACATTTCAGAATGTCAACGACTTTCAGTAAAATAAAAATATTAATGAGCACAAAGTTTGTATTTAAGTAATATATTTTATTCAGAAATGCTAAAGAAGTAGCCGGATAGTCGGCGCGGCACATCTCTAATAAATATGTAATAATTTTATTTGTTTTTATGCAAATTTTTGTTGTTAACTCTTTTTAGATTAGTTTAGCTAAGATAAATTTTAAGTAAAATTTATATATCATTAGTTCTTTATTGTTATACTTTTTATCATAATATATATATATATATATATATATATATATATATATATATATATATATATATATATATATATATATATATATATATATATATATATATATATATATATATATATATATTTTAAATGAAACTCCTGACATTATTTGTTATAAATGAATACTCATCTGCAACTATCCGTCTTCCTAACTTATTGTCTACAATATAACTGTCGATGATTGTTTAAATTGAGTTGTTCGAGCGTCACGCGCTTTCAATTACGTCTTTTATTTCTGCGGAACGGAACGAATAGACGTGCTTTTAGCTTAAATCTCCTTTATTTTCTTTAGATTGTATTAGAAAGTAAAACGTTTACATAGTCGCCATGTTACTTTGTATTGGTTATATACAGCTATTGAACATATGTTTAAATAATATTAAAAAAATTATGTAATATTATTATATTTAAATAGATTAAAAACTACTTTATTGATATACCTATTGATTAATAAGTGACATTATAAAGTAAAGGAAAAATGTCATATTTAGTAGCCGGATAATGTAATAAAGCTGCGATATCACTCTTTAAATAAATATGTAAATAAATAATATTTTATTAAATAACGGTATATTATTAAGTACTATCAGTAATCGAAACATTTCACGTTGTTTTTGTCTCTCTGTGACACCCTTTAATTACTCATCTACATATTTAGGTCAGTATTGACTCGTTATATTCGTGAAAGTTCTTTCGTTTTTATTTTATTTGTAAGAAGAGGACTTTGGTTATTTCTGTCTGTATATTACATTACAATAAGCCACAACTTTTTCACTCTGTCCTTATTTATTTTATATGAATATAATTAATCACAAAATAATGTGTATTCCTTATCTTCCTTATATGTTATTTGATTATATATATGATTAGTTAGGGCGGATGCTCTTATGTATACTTTGTTTTATACTACATAGTATAAAACAAAGGCCCTTTCCGTTTTCTGTCTCCGTATATGCTTAGATCTTTAAAACTTCGCGACGGATTGCTCATTTTTAAGTTTTCTAATGTGATGTCTTTCACATGACCAATTATTTGTAGCTCTTTCAAGAGTAATCTCTAAAGAAAATATTTTTGTATTGTTTAATGATAAAAAAGCTGTGCACATTGTATATGTAGACATCCTATAGTATATTTAGTAACAGCATTGCATCCGTGCGAGGCTGGGACGGGTCGCTAATATCATACAAACCTAATTGTACCATTCCTTTTTTTTACTTATCTTAATAACGCATTTAAAATTACACGAAACGACTACAGTTAAAATACATTAAAAGTAGTAAATTCCAACTTCATTTTATTTTACTGTTGCATATTTTTTGCAGCACAACTATAAATGCTAATTTCATTAATTAAGTAAAGCAACAGAGAGATCTAACGGACTTCCTATCCCGTTGTGTCGGATGCTATGGAAGTCCGTTTGCAATAATGTTCGACCGTTCTCAAGTACACTAGCATTTGTCTTGAAATTTTGATTAATACCTACTGGAATATTCGTTTCAAGTGTGCCGTATGTTTTTTTTATGAGTATCTTTTAATAAAATAACCAAAAGTTGTGTAAAATACATGTTTAATGTACGAATATATATATAAATATTTAGAAAAATGAATAATCCGCGCATCTTGGATACTGCCCGAGCGCTGTTGTTTCTAAATATTATTCTTACATTTTGAAATAACACTTTAAAATATGTTAAACGTCTATGAATATATTTCCACACCATATTACAAGAGCATATTGACAAAATATTACTTAAATGACACCAGGTATCCTTACCTCAAATACCTTCCGTCGCATCGTGGCCTTAATGACCTACTCGCGTTCGTCCCAAATAGATTCACGCTGAAGGTCTCGAAAATCATAAATGAAAGTCAACAACAGAAATCCCGGTTGTTCAACAAAAATAATGTCGTGATTACTCTCGACGAGCCATGACAATAAATCCGCGAGATATGATTGTCTCACTCAGCCACAATAGCGTTGGAAAGTGTGGGAAGACGTCCGTCTAGATATTATAATTGATTGTTTAAGCGTTACTAAGGCTATTGGAGAAAACGTCCGTGGAAAAGCCTGTCACAAGGCTGCGGTTTTATTTTTGTCAGCTACATTGAAAAGCAATTGTTCCCTTCATGGTTTTCTTTTCAATTGACACTGACCATAGTTCGTACAATGGCTTGTGACCTGCTTGAATGCTCTTGGACTCTTTGTGGGGTCTATTTTGGTTGTTCGAGCTTTTAGTGAAACTGTTGGCCATTGAGTAATGGTTGCCTCGTTTTGCTAAGTAGTGATGATTTTCAAAAATATTTCTTTCACTGTTTTTTGTCAAGAGCTACAATTTAACTATTAAATTGTACGCTAAACAAAAAACATGGCTTCTTCCTCTACAAATATATGGTAAATATCAAGAACGGAACTAACATATAATCTGGCGCCAAAATGTCATCGGTCATTACGCTGTTGATCTGGGACATCAATTAACTTACATTCAATTAACTAGTTCACTTATACATTATTAATGAATACATAGAGGCTTTATCCAAATTTAGCAATTAGAAAATATTAATTTTTGTAGGTACATATAACGTTTTTTATACCCAATTACGTTTTTTTGGTTTTAGTAAACAGAAATAAGTATTTTATATAATAATTTTATGATATCTAAGAAAAGAGAAAACCAACTGGATTAATCGAACGTACGTTTTGTGAAAGTTGATCGTGTTGAAGCGGAGATTGTTGTGTTAGGTTAGTGTTACTACTAGCTGCTGTTGCGTAAACGTTATAATAAACTTACAGTACATGACATTTCTTATATAAAATATTCACAGTTATTATTTTTATTCTCTTTTAAATACTGTTATGTAAAAAGCCGTTCGTTAAATTAAAACCTTTCTTCCATCGACTATTGTTACATATATAACTGTAAAGAATTTGTTATTGTATGGTATAAATTAATAGTTTTATAAACGTATTGTGTAGAACTTATTGTAGTTTTTTCAATTATTTAATAGCATTTCATATTTATTATCAACAATTATTGTCTATTTACATCAATTAGCGTTTATGTACTCGCATGCCATTGTCTTTTAATACACACTTTCTTTTCTTAATGACTAATACAGTTCACATAATTGTGAGTATAACACATTTATATAGCCAGTGTGAACATTATATATTATAAACGGCTTTATTCCACACTACATATATGCGTTTCCAACCTGTGTAATTACTATTAGAACGCACGTACGCCCCACAATAGTGTTGTGAGAATAAATTATCGTGTCGATTTTGACTGGTCATCGATTCTCGCAGAATGACAATGCTATCGACACGCCCGGTCCGGCCGGTGAAAGTGTTCGCGAAAGTGAAGCCGGAACCGAGAGGTGACGTCACGCGCGATTTGCGCAAGACCTCCTATTGGCATTGCGAAATCTTATATTGCTAGTGATGTGATACGTATATTAAAACAATAATAATGTTTTTTTTATTATAAACTAGCGACCCATTCGCGGCTTCGCTCGCTTGATCGATGATCTAATATGATATGCTTGTATTGTACTTATATATTTTTTTTATTTTTTCCTTTTAAATCACTTTGTGTATAAACATATTATGTGCAATATTTTATCTGGACGATAAGAACTCGCACGCGTTTTCGGTATCGGTAAAAAACTTTTCACCCCCTTAAATCTCGGTCCCGTCGATGTCTAAATGTTGCTCCACAGCCTTCTATCTTCTTCTACCTTCTCGAACCGAAAGACAGACAGACAAAAATTTAAAAAAATATTGTTGTACGTTTTAATAAATATAAATAATTATATGCACTTAAAAAACCTTAGTTATTTGTTATAAAAAAGACTTTTTGTGATAACAAATAACTAACTGGTTTTATTCATATATATATAGATGTATAGATAAATTATTATTAATTACTGATATCTATATAAATTATAATTGTTATCGTTTTTTTTTCCAAGATTGTATTCGCCAACAATACATAATACTTATATAATATAATTAAAATATTATGATTTATATCGGTTTGCACTCTAACAACGCTTAATTAAAAACGCAACTGATTTTAAACAAATCAATCCGCCTTTAAAGTAATAATAGAACACAAGTGTTTTAATTAAAGCTTTTACTTTTCGTACGTTAAATATCTTTATTCGGCTAGCCCAACTTTTTCTTTTCGGACATTTTAATGAGGTTGAAGTTTGTAACCGCATCACGGATCTACGAATGCATCATCAAAAAAGAAATCATGTTTTAAACGATATATGTGAGTATGGTGAGGTCACATTTAATAAGCGCATTTAAATTTAAATTAACGTAACTCGATTTGGTCCCTTAAAAGGAATAAAAGTTTCGACGCTCAACAACTTTTATGAATAATTAATTAAGATTTTTATTTCGACACGATAATTATTGAGAAAGCAAACATACTTCTAAACCTGTTCCTTATGACATTCTAAGCATCGAGCCCCCACTATGAGTCATGTAAAAGCTGGCTTTAAGTTAAGCGGTTTTGTTTTATATTTTGACTGTTGAAATATGAGTTTTTTTACAATTTATGATCAATATATCAAAATAATATTCAAATAGGATATAAGTACACATTTAAACAATTTTTTAAATATCGGTTTTCATATACATCGATATTCATATAGGAATAGTCATTTTTAACAGTACATTGTTTGCAGACAGTATTAACTATTTTCCAATAAGCCTAAAAGCGTAGGGCGGCTGAACGCAGGGGTGGGATGAGCTAACTGGTTAAGCACACTGAAAGAAAAAAAAATGCTACAAGCTTTGTCCCCTTTGGTAGTTAACGTTTTAGTGGACTGTAGATGTAGAAAACTGAAACAACGTAGCAATATTATTCTGTCTTTACTTTCAACAGCTAAATTTTATCACACAAACTAAAATTATAAGCCATTGCGTGATATATATATCGCGACACTAACTTTTCAATGCTCCACTACGAAGGGCGGGCAAAATGCAAGGGCGGGACGACCTTGCCCGCCAGGGCGCAGTCTAGAGGTCGGATGTACCGTCCCTTCCAGCCTGTTGTTTGCCTTATGACGAAACAGACATATTTAATAAAGTCTGTTGTGATTGTTGTTTTTACTGCTACTAAAACTAATATCAATTTTAAATATTTCCTCTGAATGATTATATGATTTTATATTTGTAAAGTGTAATCATTGTATTTGTTTTGTCTACTCTTATCTTCTATAGCATAAAAATATATATAAATGGATGAAAATATAATATTATTGAATTACGTGGTCATATTGGAATTAAAAACTAATTATAAATAAAAAGAAATCGAATATTCGTAAAGCTCTTATAATTTTAATGTTTAAAAACAAGAACGTTACTATCCTTAATCTTGATCTTTTATCCTTAAATTATTTGGAGCCAAAATAAATACCTAATAGCCGTCCATACATCGTAAAGTTGATGTACTGAAAAAGCATGACATTACTTCTTACAAATTGTTTGACAGCCCAATATTCTTTAAGAGCCATGTTAGGTTTGAAGGGATAAGCCATTTAACCGTTAACGTTACTCAGTTTTCGAAGGACAGACGGACGTCCTATCCTCCAGTCTAAAGGTCGCTTTACCTTTCTTGTGTAACTAACAGTTTTTTTCTTTATTTATAACAAGTATTTAAATTAATGACCGTGAATGTTATTTTATTTTTTAATTAAAAATTGTGTTTACATTAACTTTGATTTGTTGCTTTTAATAGGTGCCTAATAAATAAAAAAAGGGTGCTTGGGATATTTTTCTTTTAAATTTTATTAGTTCTAATGTAATATAAAATAAAAACGTTAGAGTACCTATTAGTAACTACTTTCATTGAATAAGAATATTATTTTCTATTTAATTATTTTGATAGCACTTTCATTTACAACCTTCAACAAGTAGTGCGTGTAACGTGTATGTACACACATCAATGGTACACAAAAAGCTTTAAAAAAAAATTGTAATGCTTTAAAATAAGCTAGATTTGACTAGTATTTGTTGAGTTTAGTTAACGACGACAGCAAGAGTTACTACTATTGGTCGCTCACTGGAATCCTTGTATTTATGGCTGAATGGTTACAAATAGGTATCGCAAAGTCTAGATAGCTCTTAATATTGCGATCTAAGAGCCTCTACACAGGATTGTTTATAGCATCGTAAAGTAAGTTCGTGCCGTAAACTGATATAACTTAGAATTAAGCTACGATTTCTTAGAGCACACTCTTCTTTATACAATACGTCACCTCGTCGTCGTATCCACGTAGCGTGAAATACACGTCTGAAGCATGGAGTGGTATATTCCATTACTCGTTGGTACTTTATTGATTGTGGTTACATGGTGGGATTTTTTCTGATTTATTCTTTGTACATATACGTTGCTTTTCTCTTGATATTTTCAAGGATTTCGTTATATTATATATTATTGTTGATGTATTCGCGCATTCCTCGCATACTGTGGGTTCAAAGAATCTAATGATAAATAACACCTTTCTTCGCTTTACATAGCGTAATGTCTCTAAACGACGCTCGTGTTTGATTTCACTATGAGGAAAATACGGGGGAATATAAGAACGCATTTCTTGGCACTCCGCCAAGATGGTGTAAATTTTGTTCAATTTGAGATGAAATGCATTTCTAACAATATAATATTTTATTGACGGAAAGAAATTTGTGAGTGATCACTGTGTTCTAATCTAACGTGAATAGAACGTGATAAGGCTTACATCTAAAACAGGTATTTCATAAAAAAATACCAGAGAGGAATATTAATATTTCAGCTTAATATAAAAAGAAAACAAGATCATGTATATTTCTCAACTTTACTACCGATTGAATATTTATGTAACTAGTCTTCTCATCACTAATCCAAAACGTATGCATGAGGACGCAAGTGAAAGTATCTTTATAGCTTTAAGCGGCGCCAATCAAAAACACATTAGCTGGCAACGCGGCGCCGGCGCAAGCGCATACAATTGGTGTCGAAGTTTTGAGATTTCATATTCAAAATTATTATTATTTGTTATGTTCAAAAAGTATACAATTAAATATTTTTATTTTTTAAGTACCTATTTATATTGAAAAAAACATTTTGCACAGTTTTACAATGTTTGTAAATTTTACTAGCGTAGTGTTAAGATATTATAAAGTTTACTTACCTATAAAATTTCCTTTCTTTATTATTTTTTTTAATTACTGTTATTTTTAAAATTTAATTTACTTTCCATGGTTTTTAAATAAAATATTATAAATACCGTTTAATAATAGAAATGGGCTCAAAAATGAATGTGAAATAAAAGAAATCATACAAAATTGTAAAAACCATATCTTTTAGATAAATGTTTTAAATCAGTCTAATTTCATATAAAATACTGGTCTAGATTTCATTATTTAAAATTTTTATGTATACGAGTCGTGTTTAAATTTCTAAATAGATGCTCCAAGTTACTTCACTAAGTTGCGTTTGATAACGAAAACCAGTCCACTCTTTGATAACTATTGCTACACGCTCTAACAGCAGGGAGAGGGCAATTAAGGGCCTATATTGTACTTACAAAATGATTGCAATAGCGATATCGTTAACAACTCGTGCCTTCTCCTGTTTAAATGGAGATGACTGATGGAAAGTAGGATGCGATAATGGCAGTATAATTGACGTGCAAATACGTTTTAGCAACTTTTCAAAGCAAAACACAGCCACGCTAGATTTGTGTTGTGGTCATTTTTAGTTTAATATTGATACTGTGTTGTTATTAGAATATACTGTTTGTTTTTAGTAAGATTCTGCAAATTTTTTAAAATACTATGCTTTCCGAAAGTGTCTAATGGACAACGTGGATTCCTAATTCCTTTAACAAATTTTAAATATTAATGTTATTTTGCACCGTTAGCTTACCATGTTAGCTAGCTTAGTTACCAAGTTACATAGGTCCCGTAAAAGTAAAAAATAAATATATTTCCTGTTCTATATTGGATAAATGTTTTAGAAACACAGTAGGTACTTAAACTTACTTCCCAATGACTAACAAGGCGCATTTACGCTTAATTGATAGAAAGTTTCGTCTGTTATTGTTGGTTTTTCTTTGTTATTGCGACCACCTCCAGTATTTAACTATTTTCATAAAGTATTTTGTACATATGTTTAAGAATATATCTACTTAGATTTTTGCCACCCTTACCTCTACACTCGTCTACTTGCTTTTCACTCATAGTGTCAGCAGAGGCCAATCCGTGGTTAGTCGTAAAACATCAGACATTTCAAAATAAATCCCAAAAATTTGCTGCTCAATGCCCAAACTTACTCAGCTTGCTTGTAAATCCCACTGCTGAAAAGTCTTCTCTTTTAACTATACCACTAAAATCAAAACAATAGGATTCTAATAACTGGATATGACTGTCACACAACAACTAGCAATAGTCCAATAAATCTAAGTTCTTATCTTTGTTTAATGTAAAGTACACGGTCGACTTAATTAGAACATAGCATCTCGTAAACTCGAATCGGAAAACAATGATGGAAATTGTTTAATAAGTAACCGCGCTATGGTATGGAAATGTAATACAAGTGTATTTACATTTTCTACTGTGCTGTTAACGGACTGGCCTTAATTTTATCGTGCTTATATCAGTTATTTATGTCAAAAAGTTGTATGCTTAATGTTAATCTAATTGTTATTGCTAGTACAATAAGTTCATATATTTCATTACTCGCAATTGGTAGATCTCAGCTATAATAAATTTATCAGGTATTTGTACATATAAAGTTACTATTTATATGTACATATAATATTTATTATGAATGGTATGCTGCAGCTATAAAATTTATATATGAAAACTTTTATACAAGAATATAAAGTTTTCATTATTCGGTAGCCTACCATTACGACAAGAAGTTTCTTTTCAATAGCGTAGTTTCAGAAAGTATGATTCATATCGAACAATACGAAAGTACTAAGACGTGTGCCTTTCAAAGGCAGTTACATAAACAAAGTGAAATCTGTTTGTACCGGAGATGTGGTTAAATTAAGAGATTCGGACCGATCGCCGGAACCAATTGAATTGGCTTTATCTCTTTCAAAAGTAAATCATTTTGCGTCATCGATTCACCACGTGCTTCTATTTTGCTTGTTTTTAGATTATCGCGTGTGCTTGGATGAATATATTTATACAAGGAAATGTAACGTATAGTGTCAACTACTTTTCACCAAAATTCGAAATCGAACCCACAACCATCTAAAATAGAACCTACAGTGGTTCTATTTTAGATGGTTGTGGGTTCGATTGATGGAGATTTTTTAGCATGGCTTGGTATATCACAGAGAACGTAGTGCCAGACGCTACGATTCCAGCAGACTTCTTTTCATCTCATATTTTGTTCTGAATACCTGTCCTCCCAAGTGCTAACATGCTTTATATATATATATATATATATATATATATATATATATATATATATATATATATATATATATATATATATATATATATATATATATATAAATATAAATATATATATATATATATATATATATATATATATATATATATATATATATATATATATATATATATATGTGTGTGTGTGTGTAATTAGCACTTATGTACTACTACACTATTTGTTTATTGTGTTAATGTTTATGGAAAGAGTTTTATTGTTTTTATAATATAATAATAGTTTTTATAATAGAGTGATTTGTTAAGTTACAAATTACTTTAGTTAATTTTATGTTTAACTTTTATATTTCCATTCCGCTTACGTAATACCAAGAGAAATTTCTTATACGTGTATATTTTACTACTACTATATTATATAAGAAAAAAATCAGAATGTCAATGACAAGAATGTTAACTCTGAGTTTGTTTTACATAATAGTGTAAGTTACGTAGGAATTGTATTATCTTTGTTTTCTGGATATATTTGTATTATTATATAATTGATGACAAAATAATTTTGTTTCTACATTTTTCTACAGATTTTCGCGTTCAATTTCAATACAAACATTTGCGTTTATTTACTTATGGAATAAATAAATGCACTATACGTATACGTTACCCATCGCACAGTCATGCGTGTGGCGATCATTTTGATGACTCAGTCGTTCAGCACATCTCTTATGCAATATCGGGCAGCCCATAACAACTGGCGGCTGTAACTTAATGACTTTCACCTAACACGAATTGGTAATCAGTCGGCGGGTAATAACTATCGTAACTCGCAATAAGCCTCTTTGCTTGCGCGAGAGTAAAAGTGAACTGAGAGAATTTGTGAGAAATTTTTCTTGTTCTTTTTTTTTAATTTATCTAAATATATAGAAAGGTACATCCTTTCTTCGATCTTATTTAATCCAACTTCCTGGAAACACATAATTCCAAAAATATTGCCCTACTCGTCTTGTCTTAGTTATGAAAAATATCTCAATAATGAGTTTCTTATTTATTTGTATAAATTTAAATCTATTATTCGTCATGGTATATTTGCAAGCTAAAGTTTAACGAAACAAGCATTTTGCGTTAGGTTAGCAACAATCCTGCTGTCTTTTCCTCAACATGTACAAAGTAAAATTCGAATTAGCACACCAAGTCTTAAATAGTCGTTTTGTATGGTAAACGTAACGATTTTGAGATGGAATCTTAATTAGAGAAAGCTTTTTATTATGGTTATACCATTTCGGCGTTTTTGAACCTATAACTATGTTATGTCTAACCTACTTCACAGAAACCATAGAAAAATGAAATAGTACTAAATATACTTGAAAATTCCTTGGATAAATCATTTGTGCCTCGTAATGAGAATTTATCGTGTATCGCGCAATCCTTTAAAATATTTTAATCTTATAAGAAAGTAATTCAAAGATGTTCATTAATTGAGTTTAAAATATATATGCAAATGTAATAAACACCGATATGAATAAAATGTTTATCTATCGGGAGAGGGAGAGCCTTGTGACTCATTTATTTCACTTTCACTTCAGGGCGGAATCACAAAGGAAGAATCGAGAGAATCCTTTGTTATTCCGCACACAATATTAATTGCTTTTTTGATTTATCATTTTTTATGAAATAATTACTAGACAAATAAGACGTTTTCATGTTACTTATTATGCCTATAGTTTTTATTTAATTTTATGTTTGTGTATAATGACATTATTGTGTATAAATAATTGTTATCTAAATTTGCTATAATTATCAATTTTATAATAATTTTAGTGTTTCAATAGAAAAAATACAAAAATACTAATAAATATTATTCACTAATTAAATACATAACAAGTACATAATTATTAATTATGCTTTATTTTCGTTTGTTTCAGGTAAGCTTCTTATTATTGAGTGTGTTAAAGCATATGTTATGTGGCTGGTTTTTTTTTTGAATAAGGTAGGTGAACAGATTATTAATGAACACAATTAAGATGAGATTATTCTTATAAATAACGAAAAGTATAGAACATAATTCAGCTTACATGCCGGTAAACAAGCTTAAAATTAGGGACTAATTTTAAGCTTTAAACGCACAATTATTATTTTCTTAGCGCTACAAAAGTAAACAACGTTTTAATTGCGGTGCGATTAGGGTTGTGAAGCTTTCCGCTGCATATCGCCAGCTATAGTTGCATGTTGCGGCTCGGCACTCCCACCCGCGAACGCGGCCGCGGCGGCTCGCGCTCATTCACTTTAGTTGTGGGCCGACTGCCGCGGTGGATGCACGTCACGGTTCACGCGCCTCCGATGTTAGTTTACGATTACGACATCGCGTACAAACTCGGATTTTTGCCGTGACATTGAATT
Organism: Dione juno; assembly: GCA_037127375.1. Classification (NCBI taxonomy): domain Eukaryota; kingdom Metazoa; phylum Arthropoda; class Insecta; order Lepidoptera; family Nymphalidae; genus Dione; species Dione juno. Next base: position 373,771 of record JAXRJS010000018.1, on the reverse strand, counting down.
TATCTGTATCGAATATGGGTTAAACGAACCTATCGGCGAAATGAGTCCGGGCGAACGCGCCGCCCTAGGGCGCCGCGAAGCCCCTCGCCCTCACTATGCTGCCACCGCATCGGGATTCCCGCCACCATACTACCCGCCCTACGGTGTGCAACATCCAAATGCGTGGCTCGGCGCTCCCCTTATATCAATGGCGAGCCGCACGCCGCAACGCGATAACCCGGTATCCAAACTAGCAATGCACGCCCAAGGAGCTCCGCTTATTATACACAACAGACATGATAGAAGAAAATATTCTACCATTCCTGAGCAGCGCAATTATCATTATATGGGACATACGGACCATCATGCGAAAGATCGATGCGATATTTCAGAAAATAATAGGACAAGAAATCAACATCATCATCTACAGCAACAAAATCGACAATCAAGAAGTGGGCGTAGTAACAATACTGATGCAGTTAGCGTCGCCAGTGATGAAAGTTCAGGCTCGACAAATTCGGAAACAATGCTGCCAAGAATAATTAAGCCACGAAAGCGTCGCAAAAAAGATAGAAAACCGAATAACATAGTGCCACATGATTTAGCATCCGTTGCACTGGATCTGGGCGATGTTGATCACTGTGCAGTTACAAATATGGGGTCGGCATCGCATGGCGTTTACGAGGAATCTTACTGCCGAGATATATCATTGCCTTATCGTTTAAATGTGAAAGTGTTAGACTACCCGGATTCAGGACCAGAGACGTATCGAGTGTCTGCTTTAGGTGAAGCTTTAGAAGCTACGCGATTTGGATTAACAGAGGCGGCTTCTCCATCGGAATCTGCCGCCAGTTCATGTCAATGTCGGTATTGTGACCCTGTTGGTCAAATATGGGACGCTGATTCCATAGCTCATTTATTGGACGAGAATTCTAGTGGTGATTTTGCGCCTACAAAATTAGAAGATTCGATGAAGGTGGTGGGACCACTTGGTAGACGCGGTGCCGACACGACGCTAAGACGGAGCTGGAGTGATCCTTCAGCTCGAATCCCTGAAAGAAAAGTAAATAATACTGATACATTGTCGGCGCCAAATCTTTATTCGTTATTTCCACCCCCAAGAAAAAACAGTTCTCCTGAACCAAGATCTCCTCTGGCTTTAGAAATATCTTCTGAAATTGTTACTTCTATGAATGGGCACCGCGATTTGGAAATAAAACTATTTTCGACCTCGCCCCCGGCCTCGACCTCAGAACGTCGTTCTTTCTTCGACGATAAAAGTGAAAGTGCCGTTAGCGATAGATGTGCGAACACAAATACTAAGCCAAAATTAAATCGTGCAGTGAGCAGTGCAAGAGTTGTGTCGAGTGCAAACAATGATCGTAAAAGTGAAAATTTGGATTCAGAGTGTACAAATGCACTTGTAGCTGGCGAGAATTCGCGCAACATTTGTGATTTAGCCTTAGTTTCTGCCTGAGGTATTCGCCATGGTCATGTTTTATACTAATTATATTTGCAAGCGTACAATTACCAGTCTAAAGACTACGCTTGCCATTTGAGCAGGACTCAAATTGTTATAGCGAGGCATAAGTGGAGCGTCTCAACGCGACCCAATGAAATTGAGATCTCCGAATCGATTTCCTTTAGATTCGATAGTTAATTTATTTTTATTAACCATAGCTTAGGAAACTTCAATGGAACTTTGTCTGAACAATGTATGTTTTATGATTCGCCGTTATGACGTTTAAGATGAAGTTAAATCATGTCATTCATTTACGAAAGATGTGATATATATCTATATATATAGGTGTTGGGTTCTATTCCTATGGGGACGGATATTGCTTATAGTAAATTAAGATGCCAAAAACGAAAGAATGTGGTAATAATATACTCTTAGAGTGGCCCTAACCTAGTGCAAATAGTATATCACACTACTGACACGGTTGCTCGGATGCGCGCTCGCTGTTGCGGTTTCCCGTGATTTCACCGCTTCGTTCCGGGCGGCGCTTCGTGTGCACCGGTTCATAGCGTTAATTACTTTTTTCATTTCTTCTGGCTGGCTCTCTTTTATAATAACCGTTTCACCTGTACTACTTGCTTTTTAAATATTAAATGATTAACGTATTTAATGAAAACATAATATTTGTTCATCTTTTTCTTTGCCTAATGCTATCTATTCTTCAAATAAATGTGATTTGAAAATGTATCCTGTTGTATCAACTTACTTACATTTCACTTTATATCATTGCCTAACGACATAATTGATGTGTTGACAGTAAAATATTCAATCCAATTAATGTATACATATCTGGCATAAAACTATAGAAATCTAATTAATATTACAAAATCTTGTTGATAGAAGACTGACTGTGTCACAATTAGTTACTACATTTTTTTAAAATATTTTTCTTTTAAATTTATATTATATAAAACTATCTTATCGATTAGTAAGCAAGCGTTAACGTTTGTACAAATATAAATTGCACTATGTGTTAGAGGTATATATATGTCATTTAAGTATTTTCAACGATTACGTTATCAGTATTTCTTAAGAGGTGAGTGTATTGACCTGCCATAATTGCGTTAACCCTAATGTCAAATGAAAATGAAATTAGCGTTAATGTTCATCATCCTATCATCATTAACTTCCTTTTACATTTAAATATTTAATACTCATTAACAGTATGTTCACATTGCACATTTCCTATAAATCGCATTTTATTTACATCACTGGTATTGGATTGTATACAACAACAATTTTCTCTTGTAGTTTTTTATGTGAGTTATGAACGGCGAATCAACCATGTCTATAGTTTAAGCATTTTTTGTGTATTTCCTCGAGGAAGGGTCCAATAGGAGCAACAGATAAAGTTCCATGATGTAGATAATGTGAATATAAGTAAGTTATTTGCGGTCGTACTGCGGTGCGGCGCCATCGTTGAGTTTTACACACTATGAGCTGTTTCGTGTATTTACGATTTTTATGTTGTGATAACTTATTGGCACATGCGTGGGAAGGCATGATAAATCGAGTTTTGTTTTATTTTTCTCTTAGATAGGCTCGACGTAGACGCGGAGTTGTTATAGTCTCTTATCAACAGAAAAATCCTGATTTAATGTGCTTTAACGGGGACCCTGTTGATTGTGTTATTTATCAGGTTATTATTGCGTCTCAACAAACACCAGACCGGTCGTTACTAGATCACTAGTACCCTTTCCATCGTCCGAATACTTAAAAGCTTATATATTAAATTATTTATATTTTAAGTTAATTAAAATGTTTATTTATGAGAAATTTATAAATATATTTTTTTGTTGTTGTTTCTGTAAAAATATTCGTCCTCAATGTCGAGCCGCCATTTTTGTCGGGATCAATGCACAGCGTTAATGGCTGTAAAACTCAACGATACGATAAAGATTAATGTAAAAAATAGGCTATGTCTAACTTACTGAGTGAATGCATTTTATACATAAAATTATATAGGTTTATTATTTGTTTGTGTACGTCGTGAGGCACGAGTTACGCGCTTGCACACTATTTTTGTACAATAAAACCCATCATGCCCTGATAATTTCTGTTGTTTTATTTGATGTCAGCTAATTGAGCACATGAAGTGATCACCTATATGATAATATGATGACCCGTGAAATAAGTTTCAAATATGAAATTTGTGTGGCGCATGAGTTGCTACAAACATTCGTCGCGGTTGCCTAATACGTGACGTAAGTCGTTTTGCGGGTTCTTTCATATTGCCACGTTCTTGATAACCATAATAAGGAGCCGATAGTTTAATTACACAAAGATAAAAAAAATCCGAAAACAAGTATTGTAAACAGTATAGCAGTTTGCGTAATGTTGTACGATACTTTCTATTGTCGTGGAATAGAATTCAGTTGTACGCTGGTCTTTTTAATGCTGTTTATAAAACAAATATTTGGGTACAGTACCTACTCAAATATGTATACTAGCTATTTCTTATACAATAGGTAAATATGATTACCTAGTGTTAGAAATACTACTAATATACCTAGAATATTTTTTTAACTTTTAATATCTTGTTTTTGTTGAATTATATAAAGAATATGTTTAATCGATTTTTTCGAGGCTTATCAAGGACTTATCATTGTATAGTAGTCATAATAGCTGTTATCAATTTCGTAAGTTTATCTAAGCTGCTTCCGTTGTAAATTATTGATTAGCCCGTCTTCATTATTTTAGTTATATTTATTATTTGACTATAAGAAAATTCGCTATATTATATTAGGTATATATGCTTCAAGTTTTTGTAGAATCTGGACTTTTTTCTTTAATTTAACTTTATTTCTTCACAAATACGCCAGAGCTTGTTTAAAGTGTTACGAGAAAAGTGGCTTTAACATTAAACTAGTGAAAGATACCCAGTTACTAGTATTACTACTACTACACATGAAAAATTATATATATTTTCTATTTTATTCACGTAGACCTAATTCGAATATGGTTCCAGAGAAATACAAGTATTGTATTGTACAATAGTAATCCTACTACAAATTCTTAATTCTTCATTTAGTGTGAAACGCTAAACGAAAGTATTTATATAAACTGTTGATGTTGTTTGTTTTGTTTACCTTGTTGTTTCGTTAAGGACATTTTCGATTGACGACTATTACTTATTTTATGATTTTATGACGTTTCCGCAACTTTGAAATTTTACAGTTGCTAATTACTAACTATATGCAGATACTATACGAGGAAAAACATTACGTACAAGATATTCAGTTAGTGAGGTCGTACGATAGATAATTTGATTTAATATTGTACATTTTTCTACGTTAAAAAAGTTCAAATAAATTTCTACTGTAAAGATTATGAGTATTTAAAAAATGCAGTATTTTAAATATATACCTTGAAATAATCATGACAACCTTAACTTTTAGTATTATAGAAATCCTGTATCAATACGTAATACGTAAATGTATAATTTAATCCACGAACATAATATTTAATCAATCAGCGGGGACAATTGCGCTACAGCGTGTTATTATGAATTAAATATTGTTTAATATACAAGCATAAATGCTATTAAATAATTAGCTTATTTATCGCCTATATCTTCACTTTCGTCACACTTTGTACAAATTTTCCTTTATATTTTTTTGTTTTTTGATTGTTTCGGTAAAATTTACAAGCAAATAAAAAACTAAATATTAATACAAGGTTATACATTCAAAATGGTATTTATAATATTAGAAATAAAGTTTATTCAAATATAATAATGTTAATAAAAAATACAATAATATAATTAAATGTAAAAAAAATAAAGTATTGCTACACCATCTCCAGTTAATATGAATGATTTTACCATTAAAATTGAGCGCTCGTCGTCAAATACATATACATATGTATGGAAAGTCTGTATGAAGCTAGAACACGCTATTCACGTTGTTACGCAACGCAGGAAATGAAAAATATTATTGCACATAAAACACAATAGTAGCTACTAAATGTTTACGTCTATTGTGTCATCATATTTTTCAATTTATGATAATTTTTTCCGAAAGCTTATTATCAAAAGAGAAATTCGAACATAAATATAATATGCTAACGGCGTGTCAGTTCTTTCTTTTTACTATTTCGTGTATATATTTATATGTCGTTAATATTACGCCTAACTTAACACCTCGAAAATACGTGAAATTGGGAGAAATATGAATGGAGGAAAAGCTTTACAATTGACGAGCTTTTTACCTGCAGCCTTGCCTCAGTGAACCAAAGAAAATAAGTAAGGGTTGTGACGATGACGTGAGATATATATATATATATATATATATATATATATATATATATATATATATATATATATATATATATATATATATATATATATATATATATATATATATATATATATATAGAGATTCTAACACATTTATTTTTTTAGAAGTATAAATTTTAACTGTAACCTATTACTTAATATAAATCTAAACATAATTTTAACGTCTTTAACGCCATGTCAGTTCTTTCTTTTAATCATCTGATGTTATTATATGTCGTTAATGCTACTCTTAACACATCTAAATATGCATGAAACATGAAAAAGGTTTATAATTAATGATTAAATTCAAAATGTTATGGTGATTAACGAGTGCTTATTTAAACATCTTTGACGTCACACACACTTGTAGTGTAAATTAGGTAAAACACCATGAAACAGTAACAAAATTGTGTACACATCGCCATAAATGTCGCACGTGGCGTACGACCTTGTCGGTGACCGGGTATTGAAGACGTTTCAATGTAAATACACCCACAATCCGACTACAAACTTGCAAAGTTTAGCCACAAAATACAATATAATAATATTTTATTACAGACAATTGTTTCGACCATTATAATATTTTATTGACGAACATAATATGCCAGTAATGTTTCGCAATCTATTGATATACATAAACGCATATATAAATATGTACATACATAAATTTATACATATAGTCGTAAATATAATAACAAATATTTCTTCATCACTTGATATCTAATACATGCACTTATTATTCAGATTTAATCCAAATCCTTGACACTTGTAAAATTTTAAATATCTCATAATTTTGTTTAAAATATACTACTATTAGTGTCTCGCGAATATTATGATATTTAATTTTTATTTATGACCTCGGAATGTGCATTTTGAATGATCCGATATTTTACCGTTGTAACTAGTTTCCAGATTTAAATGTTGATTGATTTATCAATTTAATTTTTTGTATTATGGAGACCTTAAATATAAGTATTGCTATTCTTAAACTGGCCAAGTTACTTTTCTTCTAGACAACGAGAGGTGGGGTAGAAAGCAATCTTGTATCCGCTGGAAGTTTCACCCACGATTTCACTTGCGAAACCACTCGTCATCCGAGAGTTATGTCTCTATTGAAATATAACATATTATTATTATTAATAGAGCATAAAAACGAATGACATTTTGATATACATAATACGTATTTAATTAAGATAGTTTCATAGTGTTTCGTTCAAGGCGTGAGAAATATTATACTTGATCGTTTGAAGGTGAATCCAGAATTAATCATAAATAACATAGACAAATATAATATATTATAACTGAATTAGCTCAACTTTGTTTCTCCCGCTGAGTGTGACGTCCTTTTATGCTATAAACAATACATGATCTTCATTTGTCACCCAGTAAGCCATATTTTTGTATGGGCGAGGACAAATGACGGTCAGTACAATATTCTCATTTAAAGTTGCTTATCATCTAAATGCAACACATGGGTCGACGTTCGGTCGGTGATTGTGCAAATTGCTTTGTCCAGATTAATAAAATTACGGGATGGCAAGTTATGAAAGTATTATTGAGGTATTATTGAGGATAAATGGTATTTGCGATGAGAAGCACGTCAATATTTCAATTTTTTTTATATCGCACTAAATCGACTTACGTAATCAATTTAACACGATATTAAAACAAATTAAAATATTAAAAAGTAAAGACTGTGTAGTAGAAGACGAGGAACTTAAAATAAATTACCTTATCTGCCTTATTTATTAAAGTTTTATTCTGTCTATACAACCCCCCATCCTGCTCCTCCGATATCAAATATAATAAAGCCAACTTTTAAGTGTTTTTAGCCATTAAACTCCTATGTCTATATTAAAACGTTCCACAAACGTAACAAATAATTGCAAAAGAAACACAATGAGTATGCACTTGCACTAAGCGCAATTATTGGTAGGTTTACTCTTTTATTAAGAGTTCTGTTTAGTCATCTAATGAAGTATTCAGGACCGTCTCTAGAACGGCCGGTGCAGTCTGACCGGGTCCGGTTTTATAAATCACACGCTACAATTGTGCTTCCTTTTATAATTTATAGCTCTCCACTATGTTACAAACGTTTCTCTGTGAATAGTAAAATATTTTCCTTAAATGTAAGGATGCAATCTTGATGTGATAACAATTTGACTTCCCGGTATTTAAATGTTAAAGCATTTTTTGTAGCTTTACGGCTTATCCCACATACGGCATATACCTATAGTAAGTAGGCAGAGATAACCTAGTGTTAAAACACTTCGTTCCTCACTTTTCGCCCAATACTACATTGCGTGTTAAGTGGCAGAAAGCGCCCCTCAAAAAATAAATAAAATATAAATAAATTTATAGTTCTAAAAGTTAAATATAATATTAATATTAAAAAATAACATTAAATAAAAATAAAGAACTAAAAAATTTTGTTTTATTTAATCTTTCTCTAGCTATAATTATTAAAAATGTAATTCAAATTCTTAATAAAATTAAACCATAAGAAATTATATCACACCCAAATATATAACTTAAATTACAGAAATTTATAATTGAAATTCTTCTATTTATAAATAAGCGCCGCCACGATAGCCTTAGTTAAAAATATTTTGTGACGTAATTTCAACTAGACTTCCTTCTGACGACACTGAATAGAGCTTACATTTAACAGCTTCTTCAGCTATTATAATAGACATTCGAATGTTAATCATCCTACATAAACCCATATTTATCTGAAAACACCTCATTAAGCGGACGATGACTTCTCATTTCTTATATATACTTTTCTTGAACTCGTACAAATTGAATTTTAAGCCCGATAATTTGGTTAAAACTTTTTTGGCTAGTACAGATGCATAAATGAGCTATGCATTTTGTTAAAATATTATTTTCAATTACTTTTTATTAATATGAGTTTTTTATTTGTAATTATATAGATTTATTATGTTTATCAGCACAAACAAAATTGTTGCAAAAAGTATATTTTTATACCTTATTCATATTATTATGACGGAAATATCAATGTAAAGAGTGAAGTAGTTTCATAATTTTCACCGAGCAGTTTCTATGGGCGCGGGCCGATAAAGCTGTTGCGCTCGCGACTGAGGAGAAAGCAGATAGCGTTGCGTTTCTCGATGTTCTTGCACCCGTCGGAGTAGAGCAAGTTACATGCTCTAGCGATATCCGTTTATGATTTGTCCGCCTGCCATTATTTTTATATTAATTTTTCATACAGCCTTGAAATACAAAAAGTGATATGTTACAATATGAATGAATATTTCTTTACACGAGGAATATTGTATGCAATATATTAAATGTATTTTATATTAAATTATGTTAATTGCGTTTGTTGAGTATCAAGTTTCGTTGTGGCTTGTCAAATTTATTTGTTTTTTAATAGCTTTTATTGTGACGCCTGACGGTTTTCGATTATGATAGAATTCGTTCGCAACACCAACACCGGTTGAAGACGCCGACGCGAGAGCGCTGAGAAAGTTGGTCCGCTACTCTCGCGTCGCGATTGATTCTCACTCGATGTTCCGCTCCTAAGTGCTGTGGTGATATTATCTTCAAACGAAAGTGTTATTGTCCTTTTCCTTTAGAGTTTGATATTGAAAGTTACTTCAGTTTATCGTGTTGCATCTTTAGGTAATATATGCTGGAAGTCTATTCTTGGAAACGAAGAAAAAGGAAGTATAGAAAGAGCTAAGAGCAAAATCGACTTAACATTAATCATATTAAAACTATTCATGTCATTAACGAAAATATAAATTTCGGCATTAGAAGATTTCATATTAATAATAAAAAATATAATGACTGATTGTTAGTTTTTAATAATATTGTATAAATTTAAGAATAAGTTATAGCTTTTATATAAATTGTATTTCAGATACAATTTTTGCTTACATTGATATACCGTGGCACTGTGAATTTTTAAGTGTCCTTAGTTTTACTCTTAATATATTCACTATGATCACCGAACTAGCCTGGGGCCTTGTAATTTTTTTTCTCGTCGAATGTGTCACGGCCACCAGTCTACATACCAGACAAATAAATATTCTACTTTTAACAACTGGTTCACTTATTAAGACGTGTGCATATTCATTTATACGTTTAGATAACATGAATTAGTTTATAACGCTATTCTTGCTACATAATTTGGTCGGTATAAATTTTTTTATGTATATTTATATATATATATATATATATATATATATATATATATATATATATATATATATATATATATATATTAAGATTGTTATAGTCATATGACTATTATACTGTAAACCCTTCTTTAAATATACATGGTGTATTTTACGATTGTTTGGAATAGGATATACGTGTCCTATTAGAATTGCCTAGGGCATTACGCATTCAGCTTATAAAAGATTGGTTATGTATGTCAAATTCTTGTTACTCTTTATAAGGCAAGCCCTTAAGTGTACTTAAACAACTTCCATAACTGTTTATTTATTTCATACTATAAAATGATGCGAATAGAATATCTTTGTTACATAAAAGATTAGTCTACCTATCGACATACATTTCAATAAGCTTTTAAACAGTGGATGCAGATGTTTATAGCTGATTGTGGTTGGCAGACTAACAGATTCATTGAATTTTCTATTGATTCACCTTATCGGTGCTGCTCACTCAACTCTAGTGGTTGACTATTTACTTAGAGATCGCGTCTTCGCGCTTTCGATTTGTTCCGGTTAATTATAAGACCCAACAAGATACCTTGTTTTATTCGTAATATATTCGTCAGTGCTGTACTTTTCATATTGTATGTATAAGGAAGCACGCATACGTGTACTGGCAGCATATACTTATATATTTTTATAATTATACTGTATACTTCAAGAAGTTCTAAATTAATTCTATTTTACTTTCAGATTTTGTTACAATTGTAGCTCAAATGAAATTGTATTAGTAAATATTTGTTTCAACTGTAACGTTCCATTACAAAGAAAAAAAAATGTAAAAAATTGCGTAGTAATATGAGAAGCCAACATTTTTATCGTAAAGAAAAACATTGTGTTTCCACATTCGTCGTCGTTTCTTATTCAGAATAGTCAATCCTTAATATTTATAAATAAATAAGGATTTTAATTTTTTAATAAATAATGCTTTTTATTAATAAACATGTAAATATAATAGCTAAGTCAAATCTGAATATATGCAAGATACAACTAGAATTAAGCTGACCGTTTGATACAATTATTGTGAGGTCGTGTTGCGGGAAAGTCCAGTGGAGCGTGCGAAGGTCGGATCATTTACCCTGTAATGTGATATCGAATACGTTGCGCAACAACAGGACAGTTAAATAACGGAGATTTGGACTCTAAAGTCTAGACAATGTGTGCTCATTTTGGATGGTGCGTTTAGTTAATTGACACAAACGTGTGTGTGTTTTTATCCACATCACATTAGATAATATTTACGAAGTATTTCTATACTAAATTCGTTCATCATTCGTGGCATTATATTGTTTATTTTGATTAAGTCGATAGATGTGAAAATATCATTTTTCAAAATTTAAACTCATTAGATCTAATCGGAGCGACGTCGTCGATTCTGAATCTTATTTACGGTTAGATGAAACCGAAGATAGTAGTACCAGTTTCTACAGTAATATAGCTGGACTGTGTAGACAGCACGTGCGTGCGTTCAATTCACGAGAATTATCTAATGGCATTAATTAAAATAGCACGTTCCATTTGATTAATTATTATATGCTACATCACGTTTTGTGTGTGTGTGTGTGTGTGTGTGTGTGTGTATGGATGATTTGAACGTCACATCGTTTTTTACATTTTACCTGCTTATATATAATTAATTATCTAAACGATATCGTAACACAGTTGGAATTGTAGCTAACTGCTGCTGCTGATTGTTAATGATGGGTTAAAGTCTCATAAAGAGAATTATTATTACTGATTATATTGTATAATATAAAATATTGATTTGGAATTATTACGAAACATCAAGAATCATTTTCATTGCACCCGATTTAAATCAGTGATAATAAGTATATTAAAAGAATAAATTTGAATAATTATATAGTAAAGGACTTCTTTCCTTGAACATATGTAGTGGCGCAGTGGAACAGATCTTGATTGTTAACCCTATGGTCGGAAAACGCGGCGTTGAGTTCCGCCACACACAATTTCCTCTATAATAATTTTACACTCAAGCGCGCGATGTAGTTTCTCTTCAAAAATATAAAAATAATAATAATCGTGATTAAATAACAACGCAGTTTTTTAAGGTATCACATGTTTCTAATTATACATAATTATCATGACAGTGGATGTATATTGTACTTGATCGCAAACATTAATTAAATATCTTTACTACTTAATAATAACAAATATTTTTAACATATAAAATTTTAAACATGAAAAAAAATACTAATCAGACAGCTCTGTTTGTGTGACATTGTATTCGAAGATAATATTTATAGAAATAAAATTGTTTTGTTTTAACTTTTATTTTACCTCTTAAAGAAAATTTTATTACAAATATCTCTACGTCACTGCATCCAAATCTACTGTAAAAAATTTAATATAAGCTAGGTCCATTTTTTTATATTTCAATAGAGAAATTGAAACTAGTAATTAAGTAACACACCGCATTCGTAAAGTATCATTCACTGCGCTCTTACTATACTGTTATACAGTTATTTACCTTTTCGGTACTTACGCGTCTTTTAAATTTAATAGTCTTTTAATAATCAACATTTGAGATTATATGAATTTATGTTTATTTGTTATGTAGCAACAAGTTTTTATGGTGCTATAAATAATAGATTTACATATTAGAGTCTGGCTATTATATATCTATTGACTAGATGTGGGTGTAGACGAATTCTTTGAATGCTACCGAAATGTAGACCGAGACGCTTATATTAGCTATACATGCAAATTGTTGCCTAATTTAGCAATTTTACTCTACTACTCTGCAAACAAATCTGTAATATACTTGATTATCATAGAAGATTTTTTGTTTTTTTTTTTTGTTTAAATTAAAGGTCAGTTTGAAAAGTAACTATTATATTTTATGCCAACGTTAACTCGTAGCGGTCGTTATTTGTTGAGAGCTGCCGGGTCGCTTGCAGAGACGTCAAGTGGATCGCAAGCTCAGTTTGATTTACGGCTTTGTTAAAATCTATACTCCTTTTTTATTATTTTTTACTCTGATTTTTTTTATAATGTCAACGACTCACGGTCACTGAATGTTGTCTAAAAAAATATAGCCAAATTATTACTAATGTAAGCTTATAGCACCTTAAAGAACCAAGGTCTAATAAAGTGCTATAATAGATAAACTTTAAGAAATGTTTAGTTGATAAAAATATGGTTGATCCGAGCCCAAATTTTATTTACCGCATAAAATTTTATCACGGGACATTATAATTTATACGTAAAACGAGGGTTGTATGTTCTCCTTGTGCCAAAATATCGGTGGGACGATACTAGAGATATCCGGACGCCAGACTAAGACTGGGGTCACGGCCGGGCTTCACATTAAACTTTACCTTGATCTGGTTACTTTATACAAAGGCCAGAGGCTAATAAAATATTAACATGAAATGATAATGGCCAATAAAGAGCAGTATTAACTTTATACATACATATTGGAATCAAAATAAAATAGACTATAGCGTAATTAATGGCTCTAATTCTATTCGGGAAAATTATTATACTAGAAAATTCTCCTGGTGAAATTAGAGACTGCACAAAATTATGTGTCGCCACCTAAGCATAACGGAGAACGCAGAGACTCATTCGTGTAATTTATATCGCAAACTATATCGTGATAATACATAATAATATCAAACACAAGTTTGAGATTATTTTGCCACCGCCAAACATTAGAAAAATGCAATACATCTTTAAATCTCTTCGAAACCGTAATTCGTGGCCGCAAAGTTCGTATACATGATCCTAATAGCAGTTTACTACCCATGTATTAAGTGACATAACGGAACTCCAGATATAGGAGGATACTTTGTCGAACAAAATAGTCTTTTTGTGTAACGGTCAGGGCTCAGTGGATCATAAATGTCATCGGTGCGGGATAATATAAGATTGTGAAATACGTGGCAGACTCTCTTTATCTAGGACAATTGTCAGTCGTAAATGTCGTCTTTTTATGTTTATTGACGGTATAATTGGAATAATGTATAGCTTAACAATGGAAATAGAATTAAGAAATCCATGGAGGAATTTAGATTGCGTAACATTTTTAGGATGCTGAAGAATCTAATCCCTCTTTTTGGTTGTTACTGACTGGTAGTGATTTTTTCATCGACTAAAACATATGATCGTATAGAATATAAATGTATCAGTGAGTTCTTTGTCCATGTCGCCAACTACTAAGAGACTAGTATAAAATTCAAGAAAACATGAAGACTAAAAATTTTACTCAAATACATTTAAGTGTTAATGTTAATATGTTTACCAAAATAACGTCTTCTAATCCATATTTTATTAGTTTACAGTGCAAATATACGTTTTCGCTTTGTTTAGTCCAAGATGCCAATGTGTTTGCCGTGGAAGCATTTAAATTGTTTTAGACTATTCCTGTATTGTGATTTATTGAGGCTAGCTATTATGGTTTCTAAACCAAGGCTGATGCGTAGTAAAATGTTTCTTATAGAAATTTTTCTTTTATTTTTCATAATTTCATCAGTTACATTTGAGAATTGAGAAAGATTTTTAATTGCAAGAAAAAATTACTGTGATAACAACAACAAGCAACCTCTTCAACTGATTTGAGAACAAATATCTATTATAAATACAGACTATCGTGAAACTACGACTGTAACGCGAAGGTTTAGATTGAAAGAAACAATTGTTTCCATTTCCCCTCTCTGTAAAGATTTTCAAAGAAGTGTGTTGAATGACGACGAAAATCTTTTTTTGACGAAATTTGATATTTTAGTTAAAAAAATCCCTCTGCCTACGCTGATACAGCGTAAACCTGGAAAAAAATGGATGGGACGTAAGAAAGTTGCACTTTTTATAATAACTTTAAGCTAATATATAAGAATATATGCAACTTTAAGCTAATATATAAGAATATATGCAACTTTAAGCTAATATATAAGAATATATGTAACTACTTTTCCCTGCGTGCTCCTTCGCTATTTCACATCTTTATTAGGGAAGTTTCAGAGATATCTCCACAGGGGTACGAACGATATAAACGCGTCATGTAGGGTTTGAAAAAGAAATCAATCGTTTTGTTCAAATTTTATTACCCTTAACGGAAAACTTCTAAGAGGGTCGAGTTTAGTAAAGCTATATGTATTTCCGCTCTGCAACAAACACTACAAAAATGAATGCCAACTACAATCCCAGAGTGCGTTACGCTTCTATTCATGTAATATAAGGATAAACTTTACAAATCTAATATCTATATTTATTTAACTAACATACCTATATAAAGATAAATATTTAAATTAGAATAAAATACTTGATAAATAAAAATATGCTAGTAATAATGATAATTTAATAATTGAATGAATATCTTGAAAATGCCTATGTAATTTGTTGTAAAATAAGGCTGTGGTGTGCTGGCTGTACGCTCGAAACGCCATATATAAAGAGAATAAAGAGAAGTAAATAATGTTTAGGTTAATTTTTTTTTTCTTATTTTAAAATAATTAATGTATCCAATTTCGAAGCAATATTAAAAATTATGGAGTTTAAATATGCAAGAATTTGCTCTTCAATTGTGCGTAATCGAATGAAAGTAACCTTATCTCGATCTTCCCACGTTTGACAAACGGTTCTAGTTATTGTGTCGCACAATGAGCCTTCACAAATTTACTATCGCCCTATCTTGCATCTAAATGCATCACACGTGTACAATTTATGTACGCTTAATGTATTGTCTTTAAGTAGGTACTGTCAATCATACTTTATTCTCTTTGTCTATAATGTAGGATGATTATTGTTTTTTAAATATAAATATTTCGCAATTATGGTAAAAAAAATATATATATATATATATAACGTGACTGTTTAAAAAATCGCATATATAGTGAACTATCTAAATATTTTTTAAAATATTATAGCAAGCAGTACATGCATTTCTCTAGGTTTACCATTTAAGTTTTGTTAGTGATTATAATTTTTTCACCACCTTTTGTAAACAAGCATGCCTTAGAAGAACAATATTGGCAAGTTTATTGATTAAATGTGTTTTATATTGTTTATACTACTTTTTAAAAAAAAATAAAAAAGATACAACACGTAACGGTCCAGTAGACGTATACAGTAAAATTAATATGAAACGATCAATCATTGGACCCGAGGCACGAACGATCCGAAAAAAAAAGGTAACACAATACTGATTCCTGCATTGAATTAATCAGATATCTTGTAATTCGACAATCAACATTCGACAGGTAATCTTTAGGATTCGGCGACGCACGATGTGGTTATTTGAAGGACATTTTTATAATTTAGCTTTTTTTAATCTTAGCGTCATTTGATCTTCTTTTTTTTGAAGACATTCAGTTATGTAAAAATTTTATATATTGATTCCTATAACATAAAAATATATATTATTGTTAAAAATTATTTTTTTTTATATAAAAGTAATATTAGGTGCTATGTACTTTTATATGAATTCATTAGATTCTTTCTATATTAGTTATCTTTCATCGTTATATTAAATTAAGTTAGTTTAAACATCTAATATATTGTGATATAAAATTTGTATTGTATTGTATTTGTATTGTAGATATTTATTTCCACAAATGTATGAAGTTTTATGGAAGAGTGCGGTCTCCTGACTCCAGTACTAGTGCTATAATAGTAATTTACTGTGTTGGTCTCATTACTGCGCCTGTAGCTAAAGAAAATATTGAAACTGAAATAAATATGCTTTTTTTTATTTTTATTAGTTAAAAACATAGGGCCGTAGTATTTATGTCGCAACATCCCATACACCTCGATACGCAACGCGTGACCAGCGGAAACCACTAATGAACGATGGGTTAATAACCGACAGGACATGCGGCCCGGAAGATGCATAGTATAATGACGCAGCTGACGAGGTGCACCGATTGCGTTTAATGGACCCCCGCATCTCACTTTGTCCCGTTAGACTGATACACATATCGTTAAATATTATGTTATTTCCCTTTGAAATATAATTAACTTTTGTTTATAATGATTGTTATTGAATAAGCACTCTTATCGGTAGAGCAAACTGGACGACATGCTTAAGACATGTGTTTGTTTTGTTTGTGCATGTTTTGATTTCCGTAACTTAAAGGTAATCTTAAAATGTCGTATATTGATTGGCCATTACGTGTGCGATTACTCATGTCACTTACAAATTAATGATGTTATTGTAATAAATCTCAACATGACTGTATTGGTAAAACTAAAACATGGCAACTTTGATGAGATGTACCCGCGATAAAAAAAATAGTCACTATGCTTAGTGTACTTCGGGGCTGTGAGCGACACCCATAAGCGTAAATAACCTTCCGCAATGTGTGGTTTGTGCCTTCCAGCGTTAATGGCGGCTTTCCTTAAGTTCCTCGCAATAACTCTCCGTTTTCAATTGCCTCTACGTGTTGCGAGCGCGTGCCGCCGACCGCAACCATCAGCGTATCGCTTGCAATTTTAATAAAAACCTACGTTCAAGATCATCCCGTGGTCTCTTCTAATACGACTGTGGCTGCGGTCTAACGTGTACAAGTAACGCTAAAAATGGAACGTAAATCGATCACGATCAAGTCCTTAATCCCGTGCTACGATTACATAAAGCTTCACAATTTCCCCGCAAGGGCCGATTTTACAATTTTCGCAGAAGGCGTGTACCACCTACTAGAATCTACGTGATTGATTGCTAATGACTATTGTTGTGCTTATACGTATCTAACACCTGAGGCGTATGTCAGATCGCTTTACAAGACTGCTAGCATTACGAGTAGTCCGATATTTCTGTTTCGCGAATGTTACAGTTTATCTTCAGGAAACAATGTATGGATGAGTTGAGCCGCAGGGAGATACCTAATGTATCATTGATACCGTTAACGTACGCCCGTCTGGTAGAAGAAGCTAAGAGCGTATTATGTTCGATGATTTGATCTTGCCCCTAAAGATATGTTTGAGCGGTCGCTCTCTACTATTAATAGCACACAGTGTATTTGTTTGTAATTTGAATTATATCAATATATCATTTAGTTTGCGTTATTCAATTTAAACAGATACAATTTATAATCGCTTATTCTATAATATTGAATCAAAATTAGTTTCGATAGTCGTGAAATATCCAACAAAGTGAGTTTCTATTTACTAAGTTACTGCTAATGGAAAGTCAAAATATGTACTTGTAGTAATTGTATTGCCTTTAGCGTTCGCATTCAACGTCGATTCCACTTGTTGATTTACGTTATAGTTGTTACTGTACGTTAATATATTGCATCTTCTCAGAAGAAACGGTTATCTTTTCAAAGAAAATGGGTGGTAGTAACATTAAACTACTTTGGAAAGAAAAATATTATAAAAGATATTTTCACATGTATCACTTAAAGTATTCAAAAAATAAAAACGCTATGAACTTAACTAATACATTGTAGCTATTTTCTGCACTATGAGAACCAGCTATCGGTTTCTGAAGATCGCGCTTAATCGACAGACCTCGATCTGAATCGGCAACACTACAACTGTCTAGATCCAGAATCCGTAGTAATGCAAGCGGCGCCGGTTAACCTTGTAAGAAGCATTACCGACTTAATTCTAGGCAACTAAGGCAACTACATTGATAACAATTTATCTATTTATTCATGAGTAAAACGACACATTTTATCACATATTACATGTATCAAAATATACTAGCATATTTATCTAATCTACGTTGTTACCGAATCTTCAAAAGTTTTCAGATTATCAGATACTGACAATGTATAATGGTCAGTAAACAAAGCAACGTCGGGACAGATAGCAAGGGGAGTGGTTGTTTGATTTATGAGTACTGGATACCCGAGCCCTTCCGCGGTGTCCGGTGACGGTAACCGCACGGAACTCAAAGCTACGGCCCCTGTGTAACCACCGGGTTCGTTACACTTCCAAGGAAAATGTAACTCTTAAAGTCTTTGGAAACTAAAGCTTCAACTAAACTTAAAGGTTTCGTGTCGCAAACATTATTTATTTATGCCAAATAATACTTGTCTATTCAAGCTCTTTATAGTTACTCGACAAATGAGCATCAATTCAGAGATAAATCTCGTATATTTTTATCTCACTTTCGAAATAGACACAAATTTAGTAATGACAGTAACGAATGCGCTGTCAACGCTTCTAATAAATTATCATACAATTAAAAAATATTTTGCTGCTTTCTCGTCTCGCAAGTAATCGCTATGTTAGTGTCACGATTATTGGAAATGTTTTAAGTGCAATTAAAGTGTGGGTAAAAGGCGTTCATCAATTACTGATGTGGTTGGGCTGCGATTGGTAATATATGTAGCTCAGGACAGAATTAATTATCCGCGACTGCAAGTGCAAGTCCAACGGTTACTCGTGTACAACAAGGCAGGCGCTTTATGGGAAAAAGGTTAACTGCACTTTAAACGCGACAGTGAAACCTCTCTGTGACAGATAAGTTTGAAATTACCTTCGATACGCCTGAGCTTTCTATCATATTGAAATGTAACGTTTTTGATGCGTTTTATCGCCAGTAAATAGGTTTCTATGATATGAAATACTTAGGATTATGAACTCATTTTTTAGAGACATCAGGATTTGAATTTTGTTTATTGTTAATATTTAGTAACATATAATTACGAAACAATTATTTTATATTTAAAAAGGCCGTCGTAGCGCAGCGTCACATTGTCACAATGATCACATTTACAGTCACACGTCACTCGGGAAGAATTTATTATTTAATTTTCCTTGCTCTGGTTACATGACAAAGCGCGACGTTGAGTTAAGCCACTCAACACGCAATTTCTCAGTATTGGGCGGAAAGTGAGGAACACCTTAACACAGGGTTCCTCTGTCTACCCTGCTGTATGTGCGCGGAAATAGCGCTAAATTATTATTTTTTTTCATTTTTAATTAATAAATGTTAAATCTATACGTATATACATAAATACTCAATTAAGGAATATAAGAAGCCTGTGGATTAATTATTTTAAATCTAAATTAAAAAAATCTATGGCCAATTAATTCAAAAACATATCACAATAAGTAGCAGTTCATTAAACTTATAATTCATAGTTTTTTGTATATTACATGGTGTGGTCCGGCGTATATCGTAGTAATTGGATACACTTATCGTGGCGGCCGCGGGCGGGTCTGTCCCCGTCGCTTGGATTTATCGCGCTCGCAAATCATTGCGCTCCTCGCAAGCTTCCCTTGCTCGCGTATAGCGTAGGCGCTTTTACGTTTAAATCTGTTTCTAATAAGCACTGTATAAAGTTTTGCTACTTTTATACATAGTCCATAACTTAGAATTATAGCTAGACTTTATGATGTGTTTTCCGTTATTATGATGAATGTAACAGCTAAGTTTTTTTTAAAATTCAGTAATACTTTTTTCATTTACGTTTATTATAATTACTTTATTACTTTTACTGTAACCGTTTAGTTTATTTTTAATTTTAAATTAGGTTTTTGAATAAAAAAAATATCACATCATGACAATTAACGTCATTTTCACAAAAAAAATAACTAAAATCCAATATGGTATTTTTAAATATTTTTCTCATAATCAGCACGGCAAAAATATAAAAAAAATCTTAAAACTGAAAACCATTGGAGACATGTGTTATTTTATGGATGTGGCGTAAAAAGTAAGTTACACTTGCGCTATAAAATAGTATTAAAATATTTTATAAAATGTAATATTTAATGTATAGGAAATTTAAAAAGTAGTGCTGCAGAAAGTAAGTGCGCTAACAGGTTTAATTTGCCAAATGCGGTCTCATCTTTCATTTCATATTTTAATTTATGTAAAAACAATAATAAGGCCATACATTTTATAAGCGTTTATTTAAATCTACTAACACACCGTTCAACTGATATATGAACGGTAATAGATAGCAATCTTAATTGAATACTCTTTTAATTATATATTAATTGTTACGAACGCATTATGTTCAAGTAGGACCGTGTCCGCGAATAATAGTTATAGATTCGATTCCCATTTGAATCAAAAATAAAGTAGTGTAGATACGAGTTGATCAATATGTCCTTTTTATATACTGCTATTGCTGATAATATATATGTGTACATAAAAATATTACATAAAGCCTCTTTGTTATAAATACTTCCTAATTTTGTAAAGCTTTAGAATAACTACTACGTATTTATTTTATCATTGAAGTTCTAATGTCTAGATTAAAACACGCAATACTTGCCAGTCGAATGATCTATGAGGTTTATGTAGAAATAATTAGATTGATGATAAATTACAACGCAAAACTAAGTAAAGGTTAGTACTCAGTAGAGACTACAATTTAACCTTTGATATACATAGAAATAGTATACCTCTGACATTTATCATGAAATCAAATTAATATACAAAATATTTAAATGAAACAAAAATAGGAGTTCATTTATATGTGTAAGAAATTACATGATTTAATTTGATCAACATAACAAACAATAACACCAGTAACTTCTTACATACCTATCAGATTATTTGAGTATAATTACAATATATCAACATTCCACGTATTTAGTCATCATAACAAAAAATTTATCAGGTCACAGAATTTAGGTTTAATTGAAGAAGCCTTAGCGTGCGTCATGTGGCACGTGGGCGTTTACCGTGAGTCGTAAAGGGTAAATGGTGAGCAGAACATGCTGGTAGCCTCGTGATCTGCGGGATCATTCTTGTATTGTTCGCAATTTATCACTTCATAATAGAGGAATACGCATTGTGACGTTAAAAAGGGGTCCAACTAAGATAACATCTACTGTAATATCAAGCTGATGTTATCCTATAGATATGTACAGACCTGTATTCTGAATTAGATCTGTGGTAGAAGCTAAGACCCACTCAGTAGAATTTTTGTCGGAATATTATTTGCGCGTGAATTATGACCTATATCTAGACAGAAATCAATGTATTAGATTTTTTACCAGTGTGCAATGTTTGCTAAAATCACATTGAGTTTACGAATAGTGTTGTTTGTTTTGTAATTGATATGAATTTATTGGTTTTTTATGTACTTTAACTAGTGGTTTTTTTTCTCCATGGGCAATGATTGTTTATGGTACTTTTTTTTTCATTCAACAGTACTAACAAATTTCTAAACAAATCTTTTCATTACATGTTAAATTAATCTTTAAAATATTTAATGCCAAATTATATACGAAAATTTAATTGTAATATATTAGATGTTGGCTTCGTAATTAAAGAAATAAAAATTATCCTATTATATTAAAAGATTTTCTTAGTGTAACTTAAGTAATATTTTAAAATATGAAAGTTTGTATAAAATTTTACTTAAAAAGTTAAACAATAATTGAAATGAATAGATGGGTGTATTTGGAATATACCTACGTAAATTCCAATTGTTAGAAGTGCATATTGTGTTTAAGTTACGGGATGTGAGAAACTGAAAAAGAGTCTTCTCACACATGGTTTGTACATTACATATATTTATTATACATTATATTTCAATCATATGCAAATAATATAATAAATGATTTTCATTAATATACATATATGTTTCATATACCTACTAAACAAATACTTAGTGTTTAAGGTTCGTATAAAAGATTCATATATTGTATGGTGACATTGAACATTTGTTATGTGATGTAAAAAACATCTAAAATAAATAAATTATCGTGTAGTTTAAGCGAGTGACGCCGCTGGCGGGTTGCTAGTATAATATATAAATAAAATACAAATATTTGTAAGGAACTTATAATATGTACAAAGTAATTTTATCGGTTGTCTGTAAGTAATTGCACAGATGCGCATAATGTTGCTTTTTCGCTTCAGCTTGGAGCGTTCGCAACTTGTCTGTGTTGGGTTGCCGCACGCTTGTTTTACCATATTTATTTCTGTTATTAAGATTTGTGAATAGAACCTTCTTCGAGCGATATAATTAAGAGCCTCCGCAAATATTCGCTTTGAAATTGTACAAGATATACCTATTACTTGTTGCCTGAAGCGGAACGGGCGAGTTGTGAAATTGAAAATATAATTAACAGAGACCGCGAATTGCTACATTATAAAATCTGAACAATCTTTCGAACGCCTACTGTATTAAAATTAATAATACAGATTCAGAGGTAGTCACAAACTTGTTTAACAAGCCCGTTTGATTGCGCACTTCGCGGTACCATCCATTTTTAATTACAAATTTGTTTTTATTAGTAAGTTTTAGTAATGATCAAACAGAAGTGGCCGAACCAATGTGCAAATGTTATCTGAAGTCACGCCATGGGCTCATTTACAATGCTCGATTTTCTATACGTGACCTTTCTTTGATTTTATTCCACTAACTTAATAGTAAAGTCTCGATTTGTATCACTGAAATCCTTGACATTACCAATAATTGTCATACACTGAATAGATTTGTACACTGAACACGGAATTTATGGTCCCTCTTGATTTCCTCTTTGCTTTGTGTTGGAATACAATTTATTATTTAAGATATAATATGTTACATAAAGATTTTACATAATTGTAATATGATGTAGAATAACTACTTAAATGTATTTATTTAATAAATAGTATAAAATTAGTAAAACTAACAATAAAAATAAGTTTTAACTAAAATTAAATTTTAATTAAAATGTATGGGTTAATTGATAAGTATATGGACGGTTTTATGTTTTATTTAAAAAAAACAAGGAGTAGGTGCTATAACTTATTAAATTAAAAACAGAACATGATCCTAAAACCAATTTCTACACCAAGTTTTCACATATTGTCAAACATACATGGCAACTTAAGTAACACAGTTGTTTATTAAATACAACATAATATTTTCCATTATTATTATATATCTTAAGTTAACTCTTTTTTTATCTGAATCAATAATAATAGTTTCTTCGGAACACTAACTTACTTTTATATTAAAATCCTATACCTTCGTCCAGTTACTACCTAACTTACTTTATTTAGTAATTTCTACCCTCTTTTTTTAATGTTGCCAAAGTTTATTTTAAATTTAATTATTTTCATACACATATAAATAATTATTTTAGTGATAATTTCCATTCAAATTCATCTATCTTAAAAATAATCTAATCAAATCATAAAATTACTAAATATGTTAACACGCATATACATACTACATATGTACTCGTATATAGGCCACCGTACATGTGAATCGAGTCAAACGAGACCACCTTGTACAAAATCTATTACTTAACTAGTTTTTCTAACAACCGAGGAGAGCGAGGTGATGTTAGAATTGAAGTCAATGTAATTAAGGAGTGCGTACAATTGCACCAAGTTTAATTAATTTCAAAAGATTTTTTTGGATGAATTGTCTCATAAAATAAACTGTAGTAGGTATATTTATTTTTATTATTATATATATTTATTACTGCAGTAAATATATGTATAGAGTGGTAGAAAGTAAAGCGAAATATATAAGCGCAAGTTCGCCTCTTGTCAAATTCTTTAAAGACATAAGAAAAATGCTAAAAAAAATGTTTTTATTTTATTTGTACTATGAGCACTATGAAAAGTAGCGTGCGACAATCAGTGGCCATGTACAAGCCTTCATTTACTGAAAAAGAACACAGTTTACAGTACAATTATATTATGATGCTTGCCAACGTCTACGTTATTCTTACTAACGTGTGTTACAACACTATCGCTTTGGTCTACTTAATGCGATACGAGTTAATTTGCCTGCGTTGATAATGCCTATATCATAGCTTTTGCGGACAGAAAAGCATGGATAATATGAATATTACTTTAAATTGATTTTATAACTGAATTAAGACCGTAATCATGATAAAATATTTAGTGTTTTGTAATATACCATAGACTATTATGAATTGTAATAAACGTGTATAAATTTTGTTGTTGTGAGATTTAATAAATAATTCAAATTTAAAATATTCTTTACTCAAATAGACTCTTGCAAGCACTTTTGAATCGTGAAATTAACATAACCGTACCTACTATCGACTCAACAACAGTTCTGCTGATAAGAACCGACAAGAAACTTAGCAATTGGTCCTTCAATATTTACATATGATATTAAACTTTTTTTATTATTATTAAATACATTGAAGTACGATCCTGCACGAAAAAAGCTCTACTCTTTATGTCAACAATTTTTTTGCTTGATTGCATTTGCTTCGCATTATTTCGCAAAATATATAGCTATAGTATCATAGACGACGCAATTCGATCACGTTTATTAAGGTAATGAACTTTATAGATGTGGCTTTGAGCTAATAGAATATGATAGACGTGCGACTATCGCGGGTGTTAGGTACAAGGTCGCCCTATTCCCACTTGCTGACTATTGCGCACTTTTCAATACTTGCCCCCGATTGATACTCATCAACGAGGCTTGTCTTAGCTTAATATATTCATTATAAATTACGAATCTGTCAAATGCATAATTTTCATTTTTGGTTACATTTCCATCGTGAATGCTTTGAAATTTTTTAAATCACTGGTCTTCATTTAGGTTAGTAGGTTTACGATTTCTCTCAACACTTCTAAATACTCCCAAGAAGAGATTTCGGTTGTTGATTTTGGAATTCGTTTCACTCGATCGTAAAGCCCAAAGGCCAATTGCCAACTTTTAAAAGATGTATAGACGAGACCACCATAAGCTATCGAGAATTTGTTTGAGCGCTATTCGATTTACGATACGTAAATATTTATCGGTGATAAATATAACACATTTCGCTTTCCAATCGATATACCCTGTATAAATTCGATATATATTCAGGTCATAAATGAAAACTGATAGAATAGTTATTATAATCCAATAACATATTATTATACCTGATGTGCAACTTATAAAACGTAATGCTGAAACCAGAATTGGATCTGTAATATTAATATGTAGTAGATATTTCCTATTATGAACTTAACGCTACAAGTACGTTTGCTCTAGCAATTGAAGCGATATAATTGTCGTGAATACATAATAGCCTCATCGGCATTGACTTGGGTCTAGAGAATGGAAGGTTGTCGATGGACACACCTACTTAGACTGCCTTTTACACTTAAAATTTACACTGCCACTGCATTCCCTTGACTGTCGCGACATACAGCATAATTAGTACAACGCAAGAATGCCCATCGCTTCAATCTCGCCCGCTCGTTAGCAGGCTTTTCTAAAGGTACTTCTTTTTCCTATATACCGAAGTGTTTACTGTTACACTATAATGATTCATTCTGTGGGTTATTATACTAACGTAATAAACAAAATCTTATTATATTCGCCATATAATTAAGAATATATAAGTTTATTTAAAATTTAGTTGACAGGCTGTAATATTAATATAAAAGTTGGAGTTATAGAAGGCTTTTTGCCAATATCTGATTATAATTTCGCTATTCATAAAATCGCGACCCTCGCGATGTTATTTAGATGTAAGCAACATAAATTCAAAGGGCAAAGGCGTGGTACAACGTGTTCTAACTCGTAAATGTAAATCAGTAGGCGCAGCAGGCGACCTCTTAGGTGTTTTGTTCGTGAATTACATATTTATTGCGTCTCGATTTATTGGATCTCGTCTCAAAAGTATCGGGTATAATCCGTGACTTTATAAATTACTAACAACAAAAACTTGTACAGTAATTGCTTTTGATCTTTGACAGTGAAACTTATTTTGTGGAAAGAAAATGTTTGAACTTCTGTGAATGATCGAAATATATTTTTCATGCATTTCTCTCACTATTCTGAAGGAAATTCATGTAACAATTTTGACGTAACGTAGTACGTCTAACAGTATAGGTTTGTGTAATAAAATTAAAGTGTTCCTTTGATGAAGGCACATTAGATTACCAACACTATTTAAGAAACTATTGCATTAAAGTTAGATATGATAAATAAAAAATTATATTGTGCTAATTAAATGAAGCAGATAGTATGTTTTGTGAACGTCATGCAACGATTGCAAATTACATTCAACAACACCTGTGTACGAAATCCGCGTGGGAATCACCGTGAGCCCTGCTTGCGCAAGCGACGGTAGCGTTGCAACACAGCTTCACTGCTGTAGAAGTGCTATACCTTCCTACTATGGAATATAAAAATATATATTTTATTTAATTATTTCACAGTATCTCAGTAAAATCGATATGAATGATAATATTTAATTCACAAAAAACGGCGTGTCTATAAAGATGAGGATCTTCGTGCCTTGCCTATACTGCTATATGAAAAATACGTAAAGCATAAAAAGAAATAAGCATGTTATTATAATTACTTATAAATAAAACGCTAAAGTAAAATAGATATTTAAACTGAAACCTTCTTCTAAACATTCATTTGGTGCGGCTTAAGCCAATATACCTGCATCAAACACTTCACCCCTGTCACAGTAGTAAATTAGTCTACCTTATAATCATTTACACACACACATCAAGGAAAAGTCTATCCATATTCTCCCTTTTAATTGCCTTTAACAGGAAGATTCTGAAAAATATTTTTCAGATCATTTAGTTAATACGTTATGTAAAACCGGAATAAATTTAAAAATCATGAAGCTGTAAGGCTAAACCAGGGCGGACCACTTGTTTAAAATAAACATAGCTTGTCACTATCGCTTAATGTTTGTCTTTTTGTACCGAAAAATGCAAACAATGCAATCTATACATAAACGCTGCCGCTATACGCTAGCCCATTGTTACCATAAATAGGTGGCGAACTACCGTTTACTGCTGCATGAATGTTCCCCGCAGATTGTGGACAATTTGGCTCTTTCGCGCAATTGTGAAAGTAAAATCTGCCTACAAATGTTCCGTATAAAGCCTTAGCGTATTGTATCTTTTGACTTTAATGATAGTACTGGATTTACAACATAGTTTCAAATACAACGATGAAAGTGGAAATCGCTTCGTATTGCATATATATTCTGCCTTTGTAGCTTTTGTTTGTGTAGTTCGAGTGGCTAAAAATTTTATTTGCATTCTATGGCTCTATACAGATAAAATGAACGAAATATTAGGGTTATATTTTTCCAATAGAACTAACATTATATTCATTTTAATTAATTAATTTATAGTGTAGTGTAGTTATGATAGCGTAATATATGCTATATGGTAGTAAATAAAGCCCAAAGAAATACTCGTCACAATTGAGTATGTCAAAGTAAATAAATATTAAAATAAATAATGACTAAATCTGTCATAAACATAAATAACGCTTAAGGCGAGATGCGTTAATTTGTAAGTAATAAGTTAGAACGCCAGACACGCATTAACGATTTCCCTGTTTGATTCACATAACTCAGTAACTTGTTCGAATTTTATAATATTCAATTCTAGGAGTTCACATAGAATATATATTATGATGATTTTATCTTGATTGCATATTATAACGTGTGGGCGTATTTTGCTGATCTTAATAACCCGTGATGAAGTGGGTGGTTCTAATTCTCACACAAATCAAATAATTCATATTACTATCCGGATCGTATTTATTGATGTTTTTAGTCTTCAATCTTATTTTTTTGATATGAGTTAGTCTTGTAGTTTTGTTTGTTGTGTGATCTTGGAACAACGACTGGATGTTTATGTGTTCAAGCCACACTCGGTAGAATTATATTAAAAAAATATAATCTTTTCTGTACTCTGGTAGACAAAGTACTGTTTTGAACACCGCCACTCCACAAGGGACATTTGTCGTTTTAGCAGTAGATTCCATCTACTTATCCCGCTATGCGTACAGCCTTGCTATGCATAATACCTTGATTTATGTGTTACGAATTATTTGACCAAATTTTTGAAAGGCGTAGTTAAATGCACATATTTAATGCCGTCGTGTTAAATAATCCTCAAACAATTTAACATTTAAAGCTAATTACTCAAACATTTCGGCTAACCCAGCTTCAAATGTGAGGACAGTAAAGTTTCTACGCGGCCGATTCTATTGTAGCGTGGGATAACTGTAATTACCACAGCGCAGATATTTTCTGCATAAATTGAAATGTCGCATAACGTATTGTCGGTTGGAATTGTTGCGTGCACTCGCTTTTGTCCGTGCCCGAGAGCGTGCATCCCATTCGTACGTGTGCAGAGGTAAAGGGAGGGAGAGGGAGAGGGAGACCACTGTGTCAGTGGGCGCAGGTGAACGGCCGGCATACATTCGCTTATCAGCCGGCGACCGGTAGTGACGTCCCGGCGCACCTGTCGATTTCTGTACGCTTTTTTACTACGAACTGGTTTCGATTTACGTGAAAGCACCAGTTTTATTTATGTCGAAACAGCAATGTCAACTATTTGTTGATGTTTCTAGGGCTATGGACTACGGTTGCCTGATTTTAATGTTATGTTTAATATCTTAAGATATTGTTGCTATAGGTACTACTAAAAACGTCAATTTACATTTCATTTACTAGACCGGTACATATAATATAAATATTCATTATTCCAATTTTATTAAGAATCTGGCGCTAAAAGTTTTCAAAATGTGATATGCCTAGTTTATTTATTGTTTCCTTATTTGATTTGTGTATTACTTCTACAATCCTTTTAACGTTTATAAAAAATAAATTTCACAAATAAAAAATTAAATCGATGTCGATGAAATGTAGAATTTGTGATGTCTGCAATTTTGTCATCTGCAGTAGTTTAAATGTAATTGGAGTCGTCGAGTTGCACTCCTAGACCGCTCTAACCTCTCACGGACGACTCAATATCAACCCGACGAGCGCTACTCTCGAATAACATTTAGCAACTAATAATTTACGATCGCGCTCTGATTGCTTAAGATTTACGCGCTCTGAGTGTGAAGCATTCCTCTTTAATGTTATTTTTTTATAGATAATAAAAAAACTTACTTGAAATTACAATATATATTTTTAAATCAGACATATTACGGAAATTTCTTTAAATATCTACCATATTATATTGACTACTTTTATTTTATATGTCTTAAAACTTTTTACAAATCTATGAAATCTCTACAATTATCTATATCACAACAACTAAAAGTTTTCAAGAAAACGACAATTTCGTTTTTAACGAAATTCATACTGTTTCGTGATTTGAATATTTTTTTCAAACGTGTCTTATATTCTTTTCAAATAGTGTAATTTCTAATATCTTGTACCATTATCACGCATATTTCAACTTTCTAGTCACTTTTATTGCAATTTCATCTTCAGCTATATCGAGGTTCACAATAATTAATCACATCTCCAAGAGAATCAAGGTACTCGTCCTCTTTACGTCATCTTCCTTGACTTGACTTTCTATAGAACGTCTAAGCGACCTCCACGAATTAATATACCGTGACATCGTTACTACTGTCGAGTGCTTTGTTCTGCAATTGACTTGTAATCAAACTGTAATTAGAATGATTTTAATATTAAACGTTTGTTTTTGTTTTCAGGTACGTTTAATTAAATGGTCGATTAACTAATGTAAGTAGTGATTGGAAATATCAGCACTTTCTTTAGCGAATTATTATGTATTAATAAGCTTTATGACTGACTGACTGAATGACTTTTAATAAAATTGTTATAATTTGCAGCGGTAAGACTACTGGGTTATTATTTACTTATAAAACAAATTCTTATTCTCTGATTTCAATATCAGAAACTAATAATTAAATCAGGAAGTAATAACTAAAGCACAGTAACTTTTGTTTATTTGCCTTTAATTAATAAAACAATTGCGCTTATTGCTTATATTTAAGCTTAAACATGCTTACGCTATAATAATAAAAGGACGATATTTATCTAATTCTCATTTTACAATAATATTGATGAACTTATAATATAAGTATGCGCCATTTAAAAACAACAGCTAATATTCTTCAAACGACACTTAGCTTAGCTTCTCAGTAGGTTAACTAAGTTAGACTTGTCGAAATGTCGTTAAAAACTTTAACGGTCACTTTATGTCCGTTTGTTGTTACCTCATTCATCCGTAAAATCTTCCAATTTTGCCATGTAACATTTAGTTCATATTGGGTTAAATAAAACTTAAAATAAAATTTCCATTAGTAATTATTATACTTTCATTTACTAGAATTAATTAGAAAATTTAATTATATATATATATATATATATATATATATATATATATATATATATATATATATATATATATATATATATATATATATATATATATATATATATATATATATATATATATATATATATATATAGATGTGTGTGTGTGTGTATGTATATATGTTTATTAGTAAAATGTGATACAAAAATAATATTTTAAAGCACTTTTGTGAAGCAAAGACTAGTAGTGTCTTTTATATATTATATAATAAAATATATATATTTTATCTTTATTATATTGAACTGTCATCATTTAAGAGCAAACATCTGGAGATGAGGCGCACTGTATGCTTTTTATTAGTATTTAATAGCATGACGGTTGTAATCGTGTCGCATGAGAGTTTATAATTACGTAGCACGATCAAGATTGCATACATCACTAATGTCTTGTTAACACGCGATGCCCTTGCCACCACCAGCACTGTTACAGATCACTGTATACAACACTACTATAGGTGTACCCTAGGAAAGTTGTGTCTATTTTACAGTTTTAAGGTTTAATTTAGGACTTTATGTACTCAACGAGTAGTCCCTCGCGACAATGTTTTCCCGTTTATTTAATGTAATTTCGACAAATCCTTTTTTAGTACGCTCGTAACGGTAAATATTGTGTGCATATTATGTATATAACTTCATTCTGTAAATTTCTATGTTAAATTATGTCTTCACTACCTTAGTGTGATTAATACATTATAATTGATTGATACATTAATATATATATATATATATATATATATATATATATATATATATATATATATATATATATATATATATATATATATATATATATATATATATATATATATATTATTACTATTCTTACATATATATATATATTTATTTACTATTCTTACAAGATTTTACATGTTCCACGATACAGATAGTAAATTTATTTTCTCCGTCTGGTACTATAAAACAATAAGGATTTAAGTTTCATTGCACCGCTTTATTTAAGGCTAATAAAAAATAAGAGTTCGTGACAAAAATAGATTATATCGGCTAGTGTTTCATATGTACGATTATTTTTTTGCGATTCGAATACATCGTGTCGCATGCTAGAAGCTAATATTTCCTTTTGTTTAGTTAGGTTTACAACGCTGCCGACGTATAATATTGAATACAAATTTACTTGTTGGCGTTGCTCGGCGTAGTCAATTTATCAATGGAACGAATTAGTAATGCATTTTTTCTCTTACTATTAAAATTTATTTTTACATTAAGTCGATAAGTTAAATTATAGTAAAGCAAAAAATAATTATTTAATTATCTGTGAACGAATGTGGCAAAGTTGTAGTTTTTAACTTTTTGCGTGCAATAAGTATAAATAGGCTTATATCAAAATTCCATTTCTACTAAACCTATACATTTTAATATTTACTTTTGTCGGTCGAATTTTAGTGCTAAATCCCATCATCACTACTTTCTGCCTTTAGATAATGTGCAATATACGAAATACTTTATTTAATAAGCAGTTCAAAAAAATATAAACTTTCGTTCGGGGGAAAATAGAATTCAGAACCCAGTACATACAGTCGCGTCTATACACTCAATAAATAAATATATATATATATATATATATATATATATATATATATATATATATATATATATATATATATATATATATATATATATATATATATATATATATAACAAATAATTATATATGAATATAAAATGTATAGCTACAACATTCTTCTACACTTTACTTTTAATCAACACTTTCAGTATTTAATACCCATTATATTTAACGGCGTTTTAGTAAAACAAACAAACCGCGCCGCTATAAAAACTAATTATTATTTCGTATCGCCAATGCTCGTGCCCACGTTGCTGAAAAAAATGTTATTTTCACGCAATACATACTCTATTTTATGACAGCCCTTTACTGATTAAATTATATTTTTTAATTACACTAAATGTCCCAGTAGGATATGTTTCACTTAACACAATTAAAATACGGGTACTTGATTTAGCTGGAGTCTCATATAGTTATTGTACAAAACCATTTCATTAATAATAATAAAATTTACATAGGTATATGACAAATGTTTTTACTTTTTATTTTCTAATCATTATTTAATTATCAACTAGAATAAAAAAGAGTATTGTTTAATATTTTAGGGAAAGATATCTAGATATTGGTGATATGCTTTAAGTGTATATATGTTTGATCTCATATAATAAAAGGTTTAGAATTTCAATTACTTCGTTTCATTTCGACGTCGGTCAAGTCTAAGACTTCTGTGAGATTTTTAATTTATATTTTAAATAAATATGGACACCGTCGGCGTTGAAATGGGAATGTGACTATTTTTGGGTTAGGATGAATATAGGTACACAATAACGATTTGAGCTAAAACTAGAGAGAGGATTAAGTAATATATAAGGTATATATCACTCCGTTTTCTACTACTTACCTTCATAATAATGAAAATGATTACCAAGTGTGCTATCAATACTGTAGTACTTCCTTGTATACATTTTAAATCTTTTTGTAGTTAGAATATCGTTAATTATCATTGCCCTTATGTAATATTTGAAAAGTAGGTATGTTGCAATGTTTTAAATTTCTACTATAAATAATAAATATGCTGAAATTAGCATACAACTTTCTTGCCCGTTCTTGCCATATGAGACGCGATAATGAATACGTAGCAACATATTCGTAGACAGATCGTTGTGTTTAAACGTAATTATTAGGACAAAGCGACCACGGAGCGAACTGGTTCTAGATATACAATTTCGCTCGGCTTTGTGTTTTAATTCAAAGAACCGACACATTACTAGCTGTTTTTTTTACCACAAGCGTAAGTATATAATTGCGCTTCGAGTATAAAGTTACGGTATATAATTAATATCTCTTTAACATGATGGGATAACATTATTTTAATACTATAAGTAGTCGATATTTGCTGAGACTATTTGGTTCTATTTTGTATGTTAATTCTATGTAGTCCTAATGACTATAATATTAAGTAAACACAAATGGTTTCACGTTAATTATACAAAGACGCCGCAATTGTTTAATATGATGACAAAATTATTGAATCTGTATTTAATCACATTATAGATATTTTTTATTTTATATATATATATATATATATATATATATATATATATATATATATATATATATATATATATATATATATATATATATATATATATATATATATATATATATATATATATATATATATATAATATATATATATATATATATATATATATATATATATATATATATGAGTAGGTACTTACTACAAATGTACCTACAGCGTAGGAAGGAAATAAATGTGTTAGGATTTATTTATTTGAAATGTTATTATTAAGGTTTATTTGTTATTATAATTTATATAATATTTAATAAATAAATGAATGAAATGAATGAAGCTAAATATATGAACTAAAGATTTTGTTACAACATTTATTGAAACACCCTCTTTTAGTCTATCATTTTTCGTGCCATGTTGCCAACTGTCAACAAATGTCGTTCCACGTTTTTTATACACTTTTCATTCAATATAACCTCATTTGACTTGTCTATATATTACTTATACCAGACTGGAAATGCGGTTGAACACAAATCAGTGTAAGTAACTGAGGGACGGATAGTCGAAATCCCCCTTTTCGAAACACACAAAAAATTAACTACCGTCACTTTTTGTTCTTACTCCTTATCTCACATCGCCACATTTCTATGTAGTAAATTTATAGCCATGAAATTTTATTTTTTATTCGAATAAATTAATTGTAAATACACTTCAAATTATTTAAATATTCTCTCATTACTTCGAAAAAATTCTTACGTGTCTAACAGACCATTACCATGAGGTCTTTATTATTTTGCTTTGGAATGGGCGTATGATTACATATACACATAACTATTGTAGTACCGTGATATTAAAAGGTAACAATTTAAAATGCATGAAATCATTTCTTTAATATCATGATGCTTTAACTCAGAAGTTTTAATACACTTCTTTAAACATATCCGTTTATTAATCTATATAATTGATCATGGAAGTAATAATATGTACTGCATCTTTTGCTTAAAAAACAAACGTATACATTACAGAAGGTTCGTTATCATACATAAATTTGTGACACTATCGATCGTAAATATTTATTAATAAAAAAGGTATTTAAACATGTAAATACGCAAATATCAAATGTAAAATATTTTGACATAACATGAACATGATATACCTACATTAAAAGAAATGTTACCATAAACATGGTATACCTACATTATAGATTAGCTAATCTATTACACCGACTGGGTACACTTGAATTTTCAAACCATTGAGGAACCTATTCAAATATACACACAAAATTTTGTTCCAATTGATCCGACCATTTTAGAAGAAGTGACAAACAAACGTAGTGAAGATGCTAGAACTTTCTATATAATATTTTATAGTAAACTTTAACATGCTTATTAAAATAATAATCTAATTATGTAAAATCTGTTTTTTATATTTTTAATAATATTATAAACTGTTATTGATTACTTATAAATTATAATATTATTATTCGTTATTACCAAACCTTCTTTCTTCACAGCCCAAGTAAAATAGGCGTTTGATAGTTTACAAACTTTCATACATGAAATATCGTCGTTTTAAGATGGAAAAGTGTAATTTGTAGAGATATGCCGACTATGACTTTGGCCGACTAGTTGACTAGCCGACTAGTAGGTTGTAAAGAAACCGACTAATCGGCCAAACTGATCATTTGTAATATATGAATAATTCAAAAATTCTATGAGTTCTATGACTTCAGCAATAGAAGCGAAAATCGTCCCTGGAGTATCTCGTATATATATAGATAAAGACGAATAATTAAATTTT
Organism: Dione juno; assembly: GCA_037127375.1. Taxonomy (NCBI): domain Eukaryota; kingdom Metazoa; phylum Arthropoda; class Insecta; order Lepidoptera; family Nymphalidae; genus Dione; species Dione juno. The sequence goes on along the minus strand of JAXRJS010000018.1, from coordinate 337,906 downwards.
AAAAAGAAAAGAAAGAAAAAATACAATATTGACGTCATCGATATGTTTTCTTTTCAAGTAATTTTAGTAACTGATTTTTAAAAGAATAGTTACTTTGTACCAGCGCTCTCGGCCGACTATTCGTCGGGAAGTCGGGCGTCGGATAGTCGCCTTTACCTAGTCGCCAAGTAGTAGAATTTTTCTTTTATATAATAAAAATATAAAATGCTTATTTATTTTTAGGATTTAATGTTTCTTTTTAACGTGAGATAAAAGTCGAAAGTGAGCAAAAGTTAGCAATAAATAAAAATCATCTAATTTACTTTACGTTACTTACGTTATCTAATCTTACTTTACGTTATATTTATTTAAAATGCATTCTTATATAAAAACGTATATTTATGAAAATAAGGTTTCAATTACGCTTACTTTCTCAATACTTTATTACAGTACTTACTGCTTGGCCTATTACACAAACCTACAGTAGTACTAAACTATTCCCTCGAACGTAAGTTAATCGTTTCCTCGACACGTCTGTAAACATATAGACGGCTATGTGTATATATATATATATATATATATATATATATATATATATATATATATATATATATATATATATATATATATATATATATATATATATATATATATATATATTAATTAGCAGACGTAGATTATTATTAATTGCAAGTGAAGTATTATAATAATTATTATATGTATTAATAATTTTCCTTGTAGATTACAGTATTACCTAACAGTATTGCTACCGGTTAATATAAAGTAAAACCAAATATTTAATATGGATATAGCAACTAAAGTCATATTATTGCTTAATCTGATTTTTACTTTCGTACACTTATCTAGCAACCTACTGTACACACAAATTATTTTATTGTTTACAAATCAATCGTATATATTTTTTTCCATATTTTATAACTCCTATCTACGTATTATATAATTTAACCTAATGTTAAAATTATACTTGCGTTGGGACTACTTTAGTAGTAGTAGTTAACACTAAAGGTACTTACGAGTATTTATTGCTGACCTTCACCGATTAGTGATGTTTCGTTTATGAAATGTATTAAATAATCGTCTTGTAATTTTGAATATTATGGGAAGACCGAAGTGAATTCTTTAAAGTCACCTTTCGTAGTGCAGAATATGTATAAATGTATAGTGAATACAGTAATATTAATGTGATGTCAACAGTTGTAATATTGTATGTACATTATTATTTACGACCCTAAGTTTTATGTCAGATTTACTATCCTGATAATGGAATATTCTACGGTGATACCTCATGTTTTTAAAATATAAGCAATTATAATAAATTAATGTGATGTGTTCTCAATTATAAATAAAGAAAATGTATAATGTCCAAGTGTCTATTGAACCCTAATAGTCAATGTATGGCTTGTTATTTAACCTCCAAATCTGTGAATTTAAAGAAATAACAAGAAAAAACTTACAATTTGTAAGTTTTAAGTTAATACATTTATTTAATTAATGTATTTGTTAAAAAAGTCAATTATTTATTCTTCTCGTATTAGGTACGAACGGTATTTTCGTTAATTACGAACGTTTAATAACGAAGTCGTAACTAACTTTTTGTCAATACATAAATTATTCACGGTGCTCATAATATTAATACAGTGCATTAGCATTTTAATCAAATAAGATGAAAATTCATCTCCATAAGACAAGCTTAAAATCTCGTTACTTAGTGACCGTTACATATTATATACCATACACCTATTGATTAAATTACAACCCCAATAAATAAAACTTTCTATGACTTTTAATCAAAGCGTAATGGACTATTAATTCAACAGCGTTCAATTCTATCGGATGCCTTTAATTTAGATATACTCTACTACATATGTAGGTATGTACTCGTATGGAGAGGCAACCAACTTTCTTCTTTACTTTATATAAATATTAAATCGTAGTATCATTTTGGATTATCAAGAATAATATTCGAGTAAATAATTATTCGAGTTACTTTGTTTCGAAAATGTTATTTTTATATTTTATATAAATGAGGACTTAAACTTACGCCTCCTGGTAGCCATCTCAAAGTTCATTGCCGCACCACCTTTATTTGTCCTTATAATTCGGCTTCCGCTTAAAATCAACCATCTTTCATAATAAATTGCACATTAGAAAATAAATAAAATATAATTTTGCCATTTGACATGCATTTCTATATTAGTTGATGCAAAAATATTCAATAAACATGTTCTCGTTTGGAAATTGGATTAAATGTACGTAACCGGATTGAAGTTTCGACTAATACAGGCGACACGTAATGGATCTAGAACGTGTCTAAATGTTGTACCGTTGACGTTAATTCTTTTATTTTACAAGCATCAATACCTACATCAAATTAGTATATTGATATTTTTGTTAAATCGTTAACACATGATTACTTTGGTAACGCTTATATTCCATTTAGTATATTTTATTTAAATTTGAATAAAATTTGATTTAGTTAGAAAGTAAAGCTTGTCGTTTAGTTAATTAACATTTATGACTTGTAAATGTATACCGTGCAGTGAATATTGAAACAAGCGCCTCTAATAACTTATTAACAACAAGATCCTATTGTAAATAAATAACATTAATCAAAGTCTTTGTAAGTAACGACGCATTAGAATTCTAGACATTTCCGCGTTCTAGGACCCTAGTGCTGGCTATATTAAACAATACTAACATAGTGTCGAACGGACGGTTTAATTTCTTGGAATATACGCGCCGTACCGCCTCAGCCAGCATATTCTCGTAATCGCGATAATACTATGTAATAATGTGTGCCCGCGTGTCCGTATAAGCGTGCTAATGGCGGAAACGAAAACGGATTTTGATTTTGTATTCACTATGTCTACACACGGTCCTATGAATATTATGAATACGAAACTTTTGCTGCGTGTGGTTTGTTGACATTGAGTAACGGTGGAATATCTATCTAATTTAACATTCTTATTTATAAATCGTACGATACTGCTAATATTAGATAAACTTATCAGTTTTATCGGTCCCTAATATATTTTATAATGTTGACAAGTAAGTAGTATTATAAAAAATTAAACTGCCGCTAGTAACCTTTTCTATACATAGTAGCTTTAAATAACAAAACGTAGGGGTTTTTCGTGTATATTCCTGCCCGTCTGGGTCGACGGACGGGCAAGGCAAGGAGGTTTAAAATTTTAATCGTTGCATGTAAGGGAGGTAGGGTGGTGGTAAGTACGTTTAGTTTAAGTGTTTGCTTTGTTGTTTGCTATGAAGTAGTGGTCGAGACTGTATACAGTTCTATGTAAAGCTATTTAATAAATTATATAAAACAAAGCTTTGTATGTTACAGCTAGGAAAAACAGTCAAAAAACAGGTAATGTTTATGTATGTTGATGATGACTTTTTTTATCTCTCATCGGAGACATAGGCTTTATAGAGGGATTTTTTATTACTTTGGTTAACTTAATCTAAGGCCAGGATCAGAACTAAGATATTTTTGTGGGTATATAATTCTGAAAATCAATGGAAAAATTTCTACGGCTTACGTGATCTCATGCCCTACCTTTAATAAACTACCTTCAATTCTCTTGGTCATTTAAGATATATACGACTAAAATGAAAAACAATAAATACCCTAAATCATTTCCTATTAATGTCAAATGCTATTTATAGTTTACTTATTTTATTTTTTAAGCATCGTGCATATTTTATTTGTATCTTATATTTAATATTTTATGATTATATATTCATTAAGTCTCTATTTACTACGTTACTTACTATGACCTAAGGGTTAATTGAATCTTCTCTCAACCTTACAGGCTTAGCCAAGAACTCTTATGTATGCTTCAATCGGCTCAGACTGTGAAATCACTTATTAAAACGAACGACAGTATTATTTATACCTACTAGATAGATACCTGTCAAAAATACATTTTTTTAAAATAAAGTACATTATTATCCATTAAGAATTAAATATAATTCTTTTATTAGACATTATCATGGAAAGTTATTGTTATTTATTGCTATATACTGCCATTTACCATACATATTTTCATCTAGTCATACACATTATATACGATGACTATAATTTATCTTTAATCCACAATGAAAATTGCTATTACTCATGACATCGTATAACAAAGTAGTCCAATAAACGACGCGTCGAACTAATCGTAACATGAGTGTCACTAGAGCACTTTATGCCTAAAAACTTCTTAGTTACAAATTGAAATCGAAACACATGACTTATGCATTAATGTAGCTTGGCCTAATAACCCTAACCTCAATTAATCACTCGTAAAGGTACATAAAATGCGTATTATTACTATTGAATAAAATACATTTTCGGCAATAATTATGCAGCGTGAGGTTAGCCATGACCTACATTCTTGGCTACTAATGTTAATGTTATTTCACATGTGAATAATGTTCCCGAGGTAAGAGGGTGAAGGAAACTTGAATATTATTTGTGAATCGTTTTGCAAAATGCTTTTGTCATTGAAATTTTTAATTAAATTTAATTTGATTTTTTAAAGATTGAAAACAGTAAAACGATGGATTTCATAGGTATAGAGAAGAGTGATAGTGACTTATTAGTAATTTTTTTCGTTTTGAACGTTTAAAAATAATGCTATATTTACTATTCAATTATAACTACAAAGTATTTTCTGACATTGAAAATACTTTGTAGTTATAAGCATTGAGCATAAAAATAAAAGGTTCTTTCTATACTGACAAAAATCTTTATAAAAATAAACTTTATAGTGGGCTCTTTAGTAATAATTGTTTTATTGCTATATGAATTATAAAATTATTTTCTAGAAATATAACAATTTTACTGCCAATTAAGATTTTATTACAACAGTGACTAATAAGACTGTAAAAAAAAATTAGACAATTTCGAGACAAATTATTTATTTGTTGTTTGTTTTATTCATAATTTTTTATTTATTATTTGTTGTATTCATATATTTTTTATTTAACAGAAATATAAAACTTCAATTATTTTCATTCCTCTATTTTGATAAGACAAAGTGCGATTCAGTTTCGCCACCACACTGACATTACACGACAACACACAACGTCTCGAATTCTGACATGGAGAACGGGCATTAAGTTCTATATGTCTACTTTGTTATATGCGAAACACGGCATGAATCCAAAACTTCATTAATAAAAGTTTTAGCTACCGTTGATTTTAACATTATTGTATTTATTTAAGTAGGTCTTTAGAAGCTATAGGTAGTAAGAGGAATCTTTATAGAAATATTCTTTATAGAAATATTCTTGAGACAAACGTGCTATTAAACACCCTCCGAAGCTACGACCACATCACAGAGCCTCGAGCAAACAAATAATAATAATAATAGTGCTGTAAATGCTTACCCACCTATGTAAAAGGATTATTTCGTGCATCATGCAATCATGCATGTCATCTTGTATAAACTTATTCGTTTGTATCTAACTATAATGAGCTTTTTATTTGTGAATGAGATGCGGAAGCTAAGTGTCAATCGTATTAAGAACTAATAACCTGCCGGTATCACCTAGTTACTGACCGGTCAAGTTAATTGACAAAGAACTCGGTAGCAAAGCAGGTCGTTGTAACTATTATTACTTTATCACGGCTTTACAATATAAAGACGTGCGAATAACCCAATAAGGTCCACATTAGCCCGGACACTTTAGGCACGTATCATGATATCCGCGGTTTCAATATTGCATACCAACGCGGGAACAAGGATATTATCATTCGACATAAAGGTCACTTGGTTTGAGAAGACCGGTCAGCCTTGGGCCGTGTAATTCACTTTCGCACTCGACAGTACATGGCCCTTCGTGTGGCCTCATTTCTCAACTCGGTTTGCTTTGTTCTTTAATGTTCACTATGGTGAATATGTTTGCCTTTTTCATTTGTTTCATTTTTTTTCGGCTGTTGAGCCTCCCTTCTGACTTACCTTCTGAAAACTTACTTTTATATTTATTATTAACATGAACATATCTAGCTTATTCGTGTGTATATATAATGTTGGACTAAAATTCCATTTGCTTGTTCAGTTCATTTATACGAATAAAATAATTTACATTATAACACGATTGTGTCTCTGATTGCTATTTTTTTTACCGTTGTTACTTTTTATGTTGTATTAATTAAGAGGGAGCAGGAACACATTCTATTTGATGGTTATCAATTTGAAATTATAATGAATGGTTAGTTAAGTAAGACCAAATTCCCAAATGTTATTATATAAACCGAACAAAAGCTTACAAGCTTTTGTGTTACAAACATCAAAATTAGTTTCGCATACTCGATCTCATTGCACGCTTGCCAAATTTTATCGTTAGATAAATTAAACAGAGATAGATTGTGCTAATTTATTTGAATAATTGAACAATATTTAGGAGGAAGCCGTTTGTCATTACTTATCTTTTGCAATATAATAATCACAATGACGTCCGAGTCACCTTGACTTATACTGGCTTAATTTAGATACTTCAGTTTTGAGACTGTAACGAAGTAAGCAATGAGAAGATCTGGATATTATTCTTGAATTGCCACTAATGTCATTTTACAAATACAGCATATTGTAGTAAATATTCTAGAATGCTTTCCTCAAGAATCCGTTAAAACATGACAACAATGAAAACAAGATTTTGCAAGACAATAGACGTCTACAACAGTGCGCTTATTAAAAGACACACGTACGGAGTAATTGAATTAGTGTATAACATTGTTACACATATGTATGACTATCATTTGAATACTTAGTCGGCCGTCGGCTGCATAGGAATGTCAGTTGAGTCCCTTCCACCGATGACGATATTTATCCATAATGTGCCCTGCCCTTGCCCTTGTCCTTTATTAAAAATAGTTTAAAGTCACCGTAAAGATAGAAAAGATATAGGTATTTCTTATTTAGATTCCGCTCAGCTGTAGATTTGTTTGACTCAATTCATATTGCTGTTACTTAAGAAAGAAAAATATATTAGGTAACGTATATAATTTTGAACGTAGCAAATCTCTAATCCGTCCAAAAGCTACATTAAGGTCATATTTTATTTTTTATTTTATTTACGTTTAGTATAAATTTTTAATTTTAAATAGTTATTTTTCTGTAAATTATGTTGTTATTAATGTTGAGGTAAAATCGTCAAAAGTTAATATACTTGTATAAATGCTTAATTGTTTTATATAATGTGCGTTAGAAACCGATTACAATGTTTATCGGAATGCCGATACAAACGTCCCTTCTCCATCCAATATCCTTGGCCGCATCGGCCCTTGCCCTGTAAGCTAAACAACACCAAATGAATTGAATTGTGTAATATATAAGCTTTATGTTAAAACAACTATATTTCTTTTTATTTAAATAACTATAAACCTTGGAATATATTATAAAATTTAAATAAAGCTTTTTAATCTTCCTTAATAAGGTCACAGCGCGTGTGTAACAGATGTATATATATTCGATATGTGATTACATATTGCTGTCTACATTAATTTTCTTCTTTTCTTTCTTAAATTTCTTAAGCTTATGTTTCATATTTATAATTTCATACATTATTTAATTGCAGGCTTTATTAGATCTAAAAACGGTAATTTTTACTAACTTACAAATCTCATAGAAACTTTTGTAAAATACCAAAAGAATATTTGTTACAATATAAGCTTCAGTTTCGCACTTTATCCAGCAGTAGCCGTGCAGAAATTTATAATTTATATATGTTTTAATACTTTAGGACGAAATATTATTTCAAGTGTTCTATTGCACTTGTGACATTTTTTCCATGTATTTCTTCTATGGCTTCATTAAATTTATATAATATATAACATCCTATGTTTCTTACTAAAATTCTGCTTATCAGCTTGTTTGACATGATTATGCTGAACATACTTGTATGTAAGAATCTATAGATATATTATTTTAAATTTAAGGTTCCATTCCATGAATGGAATGTGATGTTAAAGCTATAAAAAAAGGGAAATAATCAAATAACTAAATATAGCTTAGTTATATGAATAAACATGTATACTAAATAATTAGGTTCTCGTTAGGCATTGCACGCTAAAAAGTAATTAATTTTATATTGACGTGTCAGTATGTTAGTGTCATCACCAGTCACGTTCTAAATAACTTAGCGGATTACATAACGAAGCGAAGCTCTTGTTTGCCTTTAGTTTTGTACCTAAACTAAGTATAATATTAAAATATATAAAATGATTTCTTAAATATATTCATATATTAAAACCAGAAATAAGATATATTATATCGTGGTTTTTGTTATGTTTGTGTTATCACTTTTTTCGCATATTTAAACATTGCACGACCAATTGAAAAAATCAACGTGATGATTTGTTTGCCCAGATCAGAAAAATACAATCTTGTTTTATTTATTTAACCAAAATCCAACTATGATGCAAATATATCATTTTTATTTGTATTTTATAATTTAATTTAATAAATCCCTTTGTGCACATTGAACCATATAAATTTTAGCTAAAGCTATTTTCTTTGCTTGACATTTATAAAGTTGAAATCGTGAAAAGATTTCTTTCAATAACCGCAGACTATGAAACCATTGCAGTGAAAGTGCGGCCGTCTCGCTTACGAAACCTTTCGCGGTTAGTACTTAGTACCGGTAGCGAAATGTGTATACCGGTACGTTGCTAACAAGACTGCATGTTTGACAGCGTGGGATTGTGACATTCTGCCTATTTAACTATGACATGGCACGACACTATTCTATGTCAAGACGCTATAGATAAAAGTGTCATTACGTTTCTAAGTAACTCGAAATCGGTAAAATATTTTATGATAAATATTTATGTTTTAATATTAATATATTTTTTAGATCGGTTAAGAAATTTTTATTCATAATATTTTTAATGTTCAATTTTTTGTACTTTTTACCTACAGAAAGTAGTGTCATCTGTTACCCCATAGAGGTTCGACGGTGCCAAAAACTATGATATACCTGTATGTACTATGTATTAACAATAATCAACGTAAATATTCGTTGAAAAATACAGTAACTTGACGAAATGTCTTTTTTTTGTTTCTAATAGTTGTTTCTAAATTATTATGGGATCAAATAATATTATTCGATCTTTAACATCGTATCTGTAACCAATATCGAAATAGAATATTATTTACTATACTGAGCCTTGTCCCTGTATAGTTTGAGGACAATATTTAGTAACTAATTTCCTCATTTACAAACTCTTGTGAGGTGTAACAATAACTACTTTTCTTGTTACTTTTTGTTAACACAGAGTATGTTGTTACATTTTGTTTATAAATTCTTTATTACTTTATTATTATAATACGCTTTTATGGTTTAAATGATACGCATATATCTGTAGATATTTAGCAAACAACTACGTTTCGCCGGGGTACAGGCAAGAGGTCGAATGTCAAACAAAACTCCCATGTCAATATTCCTCAATAACTGGAATATTAATAAATACTATTATAATATATAATAATTTTCAACTAACGTATAGTAAAAAATTTATTAACATAGATCGTATGCATTTAACCAATTTTTTTAATTAACTTTAGTTAGTCGTATGTAAGTGACATTCGACCTATTTCATGTACCGCTACGAATACTTAAAAATATCAACAAATCCGCACAATACTTTCATTTAAATAAAACAGACTACACACGAACTACATATATTCACCTTACGCGCCAGTTAGCAGTGAAATTGGTATACCGGGTGGACTCAAAGGGGACATCACCCGGACGCACCGGAGCGCGCTTCCTGATATCCCTCCCAACTGTCTACATGCCTGCATACACTAGTAACACCTACTTTCCAAATATTCTAAATACTATGCACAGGGATTTGGCCCTTAATAGTCAGCAATACGATCCATAATATCCTAAATATGAACACTAATTATGCAAATTGCTGTTAACATTATTCAAGTATAATGAATTTTTACTGTTTACCCTCATTGTGGACGTAAGAATAACAAGTGCATGCTTGAATGTTTCTAACTTAATAAATTCAACAAATATTGCCATTAATGTTGACAATAATTAGGCCCTTGAAAAATATTTTATTGATATTTTTATTTCAATTGTAATTTTTATTATTATTTCATTTATCAATTGATAACCACTAGAAGTATAAGTGTCACGATTATTTAATATACTGTATATATATTTAAACATAAATCGCTTTATATTATACTAAACAGTTTGAGAATCTGATATCATTACTACACCTGACACGATTTGCAACAGGGAAGTGTATCAGTCTGTCCGAATCCGAAGTAAGCTCGTTAATTCCGCTCTCCACTGAACGAAATACTGTACAGATTGAATAATTTCCGTTTACGATCTGCTGACAGATAAATCCACTGTAGACCGAAATTACACTGTTTGCTGCATCGGTGAGCTTAGTTACGATCATTTGAATGCTCAAGATTCTCTAGGTACATACATACAAATAGGTAAATAATTTTATTATATACTTGGCCTTATGCAATTGTTTTGAACCAGCGATAAGTTGCAGAACTGGTGTTTCTATATAAAATGTAAAGTGTATGTTAGACGCAAGATGCTCCACAGCATTTCCATTTACATGTTTGTTGAAGTTTTTTGCCTTTATGTTATACTGTAATATAACTGTTCATACCGCCGAGTCTAAACATCAACGGGTTTGACTAATAATGCTTATTAACCGTTTGCACAATGTCTACACAATGTCTTCGGGCGGAAAGTGGAGATCGGGAGTGGGCTTGTACTAGGTTCTCCCTGGCTAACCTGCGTTGCAGAATAAAACGTGAACTTGAACCAACAAACAATATTTCTACAAACCTGGTTATCAGCTAGCCAGTAGTTTTCTTCCAATTTCGAGCATCAACAAATAAATTTGACTGTTTATGCTCTTTTGATGACATCTTCCTGTCTGGATGCCGGCCCGTTAAGTGATATATTTATAAAGTAACGAGTATAATTTCATAGGAAAGTGGATCTTGGCTCGGGTCAAGAGAGCCGAGCCAGATAAACTGGGAGAAGAGTAATTAATTTAATCTGTCAACACACTTAATGCGTCTCAAGGACTTAAAAGGAATACCGTGGTAATAATTTTTGTGCTTAGATTTAAAAATAATAATATCTAATTTTAATTTAAATATTTGTTAATATTTAAAGTGATAATTTTTTTTTGTGTTACAAATATATTGTGGCAAACGTGTGTGGTTGTATTTAATTTTCATAATTTTGTAACTGATAGGTAATATATAACGAGATATAAAATAAAGAAACCTGATTGAGACGCTTTACCTAGTAAAATAGAATTTATAACCTAAACTTTTATCTTGTCAGTACATCGCCAACACAATAAAACGTTTGGAGATACATGTTGATTTTAACGCGTAGTCATAAAATACTGACCAGCGGCTTTAAGCTAACTGTTAATCATGATTGAACTTCTGCTGAGCTAAATTATAGACTTCTGTTTCAAAGTGTTACACAAAAATATGTCATTAGATTTATACATACATATATATTTTTTTGTTCATCATGTAAAGAAATATATGAATTTACTTTAACGATTTTTTTTGAATACTAGGTATTTTTTTTGAATACTATTCACAAAAAATAGATCGTTATAATTGAGTAATAATAAGTGATATTCGTATGAATATAACTTTATTTAATTACCGTTGTATTATACAATAACATGTTATTCATTTCAATTTTATTACGTGTTCTATAATTAATACAACTGGGTCTTTTACGTAATGTTCATGTCATATATTTTGTAACGTGAAGAACGTCCGGACAGTCTGTATGTTTATAAGGGCAGATCAATTTATAAATTACCTACTAGTTATACCAGTATATATAATATATAGAAGTAAACACAATGTCTATGTTTTTTACGTATTTTTTTCCTTAATAACAAAATTTTAATTATAAGCAACTAAACTGTGTTCTATAGAAGTTATTAGCAATTTGTAGACAGAAAAAAGATTAGTTGATTCGTTAAGCCATAAGGTGTAATATGTTTGTAGATTTTTATTTTGATCAGCAATGAAAATACCTCTTTATCATGAATATACGTGACAGCTATACCTACAGACTACAGTACAATAAGTTGCGGTGATTCTGAGAAATATATAACGTCTATTAATATGATATTTTATATAGCGGAATTTATGCACTGCATAAAATTTTTCAATAATATTCTTATTTTTTAATAAAGTATTTTTTTATGACAATTAATAATCAATTTTATTATAGTTATAACAAGATTAATGAACTGTCTTAACAATATAATGTTGTTATGAATAAAGCATTCACGTAGTTTGCTTCTTGTAGGATTCTATAGATTTTATCTATCGATTGTTCGTTTTCCACCGTGACGTGGCTACCGTCTGTGGGCACCTCAATCGACCTTATCTTGTTAATTGGAGAGCAGCGATGTCGCCGCCCGCTCAACTTGTGCTTATTGTTTGCCTCGACACTTTCTAAACTTATCGCCGCTTCGTATCTATCTTTAATGATCCCTCAGTATTATTAAAAGCCCACTGCGTTTTTGCACCAGTGCTACCACGCTCGTGTTAAGGTCCAAATCTTGGCTTGTATCTGTTCAGCTGGTAAGTAAGGTAATTAATTATTCACTAAAAGATACTGACTTATTGTTAACTCGAGTTGGCTAACTACCCAAGGCAGGCGGTAGTTTTTGTTCCAATCTATTATCATCGTCATTATAGCGGTTAATATGTTTTGCACTTGTATGTTACTTTACAAATAGTAGTACTAATTCAACAGCTCTCTATAACTAATACGCTGTTGACCGGATACAAAAGAAATTAGCCGACTTATCTGTTCCACTATAAGTTATGAGCGACCGTTTCATCACATGTTGTTAACAATGTTCGCATTTGTTTATTGCTCGTAAAACCAATGCCAATATGCGAAACAAATTGTTATTTTTATTTTTACTCAAGTGGATCTTCGATCTCGACTGTGAATATATTTTGAATATTGTTATATATTTGTTGTTTTATTTAACACGACTAACCGACTTCAATTAATATTTTTCTCGTAGGAGGACTACCTACTGTTAATGTAATTTACTAACACTGTAGGCACGCGTTTATCTTCTATTGTCTCATTATTGACCTTAATTTGAGTTTTTGATTCAATTATACCATTTTATAGAACATTCTCATTCGAGAAGCATCTTTGAAATACTACCATTATAATTACGATCGTGGTAGAACTCTAATTCGTGAGACACGGTGTAGTGAAATGGTACACGGGTCATGATCGCGTTGCCTCTTTCAATTATAGTGCGTGATATGACTTGTAAAGTATACTTCCTAACTTGGTTTTGTCACTGCGTCGTATACCCATAGCGGGCGCTTTCGCCTTCTATTATAAAAGCAATCGTCTCACGAATTTTCAATTCCCAGTAGGCAGTTACTGTCTGTATCGTAGTGATAATAGTGTACCACATACATCAGATCTATGGCTCCACGCGCTGCTTTTGACATATACCTATATAGCAACGCATTATTACGGAGTGTCGATAAATAGACAATCATTATATTGTCACACCGTCTGCGGTACGGCTCGGTAACGGTGCACACAACTGGGACACTGCGACGTACGTAATCCTATTATGAGCTCGTTAATATAATCCCACTTAGATGTTGGCCTGAATATGCAAAACTGAGGAGCCATCTTTACTTTATCATTATAATGAAAACTTAAACTTAAAATGAATATCAATGCCTCTTCTCTACATAGTATACTATAGTTACTCATACCAATTTTACATTGATTCTAAATTGTTAGAATTACAACGAATTTATTGCAAAATTTTGACACATTATCCAATAGTACAAAAGTACAAAGAATATTCGTACTACATGCTTGTAAACTACCTTTTATATTGAGTAATGGGCCACAATCAGCCATATGACTAGCAAACAATGATAGATGACCGACAAAATTCCGCCCTTGACTCCCGAAAATAATGACGACAAATTATCCCATTACGTGGAAACGTCTATTCCGATGTGACCTATTGACAAATTGGGGATGATTAGTCTACAAGCTTACAGTAAGTATGAATATCCTATTACTTCTCAATTAACGTGAGTAGTTAAATGTTAATATTGTGTTTAAATGTACTGAAATGTGTAATGTGTATATTATGATTAATGGAATTTAAATCGTTTGTGTGCAGAGATGACGGCTGAGAGTAAAATTGCAGATCATGCAACTTTGCACAAAATATTCTAGTACTTGATATAGGTAGACAAATAAAATGATTCCAAGATTAATCAATCTATCGATTTACAAGGAATTTTCAAGGATTATTAGAGTAGCCTTTATTTTTTCAAATATAGCACAGTAGACGGAGAGAAAAAATCCTCTGTTCTTATTTATTGTATTTGAATGTCTTGTTATACATTTAAAATATTACTGAGTGAACTAAGTATCTGCAAAATCTTAATTTAAAGATAAAATAGCTGAAGTAATTGGCCTTCCTATTCCAGATATAGTTGACATTATATACGCTTCGCCAACTTAGTGTTTAAATTACGTGATCACAAAAATCCAATTTCCTGAGGCCATTGTCGTATGATATTATCACTCGTGGGCGTTGTCACGATAAGTTCCATTTCTAAGATCTTAAGCTCGCTACACATACTTGCTTTATTAGTAGAGACTGTACGTGTAATGAAGTTCGTGCACGTCCGTCGTGTTTCTAAGTTATACCACAATGTGACGACAATTGTATTGTAGTAGATCCTCAGTATAGATACCTTCTGCGGAAATATTAGTCGTCCGAGACCGCGGTGACATTTAAAGGATTTTTTTTTCTTCAAATGGTAATTACTTGCTGAGCTCTTAATGGTTTCTACCTGTTAGCTTGATGCCGCTTTTATTTTAATATTAATGAATATACTTTTTTCTTGTCTGTTGTAAATATTCAACATATACTAAAAATATCTTTTATATCTTAGATTTTAATTAGATAAAAAAACTTAACTATGCCGTAACGTATATAGGAGTAAAATGACACTTGACACGTGCAATACATTCCATTGGATATTATAGTAAGTAAGTAGTATATTCTCTTTAGCCGCGGCCCAATATGTCGATCTCATTAAATGTTTACAGTCTTAATTTGCCACACTTCCATTTGCCCACATCCAGCAGCCACGTAACACTGGTTTCTATTTTCAGAACGTTAATCATACATGTTCAATAAATATGACGAAATAGGATGAAACATCAAGAGAGATTTACGGTTCAAGTGGCAAAAACATACACCGTATATAGTCAAAGTCATGAACCGAATGTAAACGTAACCTCGTTTCTTTATAAGCTCTCAACCAGACTCCTTATATTGCAAATCAAGGGCACAAAATTGTCATCTCATTAAAATGAAAATATGCTTAAGCTGGATAATTTTACATTTGCATTGTAATATACATGTAACGTAACTTCTGCTTGTTCAGAGCTCCTTGTCACTCTATTACTTACTTGTATGATTTACACATATTGAAACCTGCTTCTGGTCTGAATATATTATTTAAATTTCCAATAATATAATATCATGCCTTTGTTGCCATGAAGGCTTAGAAGCTGTCATGGCTCAGCAGCACAGGGTCTGACTGTTGCGGGTTCGATTCCCACTCAAAGAGAATGAATTATTACATTTCCCCGCTCTGGTAAGAAAACAAAGCGCGACGATGAGTATCGCCACTCAACATGTAAAATCTCGAAAGTTGGGCGGAAAATAGGGAACAGTGTCTTAACACTAGTTTCAACCTACGGCTCCCTCGCCTACCCTGCTATGTGCGAGATACAGCATGAAGCTAAAAAAATATAATAAAAATTGTTAAATACAATTAAATAGGTTTCCACAATTAAATAGGTTTTTGCTTATTAGAATAGAACTTTTTTATTTATTAAGTATTGTCTTCACATATAAAGAATTCAATTGAGTCATGAATATGTTTATTAGTACCATAAAATGTTCAATTATACTATAATACTTTGGAACTTACAGCTTCAATCAATTAAACAGAGTATTGTATGGGTATTATGAACGGGAAAGCTTTTGAATATTTGGGACAACCACGAATATCCTATTCAGGAACTTATTTTAATGAGCTTGGTTCTCGCATATGACTCGGCTCCATTTCCACTTCATCCGTTGTATGTGGGTCAACTTAAACTCTAATTGATACTTCACGCTGCCATATGTTTGACGTCAGATAAGACATCTGACGTTACTGCCCTATATTAAATGTGTGACAGTGTTTTTTTTTTATTTTAAGTGCTCTTATACATTTTTCGATTATACTCTATTTATCATCTTTGTATATGGCTATTATTTATTGTTGTTAAACCTTTGTAGTTGTAAAATATCTTATGAAATCTGATGGTTCTGGATTCTTTTATAACTCGTCGCTAAGCTTAGCTGTTAAGGTATTTAATATATGTATTATGTTTTGTTTTAATAATTTGGAAAGGTAACGTGCGGGCTTAGGTTCCATCACAACATATTTATATTAAAAAAGTACGACAAGTAGAGTGAAAGAATAGTGATAAGGAGTACGTGAACATGAATTCAAATATTATTTTTTATTTTGATTTTTCATTGTATAAAACTTCATTCAATGTAATTATATATATATATATATATATATATATATATATATATATATATATATATATATATATATATATATATATATATATATATATATATATATATACCTATGCTTCATAACATTTAGGAAATAGGTTATCTTATTGGAAAGCAATATCTAGTCTAGTTCATTGCAGTATTTCCCATCTGAATATCCAATTCATTCGTAGACGGGGCAAATGTCAGACCAGTGGTCACCCGAGGCCTTAACTTTGCGATGTGATTCCTGAATTGTCTGTTTTCAGAGATGCCGAGCATCATCAAAGCTAAATTCAAAAGTTGATAACGAATATAATTGCTATTTTCATATTATTCGGTATATTTGACCCGAAAAGAATTCTTGAAACAAAATCCATTACAGCAATCAGAGCGTGCTTCACATATTTACACAATCCTGACCTTGCCTGAATCAGAGCAAAAATAATATCCACAGTGTATATACGTCGCTTTTTTACGAGCAAAAGTGGCTGCGGCCTTGATCGCACTCTCTGTTGAATTTTTAACAAATCTAGTTAGCACTTCTGGCAAAGACTTGCAAACTGTTCAGTAGATATTTCAATTTAGAGATTTGCATAGAACATTTCTTTTTTTTATATTATTTATAGTTCGTGAATCCTTACAAATTATACTTTCAAATAATATATTTACTGTACAATGTCTTAAAATGTAAGCATTATCAGTAACTTTTATATTATGTCATGAGATGATAGATAAAAGCTGATAAGAATGATAGACAACGCATAGCGTAGAAAAGTAAGGATAAAAAATATAAGTAGCTCGTTTACTATATGTTTTATTTTAAGTACATCACATTTTAAATAGATGATTCACAAATTTGGAAGCTATGACCCGCTCGACCATGTTATACAAAACCTTACTTGTAATAGAAAGTACTGGAATTTACTTAATTGAACTAAAAACATATTAATTACTACTGTACACTCACTAAAGCTATTTAACTAATGAACTCGCGTTTTAATTGACAACGTTAACATACTGCTGGGAATGAATATCACAAATAGAACAAAGCTTCTGTATACCTACATATAGTAGATAAGTATTATTATATTTTTATTAATACACCTGCCTCAAAATTATACAATATTTTATATTCTAACTTTACTTCCTGGAATATTGTATTCTAAGTATTGTTTTATTTATAGTAATAAATTATGTTAAGGTATTAGCTAACTCAAATCCAATTTCGCCAGAATATTATAAAATCGTTTCGTTTATTATGTAACTTCTTATTTATTTTTATATTTAGCGTTATATAAGTTTTTAAAGAAAATTCATAAAGAGCTTCATGTTAGCAAAGCCTTACAAAATGTCTATTCACCTATATGCCGTCGCGTTCCACATCTCTGTGGAATAGTTCTCGTCTTTTGAAATGCATCTTATGAAGCGTGTAAGTAGAAAGTGAGAATTAATAGGAAACAAGTTTTCTTCAGTGCTTACTTTATAAAAATATTGTGATATACATTTTATGTATGTACTACTTTCAATAAACTTTAAAAGGCCGTCGTTGCTCATAACAGGTAAGGACGGTAACGACCAAGTATTGCAAATATTTTTTGCTTGATGGTTGTGGGATTGATGCCTCATTCGGGGGGTGTATTATTTTTATTTGCTCGCCTTAATAAGTAGCGCAGCTTTAAATTATGATCTCAGAACACGAGCCATCTCGATTTTTTATAGAAAGTGGAGAAAAAAATGTCTTGACACTAGGTTAGGCAGGACACTCTTCCCAACCTGACGTATGCGGTAAACAGCGTGATGCTGATATAACAGCCCAACTGAATTATTTTACAATTTTTTTATGTCTCTGCACTGTATTTGTCAACTACTGGATAATGTGGACTTATAATGAATACGAAACTGTGGTTCCACATTGGCTATCTACAATTTTGATTACAATGAATAAACAATAGCAAGGATAGACCAAAGATTAAACATATATTTAAATATAGTCGTTTTTTTATAGAATAATTGTGGACTATTTGCTTAATTTATCATATAAATTGTGCGTTTCATTCATAATTTAATAAATTTAATTAAGTATAACGCTACTTTTTAAAATAGTTAATGAGCTAGGTGTTTTGTCCTTTTATCATAAATTAACATATTTATTCATCGTTAGTGAGTTAAATCAATTATTTTAAGTTAGTCCGGAATCTATGAATATATTTTACATCTGATTATTTTTTATGTTTATTAAATATCAATATCGATTTGATTGATTGATATTGAAATTTTAAAAAAAGAATTTTATGTTTATATATAGATAAGTCTTAAAATACAAAATAATATAAATAAATACCTATACTATACTATGATATATAAATAAATAAAATAAAATAACTAGCGTAATAAAATCGTTACTTATCACAATCATAATTAAGATAAAATAACAAATTATACTGTAATCGAAATATATTCAAATATTTTACCATAACTAAGGCAAAACATAGTATATGGCCGTAAAACATTAAACAGCAGAAGAACTGGAGAAATGTCCACAGTATGTTAGCGATCTATGTCATCAATTAATAAGTCAACTTGCCTGTCAAAAAGATTTTTTGTGTATTTGTTGTAGTGCTAATATCTCTTCTGATAATCTAATTACTACTCGTGTAGTAGTAATACCGCGCTGACTATGATGTATATAAAATACTAGATAGTTGTATGCTATATTTTAATTTTACTTAGTTTATTATATTACTTGGTATTTTTATAGCAAGCATTTTTAAATTTAATAAATGCTCATTTTATACAGTGGTATTGGGTAATAAGAATAGCATTGAGGATTTTGTTTTTATCTTTTTAGCAATAAAATACGTATTTTTCTGTAATATTTTTTACGAAATCCAAAATCCTTTATTTTATTAAAATATAAAATTCTTAATAAATTTAGTTATGGCTACATAATTGCTAAATAGATGACCTTTTCCTTATACAGAAACACTGGCTATGTTTATAAAATGCAGCTCGAGCTTGCCTTAATAATGTATTGCATATTTATAAAAGTAGATTCATTTACATGTTAATTTCACGCGATAATACAACAGTTTAATAAACTATTGACTTCGAAAGTCAGAGACAAGGATATGGACTGGCTACTGAAAATTAATTTACATAAATAATTTTATAATTTAAATATTAGCTATTTCTAATATGTAACTTGAATTACAGTCGTCGTATATCTAAGCCTATACATATTATATATCGTTATTGTAAATATGTATTGTTATTTTATTATATTATTTCTTAACTATATTAAATATTGTATTATATCCTCGTATCCTTAACCATCCAATCATATGCTTGCGGTATGATGCTCTAGCCCTAGGCGACATAAGTTGTCTGCTAGTAATGAGCCGCGAGGTTGAGTATTAACTGGATTAAATATTGCAAGGACAACGCACGCTTAATAGTATTGCGCCGTATAAACTAAATTGTGAACAACAATATTCTTTTCATATTTTTCATTAATTTCATCACCACACAATTTTTCATAAATATATGTATATGTCATTATGACTAAAGTGATTTGTCATATTCGTTTGTGCATTAGGATTGTGGTGATTAATGGTTATCGGTATAAATCTGCCGGTAGCTACAGTAATCGATTAGAGAAATAGAGGCACACTTAAATGAACCTTCGAAAACACAGTCTCGATATTCAGTATGGAGTCTAATCTAAGTATAGTAATTCTAATTGATGTTATGTTTTTATTTTTAAATTTTTTTAGATTTTTTACTATTAACATATGTATTACCTTACAAAGGTGTTTGTATTCTAAAAAATATAAAACACTACAGATACATGATCTATTCCTTTTGTTGGGGGTGTCGCGACAATTCCAGAATCGTTTGATGATTCAAATTCACAACCGTGTGCAGCTACCGCTTACAATTGGACGCTGCGCCACGACGGCCCCTGTATATTTACTAAATTACATTTTCTCATTTAGAATTTCAAAAAAATATATATTGCAAGTAAACAATACAGCAACACATATAATACGCCACATTGTCAGATGTCATTTGAAGCCAGGTCCCGCTTGGCGCTTCGTAGTCTCTAAATAAATTTTTATTAATGAGCAGCGTTATATGTCACCAACCTGATACCTACACATTAACTATGATGTGAGGAACTGAAATTTGCGTCACTTGCCTTTTCTGCCTGTGTAGTTAGTGAAAGTGTTGCTTATTATTGCAATTACTTTAATTTGTATCCTACTGATTTCCTGTTTATTTTCAGGAAACCGTAGATTGTAGCTATTTCTATTACCTATGCCAAATGCAGGCTTTGAAACGATCTTCACAGAGTTCTATGCATTAATTTCCTAGTATAATCCCATTAATTAGCCTTCGCATGTCTTCATTGCACATGTTGTAATAAAGCATCGATCGTCTATTCGCATTATCGACGGAGCCTGCGTCAAGTCTTGAATTTTAAAAGGACAGATTAGTCATGCGATGCACTTCTATATTGTCGTTCACACGCACACCGACGATCCTCATTTTGATGTAAATCACTCAAAAGAACCGACAGCTTAAGGATATTTTAGTTCTATTATAATTGACAGTATCATGGTGCAGGCAAGACGCGCCGGAATTAACGTCATAGTTGTGAATTTATACTCCATTCGATAACATGTTTATATTGTAAAATA
Source organism: Dione juno (assembly GCA_037127375.1). Classification (NCBI taxonomy): domain Eukaryota; kingdom Metazoa; phylum Arthropoda; class Insecta; order Lepidoptera; family Nymphalidae; genus Dione; species Dione juno. The sequence continues at coordinate 316,528 of JAXRJS010000018.1, read as the reverse complement.
TCGCTTAGGTACTCAAGTTGAATCGGTAAATATGAAAGTGGAACAATTTAACTAAAAATAAAATTGTTTAATCATAAGTACAATATTAATAACATTCTTTTGAATTTGGTTTTTTGTTTAATCGTCCCACTTTATTGTTCATTGTTTCTAAACTTAGTCATTATAATATTCTCTCTTCACCATCGAAGCTTTGCGCTGCTTAATATACGGAAGATCGATAACGTTGAAGTCACATATACCTAGATTCCTTGTAAACGTAAAGAAAAATAAATAATTCTCATAATTTATTATCTAAAGAACTCTCGGGAAACGACGTGTGGTTATTACCCTGTTGTCTGGTCTGGTTCTTGTAGCCCGAGGCGTTTGATTTGCTCTAAATCACATGTTATATGATGTTTCGCGAGCATGGATATCAATTTTTACTACTGAAAATTGTAATAGCGCTTATCTATGTTTCCTTTATGAACTGTAACTAATTTGTCGAATGGATCAGATTAGAGGTAAAGGACGGTAAGCTTTGAATTTTAGCGAAGCTAAATTAGATACATCAGGCAGGCTTATATATTAATATAAGGTAATTTTAATCTACGATAGCAATAGGTAAGTAACTCTTTCAGACCATAACGTGCTCCTCATAAAATAGTTATACCAGCCGCTGTTGTTATCCTTGTATCGATTAATTCTTGTTCATGTAAATCTCGTGCTATGAATATTTATCCATCTCTTAACTGTTGAATTCGTAATTTGATTGAAACTTTAACATCGAGTGAAACCTTTACTGTTATTATAATTTTAATGTTCTATGCTAATATTTTCGACAATCGTAAGTTGAAGTTTTATTGTATATAAACTTCTATAAAGTATAATTTTTCTAAAATTAACTAGTTGAAATAATTAATTCATTTGTATTATAATAATAAAGTATAATCATAATTAATATAGTAAATAGCAAGTTATTGCTACAATAAATTGAGATCTTGTAAATTTATCAGAATAAATTATAAGAATTCCTAACTTATGTATAACTAAAATACAAAAAAATTATGTTTAAATATACAAAAAAGGCAAATATACAATATACGTATATAAATATAACCTTCACATTAAATTTTATCTCTCAAAGTTAAGCAACGCTCTAATTGCTTTTCTTCACATCTAAATGCTATTAAGTCACCTGCTATCTATAGGAGAGAATCTAAAAAATCCTGTATTTGTCTGTCAGGTAAAAATGTTTCTATAATTGGACGTCAATTAACATAACGACCCAAATACTTTATTTCCTATGGGTTATGGTAGACCTCGCACCCTAATATAGACAATTTTTTATAGTGTAACGTTGAATGTTTCTTTTAGAAATCGAAAAAAGGTGGTTTATATGTATAAACACTTTTTAATTACTGAGAGAATGACGGATAACGCACAGACGAAACGGTGTGTAGAAACGTGAAATTTGGCATCGTAAAGTCCTTGGGGAGGGTAGAGGACGAATATGAGAGAATTTCCAAAAAACCCAACCGGAACGGGAAAATACGGGATTTGAATTACGTTTACAGTCCACCGTAAGTGATATAATAAGAAGAGCAATATTATATACTAGCGACCCGTCCCGGCTTCGCACGGAGGAACATTAATTAAATCATTTTGGGATATACATAAATACCTATAGAAGAATACTTAGAAACTCCTCAAAGAATGGCAAACCGTTTGGCAATCGTTTTGATGTTTTCCCATACAATTTAAGGATGTATTTATATATTTTAATGTAGACAGTATAGGTTACGGTACGTTCAAACCGAATTTCATACCTCTCACTTAAAAAATAACGATTTCATCATCAGATCAGATCAATATACATTTACTTCTTCCCTAATTTTTACAGTAAAAAGTAGCCTATGTTACTTCTTGGGGTTTAAGGTTTCTCTATTTAAAATTTCGTCAAAATCAGTTTAGTCATTTTTGACTTTATTCAATACAAACATACGAATTTTTCATGTTAATAATATTTATTATATATATTATAACAAGCAAGGTCGGCAAGTCGAAATTAAATATGTCGTAAAAAGTTTTAGAATAAACTTCAGGAGAGATATTTCGCATTCAACCATATTAAACATGCACGATAGTGATAATATTTATACGATGTCGTACGATAGGAAAGAAGTTCCGATTCATTATTAGGCGACGAATATTAATTGTTGTTTACGACGACATTTGCAAGAAGATGATTTAAGTCTTTCTCTTCCGCGTTACCTCGAGCGTTCCTTCACTATAAATTGCTTTCGAATAGAAATACTTTCAGTTGAATAATATTCATACGCCTACAATGAATATTTGAACAATGGATTGAACTCAAAAATACTGCCAGCATTGTCAGATGTAGACGCAGATGACTTATTTGATACAAGACAAAATGAAAAAGAAATTCTATACTTCCATTAAAATGTCACATGGTATGCAGATATGGGAAAGATAAATGGGAAATGTGTTTTTTTTTACGTATAGATTCACGATTAAGCTCATACTCGCGGTGGCGCTGCTCACTGACACACCGACCAAGTGACACTTAAATGCATGTTTTACATACTTGCGGTGCGTTCCATTCCGATTCCCGTCTTTAAATACAGACATTATGCCTTATTTAAAATACATATAAAAAATTCAAATTGAAATTTTGCACAGCAGATGTGTGTGGGACGGGTGTTTTAAGAAAATACCGGTACTCTGTGCCCAGTATAAACAGTGAACTGTAATAAACGCTATATATCCACCTCAAAACTATAGAGAACTTTTATAAATAAAATTTTATTGTTATTTTATAGACATGAAATTCTAAGAAATGTAATAAGTAAATATAATCAAAAGCATGAGTAATTTTTTATAACTTATTTATTCTATCTATATATCATATTGTATAAGTCCATTAGAATATTAGATCATAGTAATTATTCATCGGTCTAAAGTTCTAAACAAAGAGAACAATACACATTAATCGTGACATTTAATTACTAGGCAAAGAAGGCTCTGATTCAACTCTAACAGAACTACATTATTTATGAGTCAATCTCAGTTCCTAGTCTAACGTGTTAATAATCGGTAATTGATGGCGGTATTGAAAACAATCGTAACAAATTGTAAAATTATGTACATATAGGTAAACTTAGAATAACGTAAGATCAATTGTAGGTGTATCATATAGTTGTGGTACAGCAATAAGTATTCAGCTGCTACTAGTCTAGTTTTCGAATTTGATGAGAATGTTATGTACGTGTGTTGTAAAAAGTACCAAATACTGCATATTTTGTAATAAATGAGCCCGTCGTGGTGCAGTGAGTACTTACTTAACTATTAATACACTTACTTAAATATTAATAGCTTTTTTACGATATATGTCTTGATTTTTCGTTTTATTAACTACTTCAAATAAGGATAAGTTTATAGAATATATAATAAAAGCTTTTTTTTTAATAATAATGATGTTTTTGGTATAATCAGAAATTATATTAAAATGAGGCTATTAAATTAAAGTAACTGTAGCTTTTTAACTAGGTATATGTAAACTAATTTTATTTTTTATCTGTTTCAGGTAAGCGGAGCGTAGCGGTATACGGTAAGATAGATTTTTTAACTAATTACCGCTGCAACTAAGAATTTACTCATAGACTTAATTAGACAATTTGAGTATTTATCATTTCAGCCATAAAGCTTTTGCTATCTCTCCGATTATCTTAGCTTTACTGTAGTATTTTTTAACATTTACAATCGAGGTTAAAAATAACAGAAAAGGGTTATATTTTATGATATTTTATTTATTAGAAAATAAAGCGCGGCGTTGAGTTTCACCATTCAACACGCAAATTTTCGAAAATTGGGCGGAAAGCGAGGATCGGAATGCTTTAGGAGTAGGTTCCCTCTGCCTATCTACTGTATACGGGATACAATGTAGAGCTAAACAAAATTCAACTATACGGTTACTATTAAGTAACCGCTATAACCAAGTAACAACCAATATACTAATGATTGAAATATAAAGGCAATAAAGAGAAGAACGTAACTCTACATAATTCAAATGCCTTGATTTAACAAGTTACGGAACAGCCTTTGTTAACTAACAGGCGCTCCAGGCGCGGCTGACGTGGATAATTTACATTTACTAATCGACTCATCCATATTACTTATTTTATTTACGCCTTCAACGGCTCCTCGAGATTGTTACTTTTGTAACATTTTAACTTTACTGTAACTTTATGAATTTTTGAACACTTCTTTTACTTTTGAGTTTTCTTGAAATATAAAATATTTAGTTCAAAATTTTACAGGAAATTGGAAATCCAATAAAAAACTGTATTTTAAACGACCTCGTTTAATCACTTTTAAGTAGGTCATCTAAAGAACAATCTAAATAAACATTGTTCGATTGCAACAGAAAATTACAATTTTCCAACGTGCAGTCTACGTCGCTTTCTAACTACAAATTCTAAATCGATTACTAATGAAATACTTTCTACCGGGTGGGTCGTTACCTATTTTTAATTATATTGTAGTGTTTTACAGTACCTGCTCTTGATTTCTGTTTGGTTATGACTTTGTAGTATTTGTTTTTCAACAAATAATATGGTGATTTTTAAATAGTAATTGAAATATATAAATAGCATCTTTTTATCTTTATCTTGCCATTCTTATGATATCCTCCTTTATCTATCCTTTTCTCCATGTTTCGCTTTATCTAATTCGACCGAGAAAAGTCATGTATTCAGATTGAAAATATATTTATTTTACCCTCATGCTTTATCCCGGTACATATACTTAGATATTCATAGGGATCTCCGATCTGCGCCCGAATGTAAGATATAACGTGAATCGCGGAACTCAACGCCCGCATATAATGTCCGCTATCATTAAATATTGTTAAAATTTTTATACTGTTAATTTTATTGATCGTATAAACATTTTTTTCTTTTGTTTATTTCATTTTTATGTCCATTTTTTATGTCCATTTCCAAATTTTAATTATTCTCCTAAATTGAAAATATCTCTCAGTTAAACTTGAACTCTTTTAAACCGTCGTTTTTTGTTCTGAACACATTAGCTGTGCTACGATGGTGTGTTACTACTTTACTTTAATTCATATAATAATGATATGTCCTGAATTTTTTTATTAGCATAAATATAATAAGTTAATAAATATTTACCGCGTACGTTAAAGTACCTTCGAACTGGAGTAGGTCATCTCTCGAATATCAACTATATTTCTATAGTTCCGCGTAAACGTCGTACTTGCACTTCGACACCGACACCTCTAAAGTCAACCTCGATTTAACATTTAGTTTAACGAGTCAAATATGCCTAAACATTTATGTTCGTGTAACTCGCATTTTTGTGGCTATTTAACGCCTAATTGTAGAGAAAATAAATATTTTTTTACCCTTAAAAAGGTCTCATCTGAGTCAATTAACGTTAAACTTAAAAATTAGTAGTAAATATAAAAATAAGTATTTTACACAAAAAATTATTTATAAACTGAAACAAAGAACCAACAAGAATGAAAATCTTGTAACAGTTTTACATATACCTAAGAAATTAATGTAATACAAATAATGAATTATTATACACGTTTAAAGTAGATATATGAGAGGATTACCGCTTAAAATATTATAATGACATTGTTATATGAATATGTCAATGGCATCTATCAATAAATTGAAAATCAGCTTATTATCTTGATTCGAGGTGCAGGACGTGACCGATGTATTCGAATCTACCATATTTGAATTGGAATTTCATTTATCTCAGTCCCCTGATCACACGTCGAGTCTTCCGAACATTGCTTCGCTTTATTTTTATTCCAATAGAATATACCTGTGTAATGCAGCTTATCTCGATCTTAATGTTACCTATCCGTTCTTAATGGTTGGGCACCGAAAATAAACTACATATCGAATATAAGTCAATGGTATAACATCGTAGCTTTCGATATATTTATTGTTGTCAATGATAGTATTGTCTTTTTTTCCCAGTGTTCATACATTGGAACTAACATATAGACACATAAAGCATTATAGTGTGTAAAATAATCCTGGTTGTTTTGTTGAAAATTATTAACTCAACATGCCGTCGTAAACATTTAACATAAAAATAAAATATAATCAAATACCTTCTTAGAAGATACGTAATACATGCCGCATATAGTATTACGTAATTAATTAAAAATTGTATAGCCGATTTGATCGAAAGTGTTTTCTTTAATTCAAAATATGGAAATAAGACAAATATTTTCTTTCTGATACCTACAGTAAATATATATATATATATATATATATATATATATATATATATATATATATATATATATATAATATATATATATATATATATATATATATATATATATATATATATATATATATATATATATATATATATATATATATATATATATATAATTAATTATTTTTAAATCTGGTTCTCTTAGGAAATTTGGTCAGACCTGTTCATCGATGATGTTGATGTCGATTTACAAATAATGCTTTAATATAATTCTTTCAATACTTTTTCTCGCTATTCGTTACTTTCGAAATAAAAATATACTTTTACACCTCAAATGCCATTTCACTAACAAGAATAAAATTAAAACCCAACACAATTTGTAGCTTATATTGTAAAGCTACAATAGCCCATGTAATACAACACGTACATACATAAACGGTTCCTAGTAATTTAAAGCTTCCTCTGTCCTTGACGCATCACGTTTCTTTTAGGGAATGAAAAAAGCAAATTTGAAAGGTACTTTCTCTGTAGGTGAAAGTCTGTCCTTGAATCCCTGTGTAAACGTACGACGACGATAATGGGCGCCATGACGCTCATAAAACCAATGTACTTTAATTTTGCTTTTGGGTCTGCCTATCTATAAAATGTTATATCTTTCCAGATACATATTTGTATTTGTTTGTACTTTTTTGATGATCCACCACTGATTAAGTTATCTATGACTACATTAATCTCGATAATCGAAGCGTTATAATAATATTATTGGAAAATTGGACTTATATTTAGATTAAACAATTTTTCCTTTTACATTCAGCTTAGTTGAAGTAAATATATCTACATCGCCTTATATAAAGTGTAGAGATAGTAATCATAAAACATATATTTTTTTAACAAAGATTTATTTAAATTCCAATTCCACATGACACATTTATTTTTTATGTAGGAACAGCAAAAAAACTGTATCTGTAAGAGATTTTTTCTCAAACCGTGTGCGGTCCAGAATGTATAAGCTATGTCCGTGACTGTTTCATGAGTTCGGAGTTCTTTCAATGACTATTAATAAATTAGTAACGCTTGTCTGGCCTTATATTTTCTACGAGTAGGCACATTATGTAATTTATCAAGATTAATCTAAAATTCTTTCTTTCTTTATGTTGCCTTCTCAAAATATTAAAATTTTTCCACATACTTACCATACATCTTTTACCAAAGCGCAGTGGATGCTGGTTGATGGTACGTAATTATTAGTTTATAGGATTCTAGCCCTTACTGACTGTACGTCCTCATTGTACCACGTCTACCTACATTAAAATATTTAACTACAAATTCTTGTTAGAAATTTTACGATTTAACAAAATTTGCGATTTAAATTCTAATTAGATATACTTCTAGTAATAGTCATTTATAGATTCAAGATTGCAATAAACTTAATATTTTATTTAAATTAAGATATTAAAGTTTATGTTTGCTCACTTTAAAATAAATATTACATACAGCATGTTCATTTTTAATGTCTACACTATAATGCTAATACAAAAAAAATATTATGTATAGAATTAAATGTATACCAATGGGGTGTCATTGTCCGTGTTGTTATTATGTACATATTTGATTAAAGAACGCTCTAGAAACGTATTCCAGCATTATAACAACAATACAGGACTAGGCCTAGTTGACGCGACCGCTTTTTTAAAATTAAATAAATATGAATAATAATTACCGTTACATCAATATATATATATATATATATATATATATATATTATATATATATATATATATATATATATATATATATATATATATATATATATATATATAATATAATATGAGTTAGTACTCATACTCGGGTGGACTTGTAAATTTTGTTTAACTTTGACCTTCGTACGTGATACTATTTTAGTACTGCGTTATAATAAATATAATTATGCTAGTTGCCTTTTAAACACGGTTAAATACTGACATACATAGTAATTCATTAATTTCTTTTCTTGATTACCAAATGAATTGCAAATTAGCTCTATGTACTGCTATGTTCATTTCACACTTTTAAATTGTTGATTTAAACTTTTTAATTGGGTACTTTTTCATAAATGGAAGACAGTAATGGTGTTTACCATATAAATAGAATATATAAAATCTTAAAGCCTTACACAGCGTAGAGTGTATATATCGGGAACGTATATTAAAGACACTTTTTTCCGCCCAATATTATACCTTATTAGCATATTGATAAGCCAAATAGCGGAACTCAGCGCTGCGTTTAATACCAAGCGGTGAAATTAAAATAATATATAGCCTCAAGTAAGGATCGAACCCTTAACCACTGTGTTTTTACAATCTCTGTAACTTTAAAATAGCTGTAGATATAATGAATTTTACACTACGGTGCAAGTAGCGTAATAAAAAAAATTACCAAATAAAACACTCGTAAATTTAGCCTTCATCAAATATAGTGGCAGTGGGGACGCTTGAAATGTATCCATTTGACTCTGTAAACATTCCTGGCACTGGGAGTATTTAGAGACATGACGTTGGTACCTGGGTAAATGACCACCTGACCCATATCTCGACTTTCACCGCAGGCCGTTAACCCGCCCCATTTAGGATTGAAAGCTCGTCCTATTAATTCTAACGCATTCCGATTACGACCTCGTTATAACTCATTACGCAATTAGCTTATTTAATTGAACTAATGGATGCGACTTAATTGCATATTCGATGAATTGAAAATGTATTTTATAATATAAACTAAAATTCACCCTTCAATAATAAACGATTGGAGGGTGTAGTAAATCGTGATGTATTTTATGGTTACTTTTATGGGTTAGTATTCCATGTTGACTGATTGGTTTATTTTTGCAAAACATAGGGATTACAATTAATTATTATAATTTATCGGTTAAATTAATGCCATTTTTTTTCATTGACTAACTGTTTGCGTGCGTCTTTGCACAACATAGACATATTACTTGTAACACATTAATAAAACATTTTACGACAATTGCACAGTAGTTACACACGAGCATCGTTGCCGACGGATGGATGTCAATACGACAATAACTCTGCATAAGCAAACAATGTCGTGCAGTGATTCATAGATTTCGTTTACACTACCTAAAATAGCAACGTTATTGTTTCCCCGTTACAAAGAGATTATCGCGATGCCGTATTCGGTACAATACAATTCGGTTTATTCGACACACACCACTATTGTCCCATTTCTGAACAAAAGATACTTTAATATCTGCCATCGTCTTACCAAGGATGTAATTGTATGCAACGATTGATTTTAAACGAGTGATTGTTATTGTGAAGGTTCGGGGTTCATATTTTGTAGGACCACTGTGTACTACTTATTTGTTAACTTGTTTCTGTGATGACGATACATTTTGAATGATATTCAATTTCACGCTTTTTCTCACATGACTCATGTCTCATCTTAACTTTCTTAAAAAATTAAATTAATTAATTTCCCCGTTTGAGAATCGAACCCATGACCATCGTGTTTCTATTCCATGTGCATTGCGCCACGATGACTTCAAATTGTATTTAGAAGGTTAACAATGTTGTAGATTTTTCATGAATAATGAATAACTTTTTAAATATCAACAACTTTTTGTTCTCTTAGAATGAAATAACTACTCATTTATCGAGTAAGTCAAAACTTCTACATATCTACTTGTTTTCGCTTTTCTTGTAAAATATTCCGATATGTATTTATATTACGCATGTGCTTCAATCGTTACTGTACTTGAATACAATCAAATTATATTCGAAATTGAAAAGCGAAAGTGCGCTTAAAGTAAAATTGGCGGTAGATTTTCGATTAAGCGTAACGAAACGCTCGCGTCGCATAACACGAACAATTATACAATTGGAATTGAAATGTGTATTTTTTATATTAGAAACTTTTTTACGTATTTGCTTAATATTTGTATACTTATTTTTCATCAACATATTTTTGACTAGTGATAAATTAATCATTACATACCTAATTTATAAGAATAATTATCGTTTCAAGAATAATAACAAGTAGATATAAGTACGATGAACTCTAGCTAGTTAGAGTATGTCACGACATGAGTTTACTTTACGTTATCTCTTCCTCATGCCTTTATCTTTTTATGGTCGAGTGTGGATATAAAGCAAGCTGAATTGAAGGGGGCATATAGACCTTGAGACAACCGCCGCCCGACCGCAAGATGCAGTAAAACAGATACTAATAACCTTCTAACTAAAAATGCTTGAAATATTGACTTGGCTTTCTATATATTTATAATATAAATTAAATATATTTATATATTTTTATTTATTTGCTAATTTAGTTAGTTCGGGAACTAGAAAACAAAAGTTTGTTTTGAATATCGATTTGATAATTAGTCAGTAATTTAGTTATTTAATTAGTAAGTTAAATTAATAATAAAGCTTAAAGCTTAGCTACATAGGTTAGCAGCATAGCTACATGTTGTATATTTTTGGGAATACACATTAAATAATTTGAACTCCTTTCCTTTGATATTTCGCCTAATTGAAGCTAATAAAATTAATAATAAAACTTTAGGCTTAGGTATACTATTTATTTAAATATTAGTACCTTATTCAGTCATCAACTGCCTCAGAACAGGTAAATTTAGATATTTCTAATAGTAACTAAGTACTAGCAGTAGAGTGACGTGTGTGTTGTATAATCAGTTTTGCAACATCGATGCGCGGGCGATGCCCCAGTGAAAGTGTGAAAGTGAGACCAACGACTGCCGGCGCCTAGGTCTCGACAGACGGACAGATTTATATGGACGTATTGAATTGATTGGATCTTTTGTTGCCATTAAGGCGCATTTGAGAAGTGTCTTAAGTGCACATGCGATGATTGTGGGTTAGATGCTCACTGGGGAACTCATTGTTTTCATTTCTCTGCTTTAGTAATATAAAATATGGTGAGGTCAGCCAGAATATACGTGCCTAGCCTAAAAAAATATCAATTTATGTTACTAATATAGCATTTGTGGTATGTCTACCTTGCAAGTCGGTAAATTGATCTGGCGTAACTTGGTCTGCTAGTTTTCATATAATAAAAATGGACTGAAAGTAGAGAACCGAATGTCTGCTATGTTATCTGTATACCGAATGTCTAGACTTAATCCAGGAGATACTAGAAGATTTATATAATATCGAATTAATTGGAAGATAATTTATCTTTTCTTTACTACCTGCGTCGTCTCATTAATTATACAACCTTGTTTTATCGTCCATTTGAATGCAGATAGTTCTTTCAATAGACGGCATATAAATTTAAATAGTGATCGCCTTAACGACTTGACCGATAAATTCTTTAGCTAGTAACTAGCTATCGCAGTAGCTTATTATAATATATTATGTAGTAATTTACGATAACGTAATAGAAAGCTATTTATAAATATATTACTAGCAATATAGAAATTCTATATTGAAAAGTGTAAGTGTCACGTCATGTTAAATGTATGATATTTAGATTTGAACCTGCGTGTCTTAACGGGTACTTGTATATTTTCAAGCGCTCATATATATGTTCTTATTTACTGACATACTTAAACAGTACTAAGAAAAGATTTATAATACATAAGCATAAGTGTCAATCTCAAATAATATTATTAGCAAAATATTATCAAAAATAAATGTTATGACAGGTTAAACAAAAAAAAATATCTTTATTAGTTTCTTGACATATCACAGCGTCAAAATATAAATAAAATAGATATGGAGTGTTGAATGCTAGCAACACGTGTATTTAATTTTATCTTCAATTGTAATCTAGCTCAAATTCTGCGTTTTCTTTTAGATAATACTAATAAATAATATTAAAATGCTCAAATAAGGATGCGTTTTCATTTTATTAATATATATATTTGTATACAGACAGCTACAAATTGCAATAAAACAACCACGTTGTTGCCAGCTTTTATCTTCTATGCACGTACGTTCACCGATGCATTTAAATCAATCACTGGCTACCATTCAAATAACACTCGTTATGGGTTCAATAAAGTCGTTTGTTTTATATACACATATCAGTTATAAATTCGAGACGTAATGAATGAGAAAAGATTCAGAACATTTTTATTGACATGTTAATTTTGGAATTTATTTATGTACTATTTTTTTTTATTATTATCTGTTTAACACTATCAAACATTATATTTTCACCTATCTCTCTCTAATGCAACGGCATCTTAGTGGAAGTTCTCTCTGTTTATTCCCATTTAAGCAGCGACATTGTATGTTGAATGGAGAAATTTTACGTTGCTCTTTCACCTAGGTACCTACCTAGGTATATTTACTGTTCAGGAAATAAAAAAATAAATATAAACATCCTAATTGATAATCGAACTGACTATGCCGCTTGACTAGCTCCGTCTGTGACGGGTGAATGGATGGATCCAGATCTTTAAATACATCTATCAGATAGGTCTTATAGTGATATAGTCAATAACAAATTCAAAAAAAGGTCACTATCAAACAATAATATATTTCAACTCGATGAGCTTGTGACTAGACAAGAACGAATGAACGAATTGAACGAATTTTTATATAGATACTTAATACACTAACACAAAATGTACACACTACACGTAAAATAATTTGAATTTAAATATAAGTCATTGTTAGGTTTTTATTTCATACACCTACCTACCTGCTGCTTTTCGAATATCATCAAATCACAATGGTTAGAGAATAAATTATCGATTCAGACAGTTACATTTTTAGATTTCGTTTAATTTATCGTCAGTTTGTTTCGGTAATTGCGTCAGTATCATTGAACTGATTTATATTGATAGATATTTTAAAAATAGATACCTATATAAATATTATAATTTTGTCAACCTGGACAAATAAAAAAGATGAAACTTGATGTTAGCTCTGTCACAAGGCTCGCTATGTTTCTAGATGGGCGAAAAGTGCCTATATTTGAGGGACTTATTAGTATCTTTAAAAAAAAACAAATTTACGAGAAAATAAAAAAGAACGAAATGAAATCGGTAGAAAATCTTAAAGTGAATATAAATTCGCTTTACAATATACAAGTAAATAAATTGATTACTTTGAAGCCGCCTGGCCGCAACAAAGTTACACGAAGCCATAATTGAACACAAACACCATCTCAATTTGTGAACCGTATGCGACACAGATATTCAACACTCGAATAATGACACAAAATTATCGCCTCGGCCATGTAATTGCAGTGCAATCGGTACTCTAATGTCTTTCATTCTATGTTGTCTGACTAAACAACATACAAATCTGAGAAACTTCTTAGAAATTGTAAGGAATTTTAAAATGTTTGTAAAGCTAGCTTAATAAGTATATTAGATTGCCGCTGAACCATGCTAACGAATTTAAAATTATTTTTGAGGGAATTTTTGCCTTTATTTTAATCAGATGAAGTATTGCCTTCGGTTTGGCTTGCCAAGGACCTACACTTCGAAACATATTGCAAGTAAAAACATGAAAATAATTATCCGTGAATAAATAGTAGTTCACAATTCACAGATTAACAGGATCAAGAAGTACATGAATATATTAATAACTTTTTCATTTTGATACCTTAAGTACACTAGTAACGAAAAACCTCTTATTTTCAAAATGTATTGAGTTACTAATCTACTGTAAATCTTATATTGAAAATATATAATCACACGACATCACCATGGAATTGGATGATGAGTATTAAGATCCGTTTGAGACGACTTCTTTGGATAAAAGTGTTATATATTTAGGTATTAATGACACTGTCATATTATATTTCTGACTTTCATTTTGTTTTTGTTTTTCAAAATATACCGTTGTGTTCTCATCAACAAGCATAGTAAAGTTATAAGAGAAACTGTAAATTTTTTTAAAAAATATTCTCACTAGATATACTAAATTGGAATATTCATGTCATACAAAAGATATTTTTGTAAAGTTTGAAAACGTAGCGTCTTCACGTTGTTTGCTTTTTCTAAACACGTATATTTTAACCGAGAACCAAAGCGGTTTAAAAATAGGCCGTCCTTAGCCCTAGTTTCATGTGATACATGTAACTTGGATATACTGCGAGCTTTCCACAACAAGCGAAACGGGACGTGTATGGCCTTCGCTTCACTAACAAACTAACTATTCTCACGATTTGCGATAAAATAACGATGTCAGCCTTGTAAATGGCACCTTTATACAGGTTGAATTCCATTTTAATTTGTTACTGTATGTTTTGATGTAGATATTTTTAATCTTTTGACCTAGGTCAGAAAAGCTCAACTCTTTCTCACTCACGGTGGAGGGTTCACTTAAGCGTAGCAACAGTTATTAATGTTCAGTGCTAGCTAGCTCTTTGAGCAACTCTCTCCATTGTGCCTCTCATGATGTTTCACAATCTATTGTATCGCGGAGCTCATTATTGTTAAACTATTTCAACTCCCTTTAATAACTCGCTCGAATTTCATTTGACACATTTTACATTGTGGTTATAGTACTTTTTAGCTATGAGGAATATTTAATTTTTTGATTAATAGTATCCAATTTGATGCAGAGTCTTTATGAATATTTAAAATTGTTACAGCAAAATTACGCCAGAACTTGTGGTGTCAAGGCACTTTGCTCTCCGTCTGAATTTTGAAATTCCACTTTCTTTTTATTATTTATTGTCTCTTGTGGGGATCGAACCCACAACCGCCATGCTTATTGTCAGACGCTGCGCCATGTTGACCTCCAAAATTCATTTGGAAGGTTACTCTAATTTAATACTTATTGTTATTTACTAAGCAAACTCTTTTGGATACCTGGAACTCGCAGCTACTCCTACTACATTTGACGGTGACAATGCAGCATTGCTTATAATTTCAACCATAGAGTTGACACAAAAATACGCTTGATGCAATTTTATTACAATCGCAGTCCGTACTTTAGATGATATCGGCGCTCGTTAGCGGCTTTGTGGCGCCAGCCCGCGCCCTAATGTAGCACCGACGTCGACAGGATTACCTGTGAATGCTTAGAATGCTTCCCTGAATTAACCAACACTACAGATTTATACGTTGTTAGATTCAATACCTAGTCAGCGTGTGAACGCGGGAACAAGTTAATGGTCGGCTATGGTGGACCAAGTCGTGATTCACTGACGGTAATCGACAACGTTGCGTAGGTGTTAGAGGCGTTTCTTTCGTTCCAAGGATGCCGGCGCGACGCTCGAATGTAATTGTATTTATGTGTTTAGATGCTACACGTGCTCGTTCAAGTGTCAGTAATAAAATGTTGGTCCTCTTAAGCATCTACTTTCCATGTTCTCATATTCTTAAGATATACTCGTACTTGTGTTTTGTACAAGCCATTTTAAAAAATGTTTTTCTCTTTCTTCATCTGTTTAATAATCGGAATAAGCCAATCTTTTGACTAAAAAAATTTGATTATAACTAGGGGTGTTCACAACGGCTTTATTTCGCTAACGATATATAACGAAACGCTATTTCGAAAACGCCTACGCTTATACGCTTATGCGCTTGAATATATTGGTTTAATATACTTATTTACTTTGCGGAGTGTTTTTTAATTATAACTTAAATCTGTTTTTACAATAATTAATATAACAAAAAAAAGAAATAGTACCAACACAAAAGAGAAATAGTTCCACATTTTCTGTCTTCCTGGCATTTTAAAGAACTAATTAGACTTTATGACCAAGAGAAACTAATGTAATATTTTAACAAGCAAATACAAAATAACCATGCAGCAAATTTTATCTGAAATTTGTTTTAGTACGTCAAACAAACGAGAAATCCGTACTAATATTATTATTAGTCCAAAATATAATCATAATATTTTTAATATAACTAATTTCAGTATTCATTACTATTATACTTCTTCTTCAATGGAGTTAGAGCATAATTTAGAACTTAAAGAAGATAGCTGTTTTGCAAAGTAAGCACTATATGTAAAACTATACAAGAAGCGTGTTCTGAATAAATAATAGGTTGATATGATAAGTAAAAATAACACAGATATTTTTATTAGCTATTTAATATAATGCACAACCCTAATTATAACTTGTATAAAAAGTACATAGTTAAAATATTTTCTTAATATGGTTACTTCCTGGTGTTATATTGAACCTACGATATATGTACAGTCCAACGCATTTCGAAGAGAGCATTATAAATAATAATGTAATTGTAATTGAGCTACGTAAGCTCTAATACCTACGATATTTCAAATTAATATAGAATATAATTTTTTGACTCCTTGTACCGAACAGGAAATATAACATCATGAATATAAACTCTTAGAAGCGTGTGAAAAAATATTTACTGAGAGATCGCAAGTAATCTGTCTCACGCACGTCAGATTTTATCGATATCCGCCTACCAGTCCACATGACTTATGACGATTTCAATCTACTGCTACAGTAAACTTAAAAATAACTTTAAGATACTTGTAGGCTTTAACATGTTAATATTATGGATACATGAATCATTTTGACATTTTTAAATATTTGTTCTATTAAATTGATTAGTTACAAAAAACTTTACCTACTAAGTATATCTATGATAACAGTTAAGAAAGAACTGGACTAGACTAGACTAGAGTCAGCAATCATTAGGCTTTGAAATGAACAATCGCATCGTACATCGAGCAGCACAGATCGCTAATCCTGCTTGCATCGTTTACCGCCACGCGGTGAACTATTTAATACACTGAAGTGCCTATCGCTCTCACTCTTGAAATTTGAATGCAAAATCATCATTGTCTAGTCGCAGCTCTCGTGATCGTATTATCTAATACATTTTTAACAATGGAGCGGCGCAACGTTTCCGTCGACGTTCGTTCCGCTCTCGTGAATTGGACAAATGGTGCATTCAAAATCGAAACTTCACTTCACTTTTTCCTCGTTCCCAAAATGTAACACGATCGTAAACGGGTGACAATGCTCGTTTGATTATTTGCTATCGGCTGTACTTAGTCTCGTTGTCACTTTTCACGGTCACTCGGCGAGTACATTAGAGAGGCGTAAATTCGCCATGCAGATAGGTAGGTATAAGCGTTCGCACGGCAATCGGGAGCGAGACCGGCCAACTGGAGCGGCTAATAGTTCAATGGACGTATTTTTAAAACACGCTAAAAGTTCACTATTGTAAGTGATTGTTCTGTACACACGTATTGTGTCTTTCCTAGTTTGTATGGAATTTAACCTTGACGATTGTTTAATACCTTGAAATCAATATGAGGCTAACAAAATACGTAGCGCAGCGTGTGCTCAAAGTAATCACTTCTTTTGTAACTTTATTTATGTTTGAACAGGTGAAATAAAATTTAAAACTAAAAGTGCTTCTCATTGAAATACACAGTCGTGCCTATAATTTTGAAACAATTACGTTCTTATTTATTCTTAAAAATTATACTGCACAGTTTTCATAGTACCAGCGCTGCAGTATTTGCATAGTTGTTAGAAATACAGGTCGATTTTACTTACCGCTACACTTTCGTTGGCGATATGCAAAACAGAGCGTGAGCGTGCTTGGCGTCCGTGACATACCGTCTCTAATAAAATTGGTTTTGAAGAACAGCGCGACTGCATTTCTGTCTGATTACTGGCGTTATTACAAGCATTATTAGGAATGACGATAATATTCTCGTGCGCTATTCTACAGCTTTCACCTACTTTTCAACAATTTGCCTGAATCTCTATTACTGAATGTGTATCTTGTGTCAGCTAATACGACCGCGACGTTCGCCAGGTAATGTGTGGGAAATGGGCGTTCCGACATTTTTTAATTGCCTCGCGTCAGCTCCACGGTGTGTTATTATTGCGGGCCTAATGCTTCGCGAGCCACAGAAGTAAGGCGCCTAGCTGTCTCCGGCCAATTTCATTGTTAATTAGCTTCCATCGCCTGTCTGCATCGACACGTCTGGCCGGTAACTGCTTCTGAAAGTAGGCGACGTGCATGTGGTGCTACATCTCAGTTATTCTTCATCGATGTTATATTTGAACGCGCAGCTGTCGCAGTTCGTTGACTTGCCGACTTGCGACCGGACTCTTTTGTTTTTATACGCTCCGAGGGTACTCTGCTGTGATTGATATTAGTCTTTACAAGTTTATTAATAAGTTCATTTCATTATATTCATTATTTTTTAAAACAGATAGGCGCTCATTTAAGTATTAAATAAAAAAAAATAAATCACTCGATTTCTTAAAAAACAATCATCGTGGTCAAATTAATGCTGTACTCATACTGAAAACACTGATACTCATTACTCGTTACACTAATATTAAGCCTGGATTGAAATAAAACCTCAGACCTAAATCCACCTTTACACGACTAATTTTAATTTATGCTTGTTTTTGATATGTTCTTCATATTTAGATACGTTTATTTTCTAATGTAACTTTTATAAATATTGCTATTATTTGTGTGCCTAAAAAATTTCAAAATAATTGCCGTCACTAATTTTCAAGCAAGTTAATACGTTGTGAAGTATTATAGCTGTCAGATCTAACAAAATTGAATATATATTATGTATAAAAAGTTTTCTAGAATCCGTATTTATATACCTATATAAATATTAACAATTAAATTAAAAATCTATTTTTAGTGAGACTTTTGTCTATATTATATTAAAATGCGTTGTGCAAAGTAATAATAAATCACGGAAAGTTATCGATACAATTTCTTGACGCATTTGTGTCTGGTATGTAATAACTATAGTTACTAGACTTAAGTGTAATGAATGAATTTCATAGAAATAAATGATGTCAAAGTAACACTATTAAAACGGAGCTTAGTACTTTTACTATAGGTATATATATTTAATATAATTATTATAGTTGATTGAGCTTACGGTAAATGTGGATTAAATAATGTGTTACGCACAATAGACAACACTAATTATACTAAACATTGATTCATGAAATAAAAAAAATATAATAACATAGTTCCATATGTATGTACAGAACACGATTTAAGTAACGTTCGTTTTATTATCTTCAACATAACTGACTATAGTAGGTAATCTGAAGGACAATTAATTCTTCTCACAATATAACAAAGTTGAGTGAGTCATCGCTAATAATAAGGTAATCAAGTCGATGAGCCTGTAATTTCACTAAGATTTATGATACATAAATGATTATAGTCATTGCGTTTGTTGCCGAAATAAAGAGGTTGTTACTCGCAACTCGCACATACCGACTTTGTTACCAAGCACCTGGTAGGTGAAAAACGTAACCGCCATTTTATTTTTAACTGGCTTAAATCTTATGCCTATATAATAATCAAAGTCTAAATAATAAATATATCACTTTTAAAAAATAATTATGTAATGACACCAAGAAGCTGTCAAAGTATATCATTACACTTCAGATTTGAAACTTAATAATCGCGCTCATATCTTTTTCATATAACGTATTCATTGCATTTCAATTTACTTATATAAGGTATTACACTTAATCTGTTCGTTAGAAACTTATAAATCATTTATTTTCCTGTATGTAGTATTATTTCATATTATTTCTCACTAACTCTAACAATAAATCCTTTGCGTTTAGACACGAGCAATTTTTATCTATTCGTAAGGTTTGCTTTGGTATGTTATATTTTTTGCTCGTCTCGTTTAAATCTTAAACACATACACCGTTTGTATTCATAACAGGACTTGTGTAATGATATGCTTTCGAATAGCCTTTCAATGCGAATTAACTATCTTGTATGTCAAATTTTTTTGCCATAATCAATCGCCGTTTTGTTCTTAGCTTTTTTGTTCACTTCAAATGAATGCTGGTGCGTTGACATCTTCATCTCCGTGTGAATAGCCGTCATGAACATCGGCCAATATTGATGGCGCAAAAAACTACAGTGGCCATCACGTTGTCAATAAATTTTAAAGTAAATTGAGACGTATCCGAAATGATTTTTCATTTTATTGTGTTTCTTGTTTTGTCACTCCTATTATTTTAAAAATAACTTCGCTTTAAAGTTTTTTGATACACAACATTGAACACTCGATGAGTTCACTTAATGATTTCTTAATTATTGTAGCTTAAAACCTACTCGCTACTAATATCATAAATGTGATAGTTTGCGAGGATGTTTGTTCCGGTTTCACGTAAAACCTACTGAACGAATGTAGATGAAATTTAGTAGTAATATAGCTCATACATCAGAATAACACGTGGGCTATAATTTATGATAAACGAATGCAATTCCCGTGACTTATAAATAAATAATAGTGTAGTTCCAACGGGCGCAGCCGCAGGCGGGTCGCTAGTTATTACATATTTATGTAAAAATCTTTGCTATTGATTTTCTATATATTTTAGGTAGGCAGAGAGAACCTAGTATTAAGATATTCCGTTCCTAGTTTGGAAGCCTTTCGAAACATTGCGTTTGGAGTGGCGGAACTCAAAGCCTCGCTTTGTCTTGGTACTAGATCGATAAAAATGGAAACAATTCATTCTCCCCAAGTAGGAAACCAACCCACAACAGTCGACGAGTCAGACCCTGTGACGCTGTTGTGTGATGAAATTTCTTTATTACTACAGTTGAAATATTTATACATATTTTGAATATGTAATGAATGTAAACTTTCGAATGTTATGGCCTCGAGATCAAAGAGATTTGTCTAATCACATTACGGAGGGATCTAAAGACGGCATGTGAAGTATTTCTCAATCTGTAAGCTTTCTTAACATGTGGTACTAATGTAGATGTTGATTTTATATATGGATCTGCCTGGGTGTAATATAATACGATCTTTCACTTCTAATTTTATAGTTTTGAAATATAACTAGTTAATTTGATTAAAAATTTAAATTATACACTAATCATACTCATGACAAAGTACAAAATGCAACTTAAATAGTAATATATAGGTAGATATTAATAATCATTATGGCATGAAATTCCCCTGAGACCCGATATTCATCATAATTATGCATCATATATAATTTGATAGAAAGTTTTGGTTTATCTTACTAATAATATATATATATATATATATATATATATTATATATATATATATATATATATATATATCTATATATATATATATATATATATATATAATATATATATATATATATATATATATATATATATATAAATCTGTCCGATATTTGGTTTCCGGCATACGGGTACGCGACCCCGGGACCTCGAGCCACCACTTTCATAACCCGATCCAATCCATGTAAGTGGTGTCCCTCCCCTATATTCCAAGTCTTTCTGCCTCTTATTCCCTTTCCTTTCCTGGTTTCTCCCAGTAATGGGTTTGGAGGTCAGATGGCAATCGCTCCACAAAAAACCACTTCGCCACTCATATGGACCGATTGGTCTTAGTCGGAAGGCAGACCCTGTCAAAAAGCCGGGACTAATGCCAGGAAGAAGAAGATATATATATATATATATATATATATATATATATATATATATATATATATATATATATATATATATATATATATATATAAATACACATATATCAATGTCAACGTACTGAATTTAACGCCGGAGTGTCGATCAGCATTCCCTCGCTCGCTCATGGATGGCAATCATGCCGACGCGACGTCTTTACTGCCTGCCGTTCCTGCCAAAACCTCGTAAGCCATACTTGTGTATTTCAACTGCTTTGGATTAAACGCGTTTTTTTGAGTTTGACTTGATGAACGTATAATTAAAAACATCAAATCGTAGGTCGTTAATAGGCGTCATTGGTATAATAAGTGTGTGTTTATGTTTTGTATTTTTTGGTTTCGTATATCTGATTTAACACGAAAAAATATATTTAAGCTAATTAATATATATATTTTAATTTACATATTTTTATATATTTACCTACGCCATATTATGAAAGTAAATAGCAGCTCACGACACACTTATATGAACTTCTGGGAAGTGACTATAGCCAAAGATAACATTTTAATAGGGTGTGGTTCGTCTGAAAGCCCAGAGTTAAGGAACTGTGTACAGTTACGAAATTTACGAGCGCCGCTGAATGCCAGAGCAGCCAAAAACCTATAAAGGAATTCTCCACTTTATTGTTCAAGGGAAAGACTTTTAAAACTGAACCATATACTTGAAATAAGTTAATGAGTGTTATTTATTTAATCTTGTTCTTATTTTTACCGTTTTGGTAATCACGTGGATTTATGAGTATAATTTTAAATTATTTATGCTGTAATGAAATATATTGCGTACATGTCCAAAAGAAAGTTATTTGATATTGTCATACAGTGCGGCATGATTCGCCACTTACGCACTATCTGAACAGGACAAAGTAATATCTAATATTGTAGCAATAATGATGTCACACGTCCAATATACTTTGTCTACAAAGATAAAATTCGGTTATTCACCTTGCCTCTCTTCGTGCCAGTTGGAGCATCGCATGACAGAATACAATGTGAGTATTCATTGGTGACTGTTCGAAAGCCAAAAGTACAAAGTACGAACGGTACGAGTCGGGTTCACGGCCCCTGCCTTTGTTGACGTGCTGTGATAGATTTATGGGTTGAATCTTGATAGAAATGTGACGGAAGTACTGTAGGGACTTTGCATAAGTTAAAGAGAAGCTTTGATTTTCTTCGATTCGGCTAACATATTTTTGAATTATTAACTTATTCCTTACATTTACTTTTTATTGTTCTTCTATTTATTTATAAATATTTACTTATAATTCGTTCATCGAGGCCGTAGTGACCAGCGTCACAGCGTCTGACACGACGTAAACGTGATGATTATGGGTTCGATTACCACTCGGGGGATTGAAGTGTTTTTATTAAAGCTGAAGTGTTTTTATTTTAGTAGCTAGATAAAACACACCGTTGAGTTCAACTGCTCAACATACAATGTCTCGATAATTCAACAGTAAGTGAAGAACGGAGTGTCTTAATTCCAGATTCCTTCAGTCTACCATGCTTTAAGCTATTTATTTATTTTACTTGTAATCAAATTATTATTGTTCGTCGTAAAATATTATCGGTCACTTATGTGTAACTATATGTATACATAATACCACTTTTATTTTGGATTGTTTCTCATTTTTTTAATGTTTCAGATCTTCAATTATTTTTTATCTTTATAAAGTCGAAACCAGATAATTTATGTTTCATATTTATCCAGGAAACCCGCACTTACTTTTTACATAGTTATTATAAAATAATTTGCGAAGGAGCACTGACGAGTAATTTTTGAAAAAACATCCAACTTTAAGTCGGTACTAATGTGTAATGGAACGGGATGCAGCTGTTATCTGCCAGGTTCCTGCCCATACAAGGCGCGGTGATTTATACGGATCAGTTATACAATTAAATGTAGTTAAAACATTATACAAGACTTATAATTGTACACTACCGGCGTTAACTGTTGCCTCAGGGCTCTCTGGAGCACTGTTCTCACAAATGTTCATACGTCTACCCTTGAATATATACATCGTAAATACTAAACATTGCCTGCGGCGTCACTTAAATCGTATTTTGTATAAGCACATCAAGGATATTCAATGACTAATAAATATTCGTCCTAATAATCATTTATTAATACTACTTTTAGCAACAGGTGCCATTGATGTCTATCATTAATTGTTGCGACACAAGTACATAGCTCGTTGAGTATCAAGTATAGTATATGTTGATATCCACCTACATTTTTTATATTACAAATCGATTTATGTAAAGATAAAATTATTCTTCCAATTTGTAGTCAGCTCGATTGTAATACTAACGAGCCGCATCCCAAAAAGTCGGTCGCAACCTATGCCATAAGATTTTGTAACTGATACTCCATTCGTGTTGAGCGTTCTACTTGATTAAAAGAATGTTTGAATATTATAAAATATTATTATTCGTTATCTAGAAATGTCTATTTGCAATATAAAAAATAATTATACATGTTATAATTGGTACTTTGTTTAGCTATTACTTTTTTACTAAAACATATTATGTAGGTACGAGTACTTGAATGTAAACAAGTAAACAGAATAATATTTGTTTTTCACGTTTATTTTATGATATTTAGTTGGCTATTGGGTATGTAAATGTGAAAGATATAGTAAAATGTCATCTTTGATTTTTGTGACATTTTGCTGGATAACAGCATAATTTTACTGTTATTTAGGTAATTGTGTATTTAAGAAGCTTCTGCAGGAAAGTTTCTGCAGGCTCATTCATGATTCGCTACCAAGAAGACAATCTTACAGATGGGAACATAAATTGTCTAACCAATTATTGAATCCAATACCATCTTACAGAATAATGTTACTATCGAGTTACGCTATTGCGTTTACTTTTACTTTTGATGCCTTTTTTATAAATTAAACATGTAAAATATTGTGAACAATACATATAATCAAAGATTCATATCTTCCAATGATAATATATAAATCGATTAACCACATAGACGTGTGTGTTCAAACGTCCTCGCACCTCGTACCTGCACATTTATTATTACTGGCACGCCATTATACCTAGTTGTTATTTCATTCGACATTACTTCGTTTGAGTATATTTATTTAATTTTTTTGTGCCTTCCTTTGACCAGTACATTTTTTGCTCATTTTAAGATGGGTGGGGTGGGGTCATGCTCGCCAATCACTGTCCTTCATATATGACTCTTGAGCTCGTTGTAAGGTTAATGGTTTCCAATGACTACACGCCTACCATTTATTAAGGCTGCCTTTGATTAATTTAGATCATATATATCCGTCGTATATATCGATTTATGATATGTTACATTTATGATGTATTTTTTGATAATCCATCGTATAAAACGATGGATTATCAAAAAAATGTTGTTAAACAAAACATTACTTAATGTGAATACACGCTGTAAGTACTTTGTTAAGGTCACATATTCAATTACGTGGATGGTTATTATCTACCAGACAAATGTTTGTACATGGCATTTACATATCATATCCCATAGTATTTTTACTTAATACTTTTTGGTAGAAGTAGTTAAGTGTGAGGTCTGTATATGTGTAAAATGTTATATTTTACTTACTTATAAGTAAATGTTGTTGCCATAAGTTCCGTCAGTGAAGTTTCTCATTGTTGTATCGAATTTTAAAAAGTTGAGTCTATTTCGAGATTTTTTTCACATAGGAAGTCCTAAAACTCACCGCGCCTTGAATAACAATAAGCTTGTGGCACGTCTTTGTAAACGGATATCTAACTTTGTTACGTTGGATTTAAATTCACAGCCATATACGGAATAGTCAATTTGCTTATATCGATATGTTTTTAGTGTATTACTTGTTGCTCTGGTGGTAACTTAACGCAACACGTGGTCATTACAATATGCCCTTTATTTGTTTGTTATAAATAAGGCAGCCATGTGTTTTTCAGTTTCATTTATGTACTATATTTATTTCATTTTCTTGTGAAGTTATAACAATAAAATCTCTCCAACAACTCGAAAGTTTTAGCCAAATAGATGAACAGGTATTAAAATTTGGTACGAATTCTCTAATGATTACATAACAAATAACAGTTAGCACCGCAACCAAACAGCTCAAATTGACCCCAGCTTAGAAGACTTTGCAGTCTCCGCACGATTCTCACTTTCACTGTCTAACCATCAATCTCAACTGTCACGCCTAAGGAAATACATTAGGATATATTAGAGCTAGAGTTTATTTTTTGTTTTCGTAAAAATATCTCCAGATTTATGTTGACAGGAAGTCATTGACTTTATGTCTGTCTTGATTAAACGCATCTTTTTTGTTGGCTGATTTGTCTACCGATTTCGCTTATATTGATGGTAAATGTGGACGGTTTCTATGTAAATAGCTATGTCTTTAGACTCTATGAGTAAACATATTGTAAAAATGTATGAAGGTGAACTCGCATAGCTTAATATATTATATACAAATAAGCCTTAACGCACTGTCATTATTGTTAATATATTGTTATATTATTATATATAGTTTATGGTCTTTATGATTAATCTATATTTAATATAAATAATATAAAAAAATGTTTTCCAGAATTTATTTTCTTAAATACTTGTTGTAGAAAGTGAATTTAAATTATGAATTTTACTTTATATCATAATTCGAAGCATAATTCGAAATATATTCACAAGCGCTATATATTTAATATTACAAGGTACAAATCAAGTACATAGCAATGATCTCTTATCTGTATTGGCATGTAAAAACAAATAACGATATCACTATCGCATTAATTCTTGTCTGGTCAAATTGAAGATGATATTTATAGAGAGATTTACTACCATAATAGGTTCATTCCGGTAAAGGTATTACCTTAATCTCTTCAGGTATCATTGGTTTTATTTTTATTTTAATGTATCTCTTTCAAATAGTAGATTAGTATTGAAAATAACTTATATTTTAATATTATAAAATGCGCACGTATCTGATCTGCAATGAACTTTTCATAACAATCAAGAAGAACTAGAGGCAAGCAACTAAAATAATTTCGAAATAAAATATTTTATTATCTTTGCTACAAGTATTCTTCGAGACGGTTTTATTGGATCTTCAAAATACATAAAAAGTGAATAACTTTTTTGTACAGTCGTTCTGGTAATAGATTTCACAAATCTAAACTTGTCTATAAAATGAATAGTAATATATTTATATACGACTGAGCTGTACTATAAAAAAATACTTATAATACTTATTATATTAATTGGCACTAGAGTAACTACAATAACTTTATGCGATATTTTTTTAAATATAGCGTCTTACTGTGCCTACACGGGAACGCTGTGGGTTCGATCCCCACTCGGGGGAAAAATATTTACAATTCCTCGCTCTAGTGTCTTGGTACGCGCTGGATAAAGCGTAAATGTAAATGAAACTACAATTAGACATGTAGTATACTAAAAAATAGTTTTCTATTATTCCCATACATGGATATCAACAAATTATCTATTAAAATAAATATATCCTAAGTTAAATGCTTCATAATCATTACGAACAATAGACAGACGTAAATTGCATGGGCGTTATTAAACCTAACCGTCTGTATCTAATCGCTACGTACCAATTATGCGTATGTAAGTTTTTACATCAAATGACGCGAGATGAACAGATAAGTGAAATATAACATCAACATTTCTTTCGTATTGTCATTCTATAGTTTTAAAACAAGTCCAATCACAAATTTTCTATGGCCTACTAACCATTAATACGGTTTCACTATTTTCGCTAATGCATTAGTAAATTCGCTCTGGACCTATTCAGATACAATCACTCAACTTTCTACTCTTAACTATATACTTACTTAAATTGTGATGGAAATTGAGTTATATGACGTTTTTCATATAAAACGACATACTATCGTTTTTTTCCTGAGTAAAATATATTTATGTTAATGTATTTGTACGATTGGTCTCCGACACAACCGACCATAAACATATTACGAAAGAATTGTATTTGATCTTTGGACAACTTCCGTCAATATCTTCTGTAACCCAAGTTCTGTGCGAGATTTGTGATTTATTATCTACTCATCATCACTATACTTATGCCTTTGATAAAAATTAGTTATATATTTCTATATTTGTTTAGTACAAATATGTGCTACAAATATACTTTAATTTCTTATAATTGAATAACATCCTTAAAATATAAATCAGTGTGATGTAACATCGCTTTTCGTTTTAAACCTACTAGAATATAGCATAAATCTATCTCTATAGTTTATGACCATTACGACCGAGATGCATATATAAGAGACCACTAATCTCCCGAGTGAACATATACTACTGTTTGTTGTTGGTTTTCTGAAAACTTGCAACTACTGTGCTCAAGAGATAAGGAGCATAATAAATTCTTGCACTTTATGAAATGGCTTCTTCTAAAATTGATATCTAAGTATTTAAAGTGAGGTACGCGCTGTTGGACGGCATTAAACGTAGCGTGCGTGATAGCCATCTGTGCGTCCGAGCTATTGCCTTGTTTGTCGTACAGGGCGACCCGAGACTATTACTTGGCTTCGTTATCTACAACATTGGAGAAGGTAAATGAACAATACGCACCAAGAATCCAAACAATGAATACATACGAACGATTTGTTGGTCAACATCATCAACAAATATTAAGAAACTTCCTTCTCATATCATTAGGCGAACGTCGATGTTTGCTATTATGTCAATTTCAGAAACATTTTGAACGTTAACAACATCTGCTAATAATTCCACGTAGCAGGATGAATATAGCAGGTAATATAATTGTATGGACGTGCGTATCTCTGGAATGGCAGTCGTTTTCGACATGACACGTTGTTCGTGGATAAATTTACTTAACAATTTGAGTCGTTTGATGAAAGATTATACTGTTTACTTGCGTATCTAACAAATTCTTCGTGAAAATGTAGTAAATTATCATAACTTGTTTCTGTCAATGCGCATATCTTTCATCTATATTTGAACTTAAGGCTTCTGCTATTAAATATATTAATAGGTACCAAGCCTTATAAAATTACGACAGACTTCCTACATAGCAAGGATTATAATCCTAGGCTTGTCAGGTAAATCGAAACTGTTTACTTCTAGTTCGTTCACCCTATCACCAAGGTCTGTCGAGCGATATTTCGCGTGCATTTTAACTCACACACGTGCATTATGCACATTTTCAAGTACGATGCACTAAGTTGGAGGAATGGGAGCACGTGATGGGAATACAAGAACGACTATCTGTCGGTCAGATATTATCTGGCAATAAACCCTCGTTGATGCAAGCCACTCCTCCGTGAACGGATTCAATCCTAGCGTACGCTCGTGTCGGATAATCAACGCTAGAAATAAGGAAATCTGGACCTTTAACCAGTTTGTATAAGTGAGTATTGGAATAACAAACTTTTGCAAATGATTAAAACATATTTTAGTTATGGACTCTTCACATTGACGTATTTGATAGCAAAGGTCATTTTAAATCTTAACGTACATATAGTATACAGGTATAGGTGTATGTAAACGGAAATTCTAATTGTGATTATATCCGATTTATACGTCAATTTAGATTTTGTGTTTGTGATAGCTTTTTAAACTACTAGCGCTTTTGTCACGCGACAGTTTTCTGCGATACGCGATAGCTGCGGCTATTGTAATTTTCCAAGTCATTAAATCATGTCAGAGGCTCGTAAAGGTTCACGTGACCACGTGGGCATGCGCGTTTAGATTTTTTGTTCAGAAGCAACGAGCACGTCGTTCATCATAACACGTTTATTATCTGCGTGGCCTTGGCCGTGAACGGTCGCGCGGAGGACACGATGGAACAGAAGTATAATTATGTATAATATGTATATATGCGCAAACTACGTAAATGCATAAGAGTGAAATATCATTCAATATAGATTATTTTTTGTCCATAGTATAATATAAATATACGTTCGATATTTGTCTTTGTTTATGTTTTAAATGTTTAATTAAGTATATATTAATGTCTCGTTTCTCTTATCTTATCATTTCAATATGATATTCCAATCTACTGTTTATCTCAAGCTTCACTACACACATATATATGTGTAGTGAAGCTTGAGATAAACAGTAGATTGGAATATCATTACGATGCACGATTACGTACATACTGTACGTAATCGTTAGTAACTAAATACCTAAACGTTTGTTTTCAATAGTCTTGAGAACGTCTAAAAGGCACCCCTGCTGCGACCAGCAAAGCGGATCGACTCGTGTTGTCCATCGAAATTTCCCCATAGCTACAGTAATGTAACCGTGACGTCATCGTCAGTGTAATTATAGTAAAAGTTCGTGACGGTCGCACGCTTCGGCGACTTCACGGAGAGTAATTACTGATGTATGATCGATTATTTTATCATACTGGTACATATTTTAATGTTATAAGTTTTTAAGCGTATTTATTTATACATTACCAAGCGCTAAGGTCATATTATATTATGTTAAGC
This sequence comes from Dione juno, assembly GCA_037127375.1. Lineage (NCBI taxonomy): Eukaryota > Metazoa > Arthropoda > Insecta > Lepidoptera > Nymphalidae > Dione > Dione juno. The sequence goes on along the minus strand of JAXRJS010000018.1, from coordinate 286,373 downwards.
ACTTCGATATAGCCCATGGTAACTGCGGTTAGAATTATCTCGGGTACTTAGGTGTGTGTCATGTGTCCAAAACCTTCCGAGCTGGTAATAGCTCCCTATAGAACGGACACTACTGATATTTTTTTTACCTTAACGATTCTATTGTGCGTGTAAATGGCAGGTAAAAGTAAAGTAATGTACTATTTAACACCGAATAATGCATTAAAAGAATATTCGTAATAAAATATAATATAGGGAAAGCGCAAATGGTCTTTTGGCCGAAGTTGAATGAAGAATTTTATTGATTTTTCAATTACTCTTTATGCTTTTAAAGTCTTACGCTATCTTTGCTAATAATTATATAATAATAAAAGATCAAACATCTGTTACTGTACAAATACAAAAAGTGTAAGTAAAACCTAACAGCCATATATTGGTTGTTACTAGTTCCTAGACTAACCCGTAGTTTATTAAGGTCAATTGCATATAACATTCCTTCAAGCCGCCTTCATCTGCTTTATGTTAACGTTATCAGAATATTACAATCTCGTAAGTAGTGATCTAATGTTCTTCCGTTATCATTTATGTTACATTATTTTCTTCTTGCGATTTACTAAAATTATTTTTAAAGTCAGAAAGAATCTAGTGTCAAGACACTCCTTACCGCATTATCTTATCTATACTATAATAAAATACTAAAAAAATATGTCCATATTGAATATTTTTACAAAAACTAATGCAAGTAGTTGTTAAAACACTACTTAATAGAATCTGAATCTATGATTTGATTGATTGATTTGTCTGTTTGTACATGCACATCTTTCAATGAGATCTTTAGATTCAAGACCTACAAGACAGATTTGAATAGTTTTTTGTTGTATAGTTGTTAAGTCTGGGCAGGTTATAGGCCATAGTTTACTTTGAAAACTGGCACACCTGATTTTATTGATTTTTGAACATTTCACACTTTGCCACTGGTATCTACTATTAATAAATACAGTAGGAATATTATTTATTTTAATATAAAATTAATATAATATAAAATGACTGCTGTATCCAGAATTTTTTACTAATAGAAAGCTACGTGGGAAAAAGGGGAAGTCTAGTTAAATAATAAATTCAGTTTTGAATATCGTTCCACCGGCAATTTAACGCTTCATTAACTAAACGCGTCATTGGAAAATTATTCCATAGATCCCCATTTATTACGTTTTACTAATGTGGCTTATTATTTCAACTAAATAACCCATCTATAATGTTCATGAGCTCCTCTACAAAAGACTTGTTTTCTTTCAACTTGACATCCATGATAAAAGATGCAGATGCTGGGTACACAGATTCTATTTAAATCGTATATCTCACAATGAATGCGTATTCTCGAGATAATTTATTCGCCACGAAATAGTATTTTAATGAATTATTATCAGAATATTTCTTTGAAGGTATAATTTTACTTTATGAAAATAAAAGATTAACTGTAATTTAAACGTGAAGGAATCGTCGTACGTGTTGGTTTATTCTCTCAATACAATAACCTAACCAGCAACATATAATTACGGGGTTACATCATGCTTATTTTGCCAAAATAACTCACTTTAGTAATTCGATGTTTTGAGATAACATCGCCGCGGTCATCGTCCCGGGAGTGTTCGAAAAGAATTATTAAATAAAACGTATAATAAAAGTTACAATATATAATATTTAGCGCTAAACATGTTTTAATGTACGCGTTAAGTGAAACCGCAAAATCATTGCATATAAACAAGTCATGTCTAACCTAGACTTTATTTAATCAACAAATTAGTTATGCTGGTTCATTGATCCGAGTCTATGTAACAAGTAACAACTGTGGGTTAAAACGTTTCAAATGTTAATAAAAATGATTTTATTGAATATATATATATATATATATATATATATATATATATATATATATATATATATATATATATATATATATATATATATATATATATATATATATATATATATATATATATATATATATATATAATATATATGATGCCGATACTTTGATTTTATTACCATTGTTGTTCGTATATTATAATAGTTGTACAAACAACAATATTTCTATAATTTATAGTACGAATAACAAAATAATAAATTTTCCATACCGACGTTCATAGAAATATTAAAAATTCAGCACGCATCCATTGTCATCGCATATTTGCAACGCGAAAATGGTAATAAGTGCATTATTTTCATAAAAACGATCAGATTGGAGTGTTTAGGATTGCTTAATAGTCGTCTCACGCAGGACAATGCGGCTCGGTATGCACTCGTAGTGCCTTTAAAATAGCTTGCTCTTAAATGGAGTAGGACAGAGGCTATCTCTTGTCGGACAGACGTTGACAGCGGCGACCGCTTCAACCCAATTATAAGTACACAAGCCTCAGCCCACGTATAAATGACACTTTGCGATAAAATAACCCTAGATTACATACAGGTTCTATACATCGAACATTCTAACATCCAATTTACCTACGACGCCGGTGTTCAATTTATTTCCAATCAATTAAAAACATTAGTATAGTATTAACCTGTCATTCTTATAATCATTATTTGTGGACATTATAATTTATTTTGTATAAACATTTGTCTCTATACGGTTAATTGAGATATGCTATGCGTATATGCTGATAACTTGCCACCTGCTAGCTAACAAAAAGTAATATAGCCAGATTGATTTTATTCATCATGTAGAATAGATAAGTCTCCGTTATATCGTCCTGATCATAAATCTGTTTTTATAGTATTAAAAGAGTACTCAGAAACGGGCTTGTAAAGTTTTTGCTTTAGAATGTGATGCAACCGATTATACCGGTTTACGTTCAATCGGCTCCCCGACGTCTGGCAAAAGCTATGACTAAAAATGTTCACGTCCATTTCATTAACCCTAAGATTGGTCAATTTCTCATTTGAAGTAATGATTCTAAAAATATTTTTTATATTTTATTTAGTTAAAACAAGGTAAGAATTATTGAAAGCAAAGTTATATATAAAAATATTTAGATAGATAGAGAATAATAATATTTAGCCCTTTACATAGCTACTTTTGTTACAATCTTCTTAGTCTTTTTTGTAATTAATTTACTATGAATCACATTGTACGATACGTATTATGTACTGTTTATTATACATGAGGAAAACTTTAAATACTTCAATAACTTTGCAATGATACGTTTACTATACCGCCTTGGCTTACCTCTAAAGATAAAAAACCTTTCTCAAAATTCACATTGACCTCGAAGACTGGATATTTTTGCTCCCAGATTTCAAATGCGATAAGTGTGCTTCTATTTTGTGACTGTCCAATGTCGACTCCATAACAAACAAACTGTTCTCACGGTAGCTCTCAAGAGACGAACGGAGAAAGCCTTATCTTAGCTATCAGAGCGCGAACAATGCGAAGAGCATGCCTCTGCTTATCAGCTTTGGCCCATCTAGTGTTCATTCAACTTTCACTTAACTCGTATGTTAATTTAGTTCACTACCATTTTGTCCTCGTCTTTTATTTCAACTATCAAATTGAAATCGTTTCACTAAAAAAGCTTTAGCAATAAGCTCTCCAGAACAATATAACATAGGCACGTACCTCAATACGTGTGAACGGCCGTTAGCTTTGGTATTGTTTACAATATATGTAAAGGACATACATCTGACGGGAGACAGAGCTTTTTTAGCTTTTAATATTCAATAACACATCCATAAGCGCGTATTGTGTGACGAGTTATGCCTGTTCGGGAGACGCATGTTAAGCTTGTCGTGATTTAGTGCAGGGCTCACGGCCCACGGGCCTAATTACAAAGTGTAATGAGATAACGCCCGCGCCCGTTGCCTGTACTGAACCGATGACAGAAAGCTCTGAGAGTACAATTTTAGCATAGTTGGAATTGGTTTATTCGTTACTAGGATCGTTTTTTTTTTGTTTTATAGTGTAATTATAAAGTCGATCTTGTTAATGAGTTTAATAATTAATGTTTTTGTGATAATATTGAACAAATATGATACGCGTCATATATTTGTTTATTTACTAGAAGCTTCTAAGTGAATAAAATTATAAAGTAAAAATATTAAATTGTGAAGTAAATACGACCTTAAACAATGTTCCAATTGGAGCCAACGCGGACGACACAAATACGACATGAACCGCTACACGCCCAACAAAACATTGCAGCTTAAATACTTCAAACAAAGAAGTAATGTTCATACGTAATTTTATTTAAGACATCATACTTTAAGATAAGCTTCTTTACAAGGAACTTAGTAATAGTCATTAAAAAAATTAAAAATTTCAAGTCTGTTTAAATTACAATGTTGTTTTATTGCGTATGAGTTATACTTATGTAAGACCAGCCACGGACAATTATCATAATTGAATAATTTAATTGTTAAAAGTTGGAAAACTATACATTTATTTAATGTTGCAATAAAAGTAGGTAGGTATTTAATACCTACCGTTATTGCAAATTATGTCTTACAGCAACGCAACGCTTACAGCACTTGTTCGTGACTTGTACCATCATGGTCATGTCATTATGAGAAAAGAGCCATTTCTTTTTAAGCTTCACTCTGCATCCCGGATGTAGAAGGGTAGGCAGAGTCAAACAAAAGTTGCGTGTTGAGTCTCTCTCACTCGACGCCGCACTTTATCTTGTTATCAAAGTTAATTCATTTCATGTATAGAAAAAAGTCCTAATATATATATATATATATATATATATATATATATATATATATATATATATATATATATATATATATATATATATATATATATATATATATATATATAAATGATGTAAAAATATTTGGCTTTTATTTTTATTGTGAAAACAGAGCAGACAAATTGTTATGACTTATGTTGGTCTTTTTCCACCATAACTTTCTGTGGGAATACTGCCAGCTGGTGCAAATGGAACGTCTGCGTCTAATGTCCTCGCATCACAGTCGATGTCGCCATGTGACAGCACTTTATCAAGATTCCACTTAGGTTCAGATTTCCTTCAAAAGTTTACATTCCATTATTTTCTGAATACTTTGTTAATTTTATCTCTTAGTAGAAATGAAACAAGAACTACGCCACCATATAAGTACAATCATTATATATTTTCCAATACCTTTCGCAATATAATAAATACTTAAATATTGAGGTCATGGAATCATTTATCACAAAAAGTTGCTATCTACAAAAAGATACGACAGGTTTTCGTCCTCAATATCAGCATCAGATTCGAGAGTGTCACGTTGTTGAAAAAATCAAAAGCTATCTCAACTAAAAGTTATATTCAGCTGCTGGAAGTGTTATTTTTTTGGATTTTATTATCTTATAACCGTTGATATTGATGAGATATTTAACCATGAACCATGGGACATTTGACAATCTTTCGATTAATTTCACAGATGTTTTCTTGCAATGAATAGAACAGGGTATATAAGTTTTTATGTAACGTTCCACCAACGTAAATGAAAGATTGATGATTTAGCATGTGATTAAACTTTTTGCTGGCCGAAATATGAAGTTGCCATATTATTGCGAGTGAGTTGATTGCAAATCAGTTAAGAATTTAGAAGAATTAGACTCACGATTTTCCATTTTCTTACAATAACGGTAGCTTTTTATTGTTGAAAGCTTAGATACCTTCTCGATTAACGACGAACAGACACTGTTCGAAGAAATTGTTTCTCAATGGACATCAACAATTAATGTTTTACGTGGCTGTTCATCTGCTAGGAACGCTTTCTAAGAAACTGTTACTGAACCTTTATATATACATATACATATACATATATATATATATATATATATATATATATATATATATATATATATATATATATATATATATATATATATATATATATATATATATATATATATATATAATAATTGGTAGCATCAAAATTTAAATTTTTAAGTAATAAAAACATAAACAACAAGACATGACAAAATATAATATTTTTATTCTATTTCAGTTACTGCCACTCAACCACCACAGAGGCCTTGGATACCCTTGACGCGACCAAATAGGACTCGTCCATCATGTAAGTACATCCACTTCTCACTGTGGTCATCCTTAGCGTTCTGTGTCAATGCCATGTTTAAAATATTAACCAGTTTACAGCTTAATTTTTGGTATATTGAGCCAATGTTTTTGAGTTTTATGTTTTATTTTTCATGCGCATGTTCATTAATGTTATTTAATTATCACATTTTCATATACGATTTTTTGCAATAAATGTTATTAGTACCTACTTGCTAACATACAACACAAATGTTATCTTAAAATATATATATATATATATATATATATATATATATATATATATATATATATATATATATATATATATATATATATATCTTTATATATATATATATATATATTTATAGTAAACACATAGTCTCTTTGACTTTCCTTCAATAATAATCTGCAATATATATTAGCCACATAGTATAATGTTATATCGGCAAGCGATTTAGATTCTATATAAACTATATAATTAATAAAACAGCGGATGTTATTAAAAAAGCGTTAATAGAATGATTGTGAACGAGGCCCTTCATTAATAATGTGTCATAGTGGCACGTATGGGCGCGGCATGCACCTTACTATAAATAACTCGAAGACCGCCCTGTGCTTATACCTCTAGTACTCTTATACGAGAATCGTCTTACCATTACATGTATGGGGCGGAATCCCGATCGTAGCTTGGCCCATCATTGCAATAATTCAGCTGAAATATACTGCCTACTTCAACGTCTTGTGTCCATCTCTCGACATCTTTATTTTAAATGAGACATAATAATAATAACCCTTTATTGTACACTGAAGAAAAGATACACCAAAAAAAAAAAGGAAATTGTACAAAAGGCTGCCTTATAGCAATCGCTGCCAGGCAACCTTAATGCAAAGGAAATAGCAAAATTGAGATTGGGGATAGGGTGCCAAAGTAATAAAACTAAATATATACCATATTATTAACGGAAATAGTTACATGCATACATAAAATGATTAAAAATAACATAGGTACATATATAACCAAAATATATACATATTATAATTGATGTCATATGATTCTCTTATGTTGGTTTAAAATTGTTTTAAAAAGGAGTATTCTATAGTATTTCATTATTCTTTTCAAATTATCCTTTAGTCATTTTCGATCGATTACACATCCTTATCCTGGCGCTACGGGAGATTATTTTACTTTTTTAGGAAAAAAATACATTAATGGAAAAGGACAATCCACAAAAACATAAAATAAATTGATCAATTAAAAAGTTGGTAGGGCCATATATATGCTCAATTGGGTTCCCTTTGCATTCCTCTGTCATGCTTTATTAGAATCATTTATAAATCAATCCCCTTGCTTAAATATCTAATATAGTTACAGGTCATAGTTTCGATATGTACAAAAACATACATACATATTGTAAAATATAAATTAAATAATCTTAGGTAAAATGTATTCAATGTATGTATATATATATACATATATATATTTATATATATATATATATATATATATATATATATATATATATATATATATATATATATATATATATATGTACCAAAATGTATGGTAAGAAGTGTATAAGGTATAAATAAATTAATTGAACACTAAATGTAACTAAGTTCCATCCCATGTCCAACAAAAAAAAGATTATTCTATACGTTTTTGTCAGTTGCAACTTTGTACTATCTAAAAAATAAAACCATAAAATTATAATGTTATATAAAAATTAAGTTTAGTAACGGATTAGTTACAGGAAATATGCTTTTGAGTCACATATGAAATAAATTTTTGTCACATAAATCAGCGGTGTAAAGTATGACTCGATTTTCTTTTACTTACATTTATTACGAAAGTAGGTTTGTATGAATCACTACTCGTCAATGTTTTTTTTTTCAACTTTACGTTTAATATTGGGACAGTCAGAGAGACCCTTAGGTCAGTACACTGTCTGCTTTCCCGAATTCAAAACATTGAGGTATGAGTGGCAGAAATCTACGCCGCACTTGGTATTACCAGAGCTGTGAAATGAAAATATTTAATTTGCCGCAGTCGGATTGAATCCTCATTGCCACCGTTCATTTTTACTCAAATTATTTTATTTTTATATAGGTAATCCAACTAAAAAGTGACAGTGGTATAGTAAAGTATAATAAGTATATAGTGAAGTAATATTTAAGTGTCCTGCCTGCAACCCTACTCTTAAATGAAGAATGCGAATTAGAAAATAAAAAAAACACTTTGTATACTGTACTGTACATGTAAACATGTTAACATATTCTGTCATCGTTTGAACGTATTTTTGAGTTTGAGCTTTTTCAATACTAAATAATATTTATATTACTCAACAAAGCCTAGGCCTTATGGGAAATAAACTATTCATTAATTATTTAAATTATTTTAAACAAAAATAAAACTTTTTTAAACAAGTATATAGAATGACAGAAGGTCAGTGCGTTTCAAGCTCAAATAAATGACACTCAGCAACTTGATCAAATTTTAAAAAGATATAGGAGTATGTATTTCGTTATACGAGTATCAAATTACGTATTTAGAATTATTTCTGGGTTTCTCTATGCTCAATATTATTATTGCATTTTTTTATGTTTTATTGTACTAAATTTTTACACAGTTTTGCACATTATACTATGCATTTGGATTAAGGAATAATAAACTTACTCTATTAAATCAAAATAAACATTAGTAAGTTTGATGTATAATTTTGTGAAAAATATTCAATTTTATTTTTGTTATCTTTTCTTCTTGGCTGTAGCTATAAAAGACGACGTTGTATTACGTTAATGTCCGTTTTTCGAAGAATATATGACGAATAGCTTTCCTCGTCGGCGTTATCGTGTGTTTTTTAACTTCGGGACATGCTTTGTACAATACTAAGCTAAGTAGCCAACAATGACTAAATAATATTGAAGTATTTATAATTTCCAAGAAATTTCAAGTTTCAGTATCTTTTAAGCAGAATAAGAAACAGAAATTATCTATTATATGCTTTACCTTAACAGGAACTGATACGCATGATCGGTACAAATTGGATTGATAATCACTAAACGATATCCCTTTTTTGTTACACGCGCATACAATTGTGTTCAATCAAGCTCACGGTCAAATGGTTCGGGAAGAGAGGAAATGCCCTCCGCAGGTTAGGAACAATGGACAATGCGAGACATTGGCTGCGACCTCCGCGCATCCATGAACTCGCGATCGACATGTTTAATTGTTTTGTTGCTCACTTTACATAATCCTAAAAGTTTCATGTAAATAATATTATTTGTCCAACCGCTCATTGTAAATAACAAATCATTGAGCAAATTCAAACTGTTCGTGTAGTGACATAGTCGACGGACGGCTCGCGCCTCCTATTATATTCATATGAGACAAGAAGGCGAGGCGGGACGTATCTGTTTTGATTATAGATAAGCTTGCATACACTAATGGAAATAATAACTACTTATAAAAGTTATCTTGTACTGTCTTTGTTATAACGTTCATTAGTAGGTGAAATCGAAATATAGCTAACATTGAATTTTGTATTTTTTGTAAACATAGGCGAGCGACATTTTGTGCAACTCTAAGAGATATTATTTTCGATTGTCTGCGAAAAGTTTATCTCACTAATCATAATTTTTTAAATACTTGTTACTTATTAACGAATAAAGTCATTGTATTTTGGAACGCACTTCTCCTCTATAGAAAAGAAGCCCAGAGAAAGCTTTTTACACACCGATGACAAATTACGGCGCTACTACATAAAGTATATTAAATAAATGCAACAGAAAAAATTACTTAATAGTTGAGTTGAGTATGTAGTTCATATGATGACTACATCAATAATAAATACCTCATGGAATCAATCATGAGAACATGTGCAAGTTCCCATAAACATCCACCATATGTTCGGCCTCGATAAATGCATTGAAATAGTAAAACGACACGTTTGGCATCTTTTATTAGACAAATGCTTAACGTACTATTTTGATATATTTAGAGAAATCTTTGTCGCACATCACAGTGGTATGAATTTAATAAAAAACATATTTGCCGAGTTGACCTTCCAATATCATTGCTTTTTGTTCTTTTGAATTGTTGATTATCACAAAAACACATTCCGCTGTAGTCGCATTTAAATTACATTGTAGTTGATGTCCCAATTAGTAGTCAAGAAAATTGCATGATACGGCTCCATTAGCTGAAGGTGAAATCAATAGAGAGCGGTCAGCAACTACAGGCAGCTCGTATCCCGACACCCACTAACTACATCTTGTTAGCACCTATTGAGTCGTCTTACGTCATACTGACGAACTCACCGGTCTATGACCGAGTACGTACCGTTCTAATGAGATCTTTGCATTGCCAATCCAAATAGAAATCTTCAATCGACTAAAATGCTATTAATGATCCTTATTGACTCTGCAAAAAATCTGTATTGATCGCTCACGAATAATATTGATATTGAAAACCATTACACGACCGTGACCGCCTATTGTAACGGTAACTTCATTGTCTAAAGAGCATTTGAAGATGCCTTCATAAAAAAGGAATATATTGTATACTTCACTGCGAAAAGTTGAGGTTGATGATTTTTATGACATTGCTCATACTTCATTGAACATCCTTTCTTAAGTTACTTCTTCATCTTTGTTTTGAAAAATATAATTAGTGTTATTATTTAACGCGTTATTTTTTTCTTCTCTTTTTCTAGTTGTCGTCTTCCGATTAATATTTTGTTACATATTTAGTTCATTATAGAACCCGTGAGCGACGATATATTCTCCCATAAGTTCCATCGCCAAAGATTATTAATTGTTCCCAATAGTGACGTTATACGAATATAAAAGTTTATGAAATATCAAATTTTGTTGTTCTTCGAACGAAATGTTTAACGACGCACTCATTGTTTTGCAACATTTGGCATGCGCGTGCTGTCTCATCGGGCATACAATGGACGTCGCGGGAGCACGTGCTGCGGGCCGTATTGATCCTAGCCGTGTGTCGCCAGGTGGCGACTTGGTGACGATTAGCATGAATAAGCGTATATCACGATGGCTATCAATTTGTCTTGAGGCTTTCTTCGAACATTTTCCCGGAATATTTTCATAAAAGTTATATAGTTACCTAAGATAAGGAAAACGAGTAATGTAATCGATTACGAATGTAGTCATTCCTAATTTATGTTTGTAGGCGTGAACGTAGTTACCATCAACATTGTATCTAATAGATCTGAAACTACTTGCCTTAGGGTGTTCGAGGGCACTTAGCACAGCTGTTAAACTAGCAACTTGACGGCTCATTTTCTATTCTACCGCCAACAGATGCAAAAAGGTATCATCATTAGGGTGAGTTGGGCCGCAGTCACGACTGCTCGCTTCTCATGCTCTCATGCTCGGAGGATGAATGTTGAAATAACAAAAGCATGGTCGCGTGTCTCTACGTCCTGTCTGTAATATTGGAGAGATTAATTAGTGATGTGATTCTTTTTAAAAATGTTGTTTTGAATAATCTCGTATGAATTGATTATATTTAAGTACACGTCACGGTCCCTACCTAGTCAGGGATAGACTCGAATCCATCATTTAGAAATTGTACAATATAAATAAGTTTACGGAATAATAGCGATACATATATAGTATGGGAATAGTTACATATAGCTTATGCATGTTATTAATGATTCATAATTGGTTGAAACTAAGAAGCGTAATCGCTTCTCTACTTAAAATTCATTTTGCCAGTTGAAACGTGACCTGAAGATTAATTAATATCGACGTGTTTTACGTCACATTCAGTAACCCCTAAAGTAAAACTTTAAAGCGTTTGTACTTTACTTGGATTGAGCCAATTAAAACTGATAAATCGTTTTGAATTTTATATATGTCGTAGAAATGTTAAATTTCTGGGACATTGTAGTTAAAATGTTTTTTTTATAAATGTTAACAGTTTGATAATTAATATATATGAATAAAAATTAGATATTAATTCGTTATTTGTTTCAGGTATATTTACAGTAATGTGCTACAACGTGCTATGTGACAAATACGCAACAAGACAGATGTACGGCTACTGCCCGAGCTGGGCCCTCGAATGGGACTACAGGAAGAAAGGTATACTGGATGAGATCAGGCATTATGCTGCGGACCTTATCAGTTTACAGGTTAGTTTTATTAATCTTGAAGTTTTGCCAATTCGTGAAATAATTTAGAAATGCCTTCTTAAAACAACGTAGAATCGAATCGTTGAACATCATATTATCTGTGAAAGGCTAGATACTTTGGCGTTACGTAGAGATGTGTCCTCGTTGTGCTCTTTCTACAGCTTATACCATGTGGACTGTTCTGGGGAACTGTTTGACCTGATACCTCTCGCTGAATTAATACTAAATACTACTGTGGAACAGCTTACCTTAACCTTAAAGGCCGGCAACGCACCTGTAACACCTTTGGTGCTACACGGGGTTGTGGGCATCGGTGATCACTTACCATCAACTACGACCCGAACGCTCATTCGCCTTGTCTTTTCTATAAAAAAAGAAATATGTTTATCTATAATAAATAATAAAAATCCTTATTGTAATAATTATACTCTTTTTGCCCATTTCTTTCATAATTAAATTAAATTAAATTAGGTTAGATATAAGATGTGTATTGTATAGATATTTATTTCCACAAATGTATGAAGTTTTATGGAAGAGCGGGGCCTCCTGACACAAGTACTAGTGCTATACTAGTAACTTACTGGGTTGGTCTCATTACTTCGCACGTTAAAGAAAATGTTGATACTGAAATAAATATTTTTAATTTTAATATTTTTTAATATTACATTATGAAATTAAATTGATCACATTTCATTTTGGCGAAACGTTTTATTTTATATATATATATATATATATATATATATATATATATATATATATATATATATATATATATATATATATATATATATATATATATATATAGTATATATATATAGATATATATATATATATATATATATATATATATATATATATATATATTTGCAAACTATTTCATGACAAAATAAACTGCAAACATAATCGTTAAACAAACATAGGGTTAACATTGTTAAAAGGTTTTTAAATTAAAGCCATCGTCAGCCGTAATATGTAAAGTGAGTTGATATTTATTAAACAAACCATGCTCATTGTTTTTACCTTAATACATCACTGTCAAAATGTACGTACTCGCGACTAATTTAAGTAATTGCTCCTTCTTAAATATCTGAATTTGATTTGTTTTTTGAACCCCTTGTTTCGTACATGGTTTTATTAAATTATTTAAATTTTGAGTACTAACTAATATATTTTATATAATTTTATCTTTTTTCAAAATAAAACATACCTTGGAGTTGTATTTTGTTAGAAATTTGTTATTGAGGACTAAGATATTTGATTAAGTTTTAATGAAACTATTTTAGCTGGTTTTAATGCGCATATTTCGATAATTAAAAATACGTTTTAGAAAAGTTCACGACAATCGAACGCCTAACAATGTTCCATGGTACTGGTGGTGGAGTCGGTGGTTGTTTACAGTCTCCTCGTGAACGAACACATTACGTTTTTACACATATTGAACAAATTTCATTGTTGTAAATGTGTTGAAATAACGAAAACCAAATATATCATATTGTTCTATTAAGTAATTTTTTATTCTTTTTTTATATATAAAATAATATATATTTTACAAAATTGATTTAAATTAGTTTTTGTACAAACTCAAACGTTAATCGTTCTCAGACATACCATTCCAACATATACATTATCGTCATCCTCTTATAAACCTTACCATATAATTTAATGCACTTTCCTGTAGAAATATCCAAGTATTTTAATTTTTTTCTTTTCATCATCAAAAGGAAGTGGAAACGGATCAGTTCTACAATTTCTTCCTGCCGGAACTCAAGTCTGATGGATATGACGGTATATTCTCGCCCAAGTCCCGCGCTAAAACCATGTCTGAGTCGGAGCGAAAATATGTTGACGGATGCGCCATTTTTTTTAGATCTGCTAAGTAAGTTTATCGTAGATATAATAAATTTTTTTGGTTGTATAGCCTATTTATTATAATTTATGTATACATACTAGATTGTTTAACATTTTATATATATTGAGGCCATCGTGGCGCAGTGGGAGAGCCTTTGATTGTAAACGCAGTTGTTGTATGTACGGTGCTTACTCGGAGCTATGACTTATTTGCATTTTCCTGCTGCTCTGGCAAGTCAAAGTTGAGTTGTCACTCAACACGCAAAGCAATAAGTCAGATTCATATGCAGGGTAAACGTGAAGCTGTACGTTTGTGAAAACAGTATCAACAGTATTAGTCTTGTAGAACTGTATTGTAATTTGTAACAGAATTGTATAAAAATGTTTAATTATTCAATTATTTATATTTATTTTTTTTATTTCCCACGATCATACAGATTTTCACTAGTAAAGGAACATCTGATTGAATTTAATCAATTAGCAATGGCCAACAGCGAAGGTTCAGACAATATGTTAAATCGCGTTATGCCTAAAGACAATATCGGCTTGGCGGCACTTCTGAAGACAAAGGAAGCGGCCTGGGAGAACGGTATGTTATACTTTTCTACTTTATCACTGTAATAATGTTTTTGTCGATGTAATACTTTCACATGGACCTAAATATTTACGAGGCCAGAATTACAATCTCATTGAATTAATTTCCTTTTTTTTCTATTTAACGTATCCCATATTATGGAAATAACTAAGAGTTTACTTCTTAGCTGACTCTTAGTATCTACTACTCTTACATTCTTATGTATGACACGTGACATCGAAATTTTATTAGAACGCTTTAATCTCAAAAACTACTGTACGAATTAAGTTATTTATGTAATGGATAGTCCATTTATCGAAGAAGACAAGCTATATCATATCACGTTAATCGTTTCTATATAACTCACAATATTTCTTATGCACAGCTGTTTGTTACTTCCATACGACGAAGGGGGTAAAGCCATAAGTAAGCTACAAGCTTGTAATAGAATCTTTGATTTAAAAAATCTAGCCATTTATATTTCAATAGATTATTTGATCGTTATTTGCCAAACATTTTTAATTGCTAATATTTTTACGAACGTTAAGAGACTAATTGTTAGAACGATGAACGTGTTGGGCGTTATTAAGTCCCTACAAAAAAATATACTTTAAATTAATTGATACCGATGGCTTAATGGAAAGCAGTATCTAAATTGCTTTTGAAACTCGTTCTCGAATTATGTAACGCCTTTTTTTGACTAGGACTGACTTTTTGTTCCCGTAGTGTATTTATGTATTAGTTAAAATTTTTACGGTAGTCTACTGGCTTTTTGCGGGACTGTGTGTTTTTTTTGGTTGGTGTACAAAAATTAATTATATAATAAATGAAATAAATTGGCAATTAAGTTGAATAAATTTTTAGTGATTACATATTTTAAATTATGAAATAAATAAAAGATTATCATGCTTGAACTCTGTACATCTAAACGTGCATATGATTTGCGTCATAAGTAATTTACAATATTTAAATATCAAAGTAATTTACAATATTTAAATATCAAAGTAATTTACAATTTTTTTATACATATTCGTTGCACGTCACATTTTACATAGGCATAATACAATTATTTTAAATATCTTTTCTCTTTCCCTCGTGCTCTCCGGGCTCAGCCATTAATGGCGATGATAAGATTGTAATCGGTGTGTATCGTTTAATTTAACTACAATATTGCTGTATTGTTAAATGATTAATACAGAAAGAGGTCTTATTATTTTTATTTTCTTTTGTTTTAAAAGACAAAATAAAACTATTATAATCATTTAATGAGTATATGACAATGATTCTCACATATAGCGTTTTATTGAGAACTTTTTCTCTTTCTGCAATAATCTATTTTGGCATGCATAACCTATTGTCGTTATACCCGTTTGTCGTAGTGAAATTTATAGTACGTACAGTAGTACCTCATTAGTGCTTAATTCAATTTTTATATGTATAAGTACTAATTTTTCTTAAAGCTCCTATCATTCCGTAACAGCTTAGTGTACTGTACTAAAATATCTTACTCTCTTAATTTTTTAGCTTGCACGTCGATAATGTATAATTTAAAAAATATATATATTTCTAGATTTTTTTGTTGTAATAACGAACGTTTTCGTTTTAGTTTCTCTTTAATATCGTTATCATGTGCATATGCTTTTAAAAGCTCAATACTAACAATTTTCAGGTGTACCAACAGACAGTTCGATCTTGGCACAACCAATACTCGTCTGTACGGCCCACATCCACTGGGATCCCGAGTTTTGTGATGTGAAACTAATACAAACTATGATGCTAAGTAATGAACTAAGGTCCATATTGGATGACTCGGCGAGGACATTGCGACTCACCGGACAGAAGGATAATGTTCAGCTCCTACTTTGTGGGGATTTTAATTCTCTACCCGATAGTGGTAATTTTTGCATCTCTTTATACCTTTCCAGTCTAGAGTTTATATATAATTTTATTTTGTGTGTAATGGTAACGGGATTGATTGATATTTAAATATTTAGGAGTGTTCTGACACTCTTAGCCTACTCTATGCATTATAAAGCAATACACTTTTTCAAAGTGTTAGTTTTTTTGTTAACGGGCAAAAATTATCTTAAATATAAATAAACTTTTAATAATTACCTTTAATTTAATGAATGTTACCAAAAAAATGTAAACATTGATAATTTTAAATACATGCTACTTTCAATAATAAGCTCTTACTTTACCAGAAACGATAATTAATACAAATAATGTTCCAGGTGTCGTCGAGTTCCTATCGGCTGGTCGTATTTCGTCGGACCACAGGGATTTCAAGGCGCTCGGCTACGCCACGTCCCTCAGACGCATGCCGGGCTCCGAACACGAGTTCACGCATAACTTCAAACTTGCGTCCGCGTACAGTGAAGATATTATGCCGTACACTAATTATACGTGAGTGTTTTGAAATGAGGATTTTGTGTGTTGTTTTGTTTTTGTATATTTTTTTTGTTAGTATGTGACATCGATGTGAGAGATTAATAAATGCGACACCATTGGTTACACAAGAATTTGGGAATCCGGGGTAAAATCCGGAGAAAAATAATTTACATCAGATTACAATTATAAGGGTGTATGGGTAATAAGGGGCCTTTTGATACAGGCAGTATTGTGATAAATATAATTTTTTTATTGTCTCGAGCGGAAAAGGAAACATCTTATGTGTAATGTGTACTTGTTAATGATTTATTTTGTAACTTTCGACAGCTTCGACTTCAAGGGCATCATCGACTACATCTTCTACAGCAAGCAGTCGATGACGCCGCTGGGGCTGCTCGGCCCGCTCTCTCAGGAGTGGTTCCGCGAGCACAAGGTGGTCGGCTGTCCGCACCCCCATATACCTTCCGGTGAGTGCCACTAGAGTAAATCCAGTGTCTTGATAGTAGAGGTTACGTAGAAAAGATAATCGATAATCGATATCGAAATCGAAAAGATAATCGATAGGTTGATAGGTGTTCAAGGTTGTTTTATTTGATAATATTTATTAACGATATAAAATATTTTTTTTGAAAATAATGTAAATATATAGTGTAATGGATTAAAATGACAAAATCAATATTTTAACGAAATTGAGGAAATGACGTGATTAGTCATATCCAAAATTAATAACAACTTATCCTGTTGAATTTATACATTTTTTGTAGCATTATAAAATGTAAATGTAATAATATTGCACTTCCAGACCACTTCCCGTTGCTAGTAGAACTGGAAATGTCGCCAACGACGAGCCCCAACAGCAACGGTCTGATAGGGCGCAGGTAGCACGCGCACCCTCGGGCTCCAGGCGACCAACACCAGCACCAACACCAACACCAACACCGTACACACAATGGTCGACACCAACATGACCAACACCAACACAGCCAACTTGACAGCCAGCATGGCCGACGTGATGGTAGACGCGGCTGTCATAGTAAAGATCAACATTACAGTAAACAACACACGAGTAAATCGTGAGGGCGGGTGCTACCAACCTTTAGAAATTCTAGT
This sequence comes from Dione juno, assembly GCA_037127375.1. Lineage (NCBI taxonomy): Eukaryota > Metazoa > Arthropoda > Insecta > Lepidoptera > Nymphalidae > Dione > Dione juno. The sequence continues at coordinate 268,266 of JAXRJS010000018.1, read as the reverse complement.
TAATTTTAGTTGGGACATGTTTGAAATGAAAGATAAAATAACAAATTATTAATTCTGGTCTGCTTTTTTTCATTTAATACATTTTTGCTTTAAAATCTATTTACCTACTTGATTTTGTAATATACAAGAATAATATATTTAAGCAGACATGTCCCAATATTACGCACTTGAATCTTTGTATTACTATTAGATTCTAATAAATTCTAAGAGAAGTTCTAAAAGCTGGTAGAGTTTAATATCGACGAGATACTTCATTGTACTCAATGGACTAACGACATATAGAAACAATGGACGAAATAGATTATAAGTTAAAAACAATGATGTATCCCGTTTAAAAACTGCCTTAGTAATATTTTAACTGAATGTGTTATGTAATAGAATGTTCTCTATCCACTGGAAGGGATCTTTAGTTATTGACAAAATAGAATATATGAATATGACTCTCCAGTGGATAGATAACGCGCGTTTTAGTATAGAAAGTATGGACATTGCTCATTTCAATCTGTTTCGAATTATTTCGAAGGTTTTTTTAATCTATGGTGTTGTCGGGTGATTGCGAGAAAAATAAAGTTTTTTAAAGTTAAATGATATTTTCATAAATTTTCCAATATTTTCATTTAAGATTGAGTAATAATAGACGATTTAAAATTTTTGTGGTTTTCTTTATTATATATTCATTATACTCTAAAATATTTACACCTGACAACACTAGTAGCTTAGTTTAGTTCGTGACGTCATCTGTGCAATCTTAGGACTTGTGGAACACAATTAAATATATTATTTATATTTAATACGACCGTTTCGTCGTAATTTTGGACAGTTAATATTCATATAAATTTGAGAGAAGAAAATATTTTTTCAATAGTAATAGTTTGTGGGCAAATTTTACGCTTAGTTTATTGATCATTATACAGTTGAGGAATTAAGTTTTTATTCTATATCGTCGGGACTCGATTCGGGGATACTTTTCTTCACAAAAAAATATTAAACATATATAAAAATATTAAATATTATAATTTTAAACACGTTCTTGTCTATGGCTAATTACACTGAGTTTTCGTCTATATTATCTATAAAATTGTAATCAGGTCCCGATATTTTGGAGTTACGTGTATACAAAAGAAAAAAAGCACAAATTAAATGTTGCGAGTCAAACGTCCATTTATGAATTAGTGAATATTCCTCCACTGTATATTATTTAGGTAATGGGCATGTTAGCAATGTTGGTAAGACTGGACGTGCAATTTTATAGTTCCAAATTTGAATGGGGTCTGTGGGACAATTTATTGTTGTTTTTATTATTTACTACCAACTTTATGGATTTATTTAAATAATTTTGAAATTTGAATTAACTTATACTTTACAGTTTAAATAATTTAAACATTTTTCTGCAATCATACCAACATAACGATTCAATTTAAATCCTTTGTAAAAAAAAGTTGTGGTTAATAAATTGTCTCACTTATCAATGAGTGTCACATGAACAATAGTTGTAACTTAGCGTTACGAGGTTAGGCTTGTATGGTTTGATCATTGAGCCGTGTTTAGATATGGTGGTCTTGGAGATGCCTCGTATTGCTATATATTGTAGTATATTGTAGGTTATTTATTTTATTCTATAGAGTGAAATGAAATATTTTTTTATTATGTATTCTTATTTTTTAACTAATATTAATTTCGTATCAAATTGAAGATTAAATTCATACATTTGATCAAAATTATTGAACAGTTTTTTTCAGCAAAACTATCTAAATGGGAATATAAAGTTAAAAATATATAGTACGCAATATATAGCAATGTAGAGGCCTTAGTGTTGTGGTCGATACGTTAGTTGGTTCGGTTAGAACAAAGTCGGACGTCGCTCCTAGGTTAATAAAACGCGTGTGTCCAAACAAACTTCTTAGCGAGACTTTGCAAATTCTATACTATACTTACTAAGTACCTTTTTAGAGGCTTTTCACTTATAACGTAATGGCTTAAACATGGGATTTACTTACAATCTTTGTATGGATTTATATTTTTATTATGTCATTCGCCTATTTTTTCTTGTTGCAAGAACTTTTGAGCTTACATGTTACGTAATAAATGAACAGCCTATTTCTTAAAGTTTTTGATATTCGGATTTCGGTGTACGTAAGAGTAGTGTCGTCGCTGTCGGACACCTCTTTGCTCGTTTGCTCTGAGTAGGTTTTACAAGTGACTATTCGTTGTGACATTTAATTCGATGGATTCACAAATTCAATTAGATTTAGGATAAATTGAATTATTTTTAACTTTTCAGTATTCTCGCCGACGTTGCATTTTGTAGATTAGCACGTAACTTTCCTAAGAGATGGTCGACAGCGGGACCTCAAGGGACAAAACACACGGACTGTGATTTTTTTTCTTGGACGCGATTTTTTTTTATTTTTTGTCTATTTCACGTGGATAATTTTTATTAATTTTAAGTAATAATTAATTAATTGATTAATTGTATGGTGGTCCGTATGTTTAGTGCCTCTAGCGGGTAGCATACTGACTTAGTACAAATGTATGTTTGCGTATGAATGAACAAATGAATGAATGTGTTGCCGGTACATTGTTGTCGGTACTTCGTCCCTGACCGAATGGAATCAAATATGAATGGTACATTTATTAAATTTTCGTACAATCGTTCGTCGGATTAGTTTTTCGTCGTATAGTTGTTGTGTCGAGTAATTGTTCGGATGGTCGATCTTTTTTGTCTATCAAGAGACTTAGAGTGGAGCTATGTTGTTTTAACTAGTCATAGGGGAAGGTTGGTACGGTTTTTGCTCATTACAATGGCGTGTTTGGTGATGTTTTTTTTTTATTTCAAATCAAATTATAATAGGTGTCGAATATATTTTTCAATAATGAATTAAAACTTTTATTAATATTTAAAGTCACTTTTTGTTCTTTTTTTGTTAATGGGTAAAAACTGTACATCAATCTCCCATTGTGTCCTCGTTGTGAAGCGTTAGTTGTCAAAACTGAATAAATAGTGATATTTACTTGAAATTTTTATACAAATACAAAAAAAAAAATAATGGACCATTGCATAGTAATCGTGTCTACGCTTAATTTTTGTCTCCAATGTATATGATTTTGAATATTTTTTAATCTATATTTATATTATTACGTATATCAAACTATAGGTGCTGTTTAATTTATAACTTGTAACTGCAATTTTGTGATAGGCATTATCGTAAAGTCTAAATCTATGATATTTGTGAGCCAAATCATGAATCGTAACGGAGGGTATATCGAATTACTTTTAGGGTACATGGTGTTTTATAAAATACAAATTTTTACACTCGACGTATAATTTTTGTTAAGTACAGATATAGTTATAAAATCGTCATATCAAGATCTTTCGGAATTTTGTGGATTATATTAAGTGGTTAAGATGTCGCGGCGTCCTCGCCTCCTCGGTGTCCTCGAGCACAAATACTGAATGCGAAGATGAGACGGCCGTTTCCTAAAGTAAATCTTTATATATATGTTTATTTTTATTTTTTTCCACACGACTCTTTAACATTTTCAGTGAGCGTCATTATGCCAATATCCCCATTTAAACTTTAAATTATTGCGTTTAGTTAGTTATACGTTTAGTTATACTTACGTCATTCATAAAACATACTGTTTTTTCTGTGGCAAAATATCTCTACATAAATTATCTATAAAATTCTAGAAATTTTTAGTTTTATAAATTATTTCCATGTCAATATTTTGTTTCTTTTTTTTTAAATATCTTGCATAAAAATGTCCAATTAAATAATAATAACAGTATATATGGATATTTACTTTAGAAACAGTCGTGTTTCACTATATTTTACTGTATAGTTATTACCAATTTGTTATATTACCTTGTAATTGTGGGTTTCATTGCATTTCTAACTAAAATGTTACATAATAGAAATGAAGGTCCGTCAATAACACATAGAACAATGGCAGAGCAAATTTTAAGTCTGAATTTGAAACTATAGATGCTATATTATATGTACCTATATCATATATCAAAATTGTTTTTTTTTTACTAAGTACTTACATGCTGATGAGTTTAAATTGTCGGATTGTTCAAATAACTAAAGTTTTGCATATATTATTAAATATATATTAGTAAATTTAACTGTTTCTTTTTATTTGATTTGGCCTAATAAGTGTATGCAAAACTTTATTTATATATATCTAAGTGTAAATTAAGTGCGATATTTATAATAAATATTGTTGCTCACAATTTATTTACAATAAGCCTGGTTGGCATTAATTTTTTTTATTTCTTTACAGTTATCAGCGGGGTACATAATAATTTTACTACCATATATATTTAAAAATTGTAATTTATTAAATCTTTGTTTGTTAAAGTACATATATAAAAGTATTTTTGTTTAATTAAATATATGTTTGAAAATATTCATGTACCCTTTATGAGCGATTTTGGTGTGTCTATCGAGTTAAGGGCAAGAGACGGACAGTGATATAAATTCGAATAAATTGTCAGTATTGAAAAGAATCCAATAGACAAAAAGCACAAGCATATTGAGACCGTTTTCAAATATATATATATATATATATATATATATATATATATATATATATATATATATATATATATATATATATATATATATATATATATATATATATATATATATATATATATATATATATATATATATATATGAAAGATTAGTTCATCATTGGTAGTACAATATTATTATTGGTACTGTTTTGTTAAGTGTAACATAACATCAGAGACACATTTATGTACTTAGTTTATATATAAAAAAATCTAAAATATCATTTATTAACGGTCCCAATTCTTGTCAAATCCCGTGAGCTTTATATGTAACAATTCTATTGTACCTTATTTGTAGTAGATGATCTCTTTACTTGTAATACTAATTTGATGGTCAATTTTACTTAATAGGTGTATGTATGGTTGGTATAACAATTTTATCGCACATTTATAAATTTAAACTGACTTTTTTCTATATATACTTTTTAATTTATAATCTGTGCATTATTCAAAGTCTCCGGAATGTGATTATTAATTGTTTAATATTCAATTACAATATATTTGATTTGTATATACTTGTATTATATGTATTTTAGTTGTCATGTAAATAAAAAGTTTTTTTAGTTTGTTAACATTGGCAATTATGTTTTGCTGTTATATAATCCTAAAAGGATATTTGTGACGTGAGAAGTTTCAATAATGCAATCGAAATTAAATCACTAAAGCCTTCAAAACGATTAACTGCACACTGATTTTGTTAAAATGACAATTAATGCTATGCAACGAGCGAGCCGTCGCCATTTGTCGACTGCGCAAACTGACTTCTGCGCAAACTGACCGACGGAAGTGGACCGGCGCTGCGGGATTTTTACAGTATCTTTTTATGAACAAAATGTTATCTATTCATTTACGTACGAATTTATAAACAAATTTGTTATATACGGACTCTTGAGTGTTGATTTGTCTCGCATTGTAAAAAAACCGCCAGCGAACACCCGCTTTAGTCTTGAATAGTAAAAGTGTATCCCGACAGACATTCCACAGGCACTATCGAATTAGCTCAATACTAAAGACTGTTTGAGACTTTAAAAAAAATATCATAATATGAGTAAAAGGATAATATTTTCTGAATACAAAACGTTTTACGGTGATTTAATAATAAATAAGATCGCGTTAACTCACTAGTATGTAAGGACAAATGCTTTACGTCACTGTGATAGACAATATAAATTTACCTGAACATAAATAACGCAAGAGCATTTCGGTGTTAGAAATTCTTATGAGAATTATATTATTGTGTGTTTACTTACCTATTCTGGGTTGAGTGTTGCTAGATTTTGTGCTGCCATATCGTTTTTAATTATATAAATATAATAGACCTTGTGTTGAAATTTGTAATTGCTATAAATGGTTTAATATATAAATATCATTAATAAAGTTCACATTGTATGTACGTATATTATGTTATAAATGATATGATTTGTATACACTTTGTACAGGAACGAGATCGAACTTAAAAGTAATTTTGATCTGAACTATTTTATGGGTTCCTATTTTTTTTTTAAATGTCAAATTTAAGTATTACTTGTTCTGATTTATAATTAGTTTTTAATAATGGCGATACAGTTCGATCTCGACCTCCATTTTTCATCGGTTTTATAATCGATTTCCTTGTGCTTAAACATATAAAAACATATTTTGTAAAACAAAATCAAGCAACACAAAGGAAGACGAGTTACAAAAAGTACAAATGTGCAGAAGTTCGGTCGCGCTGGACGGGGTGGTGTGCGTGTGCGTGTGTACGTGTGCGCGTGCGCGTGTGTGCGTGCGGCCCGCGTCTCGCTGTTGTTTGTTGACACATTGTGTATGATATGCTGAATCAAATTATAAGAGAATATGAATTTTATGTACTTGGGTTTTATTTTGTATTTTCCCTTTGTGCTAACAAAATTCTAAGCCAATTTTTCTTTTTATTTTGTTCATATATAATATAACAATTATATAAAACTACATAATTACTATATAGACAAGTTGAAACATGTTGATATGAGTTGTCTTAAATAAGTAAAACACAGAAACAAATGCTTATTCTCTATTCTAAATATATATCACAATAATAAACTAAATATATTTGAAGACAACATCCTTATGACTGTCAACAGTTTGCAATTCTAATGTAACTGGACATTGAATCCAAGTTGACAGAAGTTCTTCAGTATAACCTATGAGGAAGTACATTTTTGTAGGTGACACAGCTCGTCGTATGATGGCTGCTATGCGAATGTGATTGAACTGGCGCTTTATTATGACCTAGAATTGGAAATGTCAATTATATAAATTATTCTTCATTAAAATAAAAAAAAAATGTTTCCCCAAGTTGTATGCATTAAATGCATAAGTAGGAAGTACTTATGCTAACATACTCCATTCTGCTTTCCACTATAATAAGTGGCTGTGTGTGTTGAGTAGTACACTCTAGCTTTTCTTGTATTATCAACGCCAAAGACATTTTACTTTGTTCTAATATCAAAGGCTTTTTTTCTTTTTATGCCCAATTCAAGACATTCCATTCTTGTTATCTTAATAAATCAGGGTTTATGAATATAATTCATTAATAATATTTATAGTGTGACTGGTCCTACTTTATCACTTTACCTCCTATAGTTATGTCTAATAATATTATAAATTGGTTGCGTAAATTTTTGCTAATGCTAAAAGAATTTTATAACATACCTCACTACAAACAAGGCCATGCCAAGTGCCTGTCATGAACCTTCTTATGAATTCATCTTCAACTGCAGTTTCTGACTTACGTAGCCCATCTTTTAAACTGGCTGGAAATATTTTTGAAAATCTATTTACAATGGCACTTTGACAAAATCAAGATTAAGAATAGATTGTTTTTTATATTACTAGAAGCCTGACTGATGATTCTGACCGGTGAATGATTTTGTGTCAAATATCACTCGAGACAATATATATACTTAAAATATATTGTCTTTATGAAGTACACACATAATAACTCAGATCATTTCTGTATGTTACAAAACACTAATTACTTACATGTATTCCAAGAGTTCCACGATTTTCGGTGAGCAATATAATGAGGAGGATTTGCCATTTCATAAGTAAGGGGTTTGTCTCTCTTTTTTGTGATTCTGTATTTCCCTGAAACCACTCTGTTAAGAGCAGCTGATGTGTGAAACTGGGACGCCAAAATCGGAGACCATTGCGAGAGTAGATTTGCAGACTATAAGATAAAAAAATATTAACAAAGAATGCTAGGGAATAAGAGTTAGGTTATATTTTATATGTAACATAATATACCTGAGTTAGTCTACTTATAGATGTAGGTAACATATTTTTTAATTATAGTGTTCTGAAAATATTTGAATATGGCAAAGAGATCACTCAATAAATATAGCGAAATTATAAATAAATATCAATTCTTCCGTGACATATTTGTGTTTGACAGTTACATTTGACATTTGTAAGCTTATGATGGCATGGAGCAGAATTTGCGTTCAAGAATTCTAAACGATTTAATTCAAAGCAAATTAAAAAAATAATATTACTATTAACGCATTTATCGTGAAAATCAGCATTACTAAATAAATATGTTGCATATCCCTCTCATGAATATGACTTATCAGTCACGTGCTCATTACATTATAGATAGACCTTGTAGAAGAAGACCATCTACTAAAGTTTTCCCTTTATCGACCACTATTTGACATGGTCACAGTGAAGGCGTAGCAAATGCTCGTGAACTCTGACGGCAAGAGATAGCAAGGAAGGTAGTCACATTTAGAACTGGTTATCCCTCATATTTATTTGATAAATAGACCGCGGTATAATAATAAATGTTCATTTTGTCTTCATTGTAAGGGATTTGTAGCTTGGCGAGTCTCTCATTGCATTACAAGGAATACAACTTGTAAAAAGTTAAAAATACGAACTTAAAACTATAATTGTGCTAACCACAATACCATCAATTTCTCGTTATGTAAATGAAAACAATAATTTGTTTGAGATTATAATTATTTTATTGCCATTACATATTAGCAATAAATATCAAGCTATTACTGTTAAGTACTTGTGAATTCTATTCGATTTATGTGCAAAGTAATGTTGTGCCTGATATCTACGATTTTGCTAATTTTTGTAATATGTGATACAAATGGTATGACTTATTTTACAAATTTATATATTTTACTACTCAAATATATTGGTAGATATTTTTTCATTTTAGGACAATCTGATTATGGAGACCCGAATCTGTCAGCGCTAACCCAAAATAATTACAATATAACGAATAAAGTTAATAAAATTGCGAAAGACATTCTTTCTCATTCGTCTCCAAATAATAGAGAATTTGTGATAAAGTCTGTAGAAAAAAAACTATTTAAAGCAGCTGAGCATTTAGGCGAGAATGGTAAAAAGCATGTACAGCTAATTATGGAAGGAATAAAAGAGAAAATTTTAAATTACACAAAACAAGCCAATAATCATGTAGCAAATGATAAAGTTGTTGAAGACAATAACGACTCTGCGGAAAGTAAAAATATAGCAAATAATTTATCAAATACGATAGAAAATCTTATTAATACTGAGTTAAATAATTTGAAAACGTCAGAAAGTAAGCAAAAAGTTTTAGACAATATCAAACGTCGATTTTTAGATTCTATAAATGAAAAATTAAATGTATTTCCTGAAATACAACAAGCTGATGATGTAAGACAAGTGCTAAATGTAGAAAATGATAAAGAGGGAATTGATAATTATTCTGACAATAGTAAAAAAATGACCAGTGCAGATCTTAATAAAAATAATATTGCTACTAAATACACACTTAAAAGTTTTACAGTAGCTCATATATGCAATAATGCCTACGATCGAACTTGTTCTGAAATTGAAGAAATGAATAGCTTAAAATGTATTTATAGTGAAGAGTTCATTTCCTTAGACAAGTTATGTGATGGTAACACTGACTGTGCATTTGGATCTGATGAAAAGTATTGCGGCTCACAAGGTAGGTTTTTACATATTTAATTTAAACTAGTGGATACCCCCAACTTCGTTGGCGTGAACTTTATTATCATTGAGGCCGCTATCTCTTTCATTGAGATTAATAAGATTGTATTTCAAATGTTAGATTTTTATACGACATCAAAAATTATTACTAAGGATACTTTTACTTATTTTTTTGTTTAGCTTATTAATCTTGGTTCAACATCAGGTGTTCCAGATATTTGACTTTTTTTATGTCACTGGAAGTGCTTATCTCGTGCTTACATTAGGGTTTCATACCTCAAAAAAATCCTCTGTCTGTCCCTCTCAGTCTGTCTGTCCGTCTGTCAAGGCCATTTTCTCCAAATCACGTGGAAGAATCAAGCTGAACTTAAAACAGTAATCAAAACCTATAAGGTACTTCCCGTTGTCCTAGAGTTATTAAATTTGGCTATACGTTAGAACTTATAGTATAACCTTATAGTATAACTAAAAAAAAATTATAGATATGTCCCAGAAAAAAACCATTACAAACTTATATTGTAGTTCATTTCATACAAAAGCCAAATACCGCAAATTTAAATTTGGTGACTCTTATTAGTTGTATTTTATTGACCCACACTTCTGAAATTTAACGAAAAGAAGGAACTTACAGTATATATAAAGGATTAAATTTCAAATAAAATCTCAGCGGAATATCAATAATCTTAAAATAGGTACAGAACCCTCGGTGCGCGAGTATTACTCGCACTTGACCGATATTATTTAGATATTATCATTATATTATTTGTTATTCATATTATTATTATATTATTTGTTATTTGTAAAAATCATAGATTCATATTCTGTTAGTGTTTTAGATCACCGTATAAATTTTCTTAAAAAATTTAATACACCTACAGATGTAAAATTTATATCGTTTTATTATAGTACATGTAGATATAAGAGTATATGGAGTTTGTTACTTTGAAGAAGATTTCTGCATATAATATGATATATGGTGGTACATTTTTACAGCTATGGAAAGAATGGAATTCTCTCTAAAAATCATTAAAAAAATAGACAATTTGAATGAACACCATTGTTTCACCATGGATGAACTATTAAAACAAAGTCATATTCTACGCGACGTTCTAGAAACTCAACAAATTTTTAAAGAACAATATTTAAATTTGTCTTTACACATGAATAAATTAGCTGATAAAAAAGAAACAGATACAGAGGCAGTCATCAATCGTAAAGCAAGTGAAATTGCTCTAATTATTAGTTCCCTTGCGATAGCGTTATACACTACACTTTGCGCTAACAAATTTGACGATATGCCAATTCCTGTACGAAGAAGTTCAAGCGACTTTAATGTAGATCTTAATGAAATGGTAGAAAAAATCACCTGGCCACCGAAATGCAACTGCGTGACAGAGCATTGTCCAGACTGTACAGATACTTGCATGCGTATCTGCAGACACAAGTATTGTTTACCTAATTGGAAATGTGAATCAATAAATGGCTCTAGTGTAATATCCTTGAACTCACTATGTGACGGTAGACCAGATTGTACTGATGAAAGTGATGAAAATGGTTGTGACACTGGTAGGCATAAAAGTATAGTAATAATAATTATTATTTTCCTTTTATTTCATTAACGCTGATACTTTTAACATTTTTTGCACACACAGGCTTAGGATACGCTAAGTTCGATGCTCACGGAACATACAGCACTGTACTCAAAATGTTGAATTTGAGAGCTTCCAAAGAACGTTCGTCGACTAGAAATAAATTGCTATATCTACACAATTTGGTCACAGACCTACAAAAATACACCACTGCAGCTGATCCTGATAAAATATTAATAAGAAAATTTAGAGACCAGTGCTTTTCAATGTTAAATATAATATATAACGATGTTTTGGAACACTCGTCAGGTTCCAGTGAGATTGAAGAAGCTTACTTATTCTTAACTTCTATCAATCAAAATTTGGGGATTGCATTAAAAAGATCTAATACAGGTAATAACAGGGATGTAAGCGATAGTTGCTTCTGTAGAAATGGTGCCTGTGCTGTGCCTTTTTGCTCGAAAGTGTGCAATAAAGCTTGTGCTGCAGAGCCGAAATTAACGGCATATCAATGTAAAGATTCAAACTCAAAAGTGTCACTTGATAAAATATGTAATGGGAAATTTGATTGTGCAAACGGATACGATGAACAAGGATGTATGCAAGGTACGATACCCACTTTTTTTTAAATTAATTTGTCTACTAACTTATGTTATCTCCGCTTCAAATTTATACCTCTCATAGAAACATAAAAAAAATGAAGGGTAAAGCGGTTTTGAATGATCTTTATCAAAATCTATATAAAATAATTTCTAATAACGTTAAAAAATAGATAAGGGGCTGAGTAACTTATTCTATAGATTATGTTTCCATTACTACTAATAAAAATATGAAGCTATCCCGTTGTAGAGAAATGTCTGACTGACACAAAAATTTCAACCGTCACTTGGAGGAATATTTATTTTCAAATTATACCTTACTTATTTCTATGATATTTAGTTATTATAATATTTTCCTTTTGTTTGTGAAGATATCTTTATTTCTTTAGAGTGTTAAAACAAAAAAGTAGAGATGACTGAAGATATTCGCCATTTGTGATATTGCCCGGAAATAGCGAAACCTATAGCTGTAATTTTTTTATAACTGTTAAATACAGCTTATATACGAACAATAAAAAATAAATGTGTTTACTTATCGCAATATTTCAGGAGAAATTTGTCGTCGACACCATTTACTCATATTAAGGAAAGGCTTGCTAGATGTAGGACAGCATTTAAAAGGAACTTCCTTAGGCGAATTGATAGATTCTTGGAAAATAAAGGTACTGTAATGATAAATAGTTCGTAATGATAATCACCGCGTATATATTATTCTCGAAATTTATTTATTTGAACAAAAGACTGTCTCACAACTTTGATTAGATAAAATAAATTTTATGACTAACCGTATTGATATTTTAGTACGATTCAACTTAGATTACGAATATTTATTATTTTAAAACAAGTTACTATAATGATACGAAATAACTAATTAGTTGTTTATTTATAAACTAGCTGCATCACGCGGTCTCGCCCGCATAAAACTCGAATGTCAGCATAAACATCCGTCAGTTCAGAATAAATACATATTTACATATATTGTTTGTGTTAAATTCAAAAAGCGTTCGTGGAGAAAACAATATTTTAGACCATTTTCTATGTATTAAAATTATCGACATTTGTATAACTAATCCATAATGTTTTTTTTATTATATATAGCCTAGCTCGCGTATCTTTGCTTGGCATCGATGAAATAATTATAAAAATCGATCTAGTAACATGATTCAAAACAAACAAATCCCCTAAAAATAATCTTACATGTCTATAGGCAATAACGATTATAAAAGCTGCGGAGAAGGACAGCAGACCGAAGCCAAAAATATTTAAAAACATGATAAAAGATATACTTAGGAGTCTCGTCGTGACGTACGGCTCCGTCGATTATTACAGAAGGCACGACAATGAGTATGGCTTATCAGACTTTCAAAAAGTCGCCCAGCTTCTCATGGAAACTGTAAAAATTTGTGGGAAATAAATAAATACATGTTCAATTAATAAGTAATTTATTTTAGTTTAATTTATTTAATCCAAATATATTCATTTAATCCATATATATCAGGGCATGGGTAGCTAGTTTAGTTACCCTTATCGGTGTTCGGCGTCGCAGCTAGAGTTAAATTTAAGATAGCACAGCGATAGCACTCTTTACCCCTTTATCTTTAGCCGGACGAGCATAGCAAAATTATTTGAGGTCTGTATATACTTGCTATATAAAAAATTCTTTCATTGTTATACTTCAAAAATTGTATGAGAAACATAATAATCAAAAGAAAAAAAAATAACTTGTATGGAATCACAAAAATCGTATAATCTAGTAATGAGTCCAATAAATAAGCTAACTATCGTCAATTCTTTTAGAATAACGATTTAAAGCTAAATAATTTGTTTTCGACAAAAAGTATTCTAAAATAATTAAATTCTAGATTCAAAAATTATGAGGGTGCCCAAAAGTGAGCTTCATTGAACGCGATTATTCTGTTTTTTTTTAACTGAGAAAATTGAAGATTATGGTTTCGGTATTTCGGGAAGGTCAGATTTTTACAAGATAGGTAGTAATTATTAAATAATATATTAAAGCAATAAAGCAAGTTAATCACACAATAATTATAATAAAGTTTTAATATTGAATTTCGACATGCAATCTCGTAGCAACGAGTTTCCATTTGAATTTTGTTTTGTGCCTTCAAAATTGTTAACTAAAAATGTTTAACCTTATAGCTAATCAATTTGTGTAACTGTTAATATAAGTGTAATTTAATGTATTATCTGTTAATGAGTCGCATGCACTATTTAAGGGTGTGTGGCGTTTAGATAACATTAGTCGTTTGTGAGACACGGACGCGACATGGCAGGTGAGTGATAAGATAACAGATAAGATAACAATATCACCCAAAAGCAATCATATTTCAAAAGCAATGGCCGTCGCTATATAAATTTGTAAATTAAAAAAAAATATTTAGTGTGTTAATTTGTATTATGAAATATTTATATTGTAGATTCCCTTACTTAGATACTCATGTTTTAAAAATTACATTTTTACAAGTACTTCATTATAGAAGATATTTTGCTTGAAGTCGCTATATAATGTTCTATTATAATATATGGACTGTTCAGGAATGTATACATCATCTATAATACCTTCTAATATCGTATAATAAATAATATACGTATACTGTTATTCTAGAAGACTTTGAATTTCTAAACAATACTTGAAGCACACATTTCTACGTCATCAATTGTCATGTTGATTCGAGCTATATTAGTCTCTATAAAGATGGTAAATAGACCACTTGCATTAATAACAGCACTCCTTTGAGAAATTAGTCATAGAAACGACTAGTCTTTTTTACTTGTATAGTGATAAGATAAATGTTGTTCCAAAAGCCGACTGTACTATAATAACCTATGATAAATTAAATTAAATTAAATTAGCTTCACGCTATATCCCGCACATGGCAGGGTAGGCAGAGGGAACCATAAAAACCGTAGGAACCTAGTGTTAAGGCACTCCGTTCCCCACTTTCCGCCTATAATATGATATGTTATTATTATAGCATATCATAGGTTGTTAGGTTTTGATCCCGACTAGAGAGGGGATAAATTATTTTTATGCCCCTGCTGAGATAAAGTGCTATGTTAAGTTCCACTAATCAATACAGAATGAATCGAATTTTGACGAAAACGGAGAACGTAGTGTCTTGACACTAGGTCGCCTCTATATTCTGGTACATAAACTGAAAAAATACAAAAAGGAAGGCATTCATTATTATCTTTATCATTCACTAACTCGTTTTTAACTTATCGTTATATATATTTAATTTCTCTTCAATTAAAGCGGCAATCGATAAACTAATAAGAAAGTTGTGGTTAAAATTTTTATTCATTAGAATAATTTTAATTGACTTTTGTTAACAGTTTTTTAGCTACTAATTCAAAACAACTATATCTTTATACACATAAAATAAAATTGATTCCATTAGAAGTACATTATTTTACTATTTTAAATTACACAGTCAGCTGCGGTTTTGATGATCAGATTGATTCGAGAGAAAGTTTTACTTTTAATAAATGCATATGAATTTAAAATTATTGTAGTGGAATGGAAGACCAGCTTAAAGTAAAGTATTAATACATAAAAGCATTAAGAAAGCTAAGAAAAAAGCATTAAGCTTAAAAGCTAAAAGCATTAAGAAACCAAAAAAAAATTAAAGACAAAGAAAAGCCACCGAATCACAAGCAAACATATAACTACGGGTGATTATACACAGCTGATAAAATTAGATACGCTGCTTCTAGAAATTACATTTTGTTTTAAAAAAAATATACTAACTGAAGATCATAATAAAATATGATATAAAATCTTATTAATAT
Source organism: Dione juno (assembly GCA_037127375.1). Lineage (NCBI taxonomy): Eukaryota > Metazoa > Arthropoda > Insecta > Lepidoptera > Nymphalidae > Dione > Dione juno. The sequence continues at coordinate 252,715 of JAXRJS010000018.1, read as the reverse complement.
TAAAGTAAGAAATATTAATTAATTTCAATACTTTTCCGTTATAATATTTCTATATCTAAAATATTTGTGGAAATGCCAACTGGATTAGTACTATAGTATTTTTTTTTTCTTGGCTTGCGTTGATCATTCGAAGACAGTTGTCTACTGATAAAATAGATACTTTACACATTTATGGCATTAATAGATATATATATATATATATATATATAGGTACATATGTACATTGATAAGCAAGCCTCATCGAAGATAATCGATTTTACAATCTTATTTGAACAAGGTTTCTGTTACTAAAGTTATTGTTTAAATAAACCACATTAATAGTTGAATCATTCTCCAACAAATTAAATCAGACATAACATATTTGTGTGTGAATATGGTAAAACTTTTTTTGTACGATTATATCTTAGATATATTTAGAATAAAAACTATATATTTTTAGAATAAAAACTATAATATCTTCATTTGTATTATGCAGGCAAATATTACGGTCACGGTGGCATGCCTCCACCACACGGCTATCCTTCCGGTCCACCCGGATCTGGCCATCCTCCCCAAATGTATCCTTACGGCCCCGGTGTTGTATTCTATCCGGTTCATCCCGCTTACTTCTATCCCCCTCACGGTTACCCACACCCTGGCCCTCCCCCAGACCCCGTCCAAGTAGTCGATTCTGATCCAGAAGAGGCAGTGCCCGAATTACCCGGAGAAACAGTCGAGTTGCCTTGGAGTAAGTCTAACCGGGATATTGGAAACGGTCACGTAATCTTGTCTATAGTCCAAACACTAAACCATAACTCAGTTTATAGACACTATTATTATTCTGTTTGTCACTAGGAAGATTACGAAATCGTTGTGAATTATTATGATATGCAGAGATGACACCTTAAATATGTGAATTAGTCATAACATAAACCTGGCAATCAATTCTATGGCTTTTGCTCATGATTTCATTTCTATATATACATTGTTTTATAATTTTAATCGCTTTTATCAATATTATACAAGTACATTATGCTTAGCGCTTATCAAATCCATTTTCTTGTAAGTAGATTACTCAACTAAATAAATCAATATTCGACGTACTAGTATTTGGTGAGTGTTATTATTGGTTCGTTTCCATAAGTATTTCTTAGCAAGGTGTTATCTCTCCGCATACTTTAGATATCGTCTGCCGATGTTAGGCCAATCCTCTCTATGGTTCCTAAGCTCCCTTCCCTTCCTTACTCTATTCTTTATAAATTATTAATGTAAATTAAAGTAATATATTATTTTTTCAGGCTTAAATATGATAAGCCATATAGAGTGTTGGCCGTTGCTTTTTGTGTCGTTCTAATTTATTTGTAACATTTCATTTTACCAAAGCACTAATATATCTACTGATAAAAATAAAATAAAAAGAGCAAAATATTTGATAAAAACTGATAAATTTTGCAATATCAATAAAAATGTTGATAGCGATGGAAAAGTACATGACTGAAAGTGATTCCAATACATTGTTTTTGGCGAACTTGATAATTGATAGCTGAGTCACTAAGTCATTTCGTATACACATGTTTGATATAATTACATATGCATTGTTTTTTTTGCTATATTTTTAGCTATATCTATATATATATATATATATATATATATATATATATATACATAATATGTAACTTCTACATACTAATATAATCCATATGCAATCCTAAGTATTTAATAGTCGGGATAGATAAAATGTGGTTTCTAATTCACAAGCTGTATAGAACATATCTAAAATGAAGCAAAATCAAAAACGGCCTGTTCAAATGCAAAACAGTGTGAAAAGATGAGAAGGAAACTTTCACCTCACACATTCATTATTCATTAACATTTCATTATACGTAGCTTTTCAAAAGATAATTTTATGAATGTGCTAAATAGTAATAAAATTGTTCAGGTACATACCGTTGGGTTCCCGCTTGTTTGAGCCAGAGGAGCATCCCTATGGGTGCTCTACGAGTAGGCTCAGATGCTGATGGCGAAGAGATCTACGCAGGCAGAGTGCACCATGAAGGAGACGTTCTCCCAGCTAAAGTGATTCCATCGAAGAATGCGTGTTACATTGCGTATGGTGGTGAAGAAATTCTGAAGGATCAGTTTGAGGTAATTTTTATTATTGATGATTAAAGTTATCTTATATTCTTAAAATATCTAATTAAATATTAGTGATGTATATATAGATATAATCCTTAGGGAATTCGAACAAAAAAAAATACTAACGGTATCCAAAAAGCTGGTTAAAATTACTGTACTAAATTTCCAGGAGCTTTCTAGATAACCATCCTAAATCCTAAACAACCGCGTACATCTAAAAGATGTTAAATTAAAAACAATATTTACTATATTTCGGTGATAACATGGCGCCATGTTTACTTATTTCTCTCTGTTTTCCAGGTTCTAGTCCCCGCCATGTTCTCATGGCAGTTCTCCACAAACGGTGAAGTCCCACCCGGCGCGGTCGAGGCCGGCGTCACCGCTGATGGAGAAAAATTATACTTCGGTAGAGTCACCCACGATGGCTGCGTTACACCTGGAAAGGTAATTTTATGTTTTTTTATCTGTAAATAAAAGTTAATATGAAAAACAAAATATAGTTGTGATGTAAATTATAATAATATATTATTTTTTCAGGCTTTTGTGTTGTTCTAATTTATTTGTAACATTTCCACACATTTTATTAACATTTTACAAAAGCACCAATATATCAACTGATAAAAATAAGAAAAAAGAGTTTTTCACATTACTCTTAGAGGACGATAGTGTTCATACATACATATATACGTTACCGTACAAATATGATTAAAATATTTAAATATTACAAACTTACACGAAGTATATTTTCATGTTTTTTTTTTTTCATTTTATAAACGTTGTGTTTAAATAACAACAATATTTAAACATAAGTTCATTCGAACCCGTGCCTCTTGGAGACTGTCCAACAGCTCTAGCCAATTGAGCCTTTCTAGGTTTCGTTACTTCTGTATAATGTCGTAATAGTTTTATTTTTTCACGTTTGAAACTAAATACCAGAAGGATTAAGCTAAGTTAAGAAACCAGTTGCATTATACGATATATAGTTATATTATATTTCTGTTATTTCAGATCCACCCAAGCCACGGCACCTGCTACTACCCATTCGACGGCGAAGAGAGGTCTTCAGCAGAATACGAGTGCCTCGTACTTATGTAACGTGTGCAATTTGAGGAATGTTTCAGGGATAATTTAGTAAATAACCATAACTAAAGAGTATTAATAAAAGTTATTAAATTATTAATTTGTTATTTATAAGAATTAACAATGAAATCTATTATTGAGTTTTATTTTTTTTTATGCGTTTAGCAAGATAAGATGATTTTTAAAACTACTGGTTTTAACTACGAACAATTTTCAGTAAAGTTTTAGTTTCATGGGACACTTGAGAGAGGGTACAAAAAATAAAAAATAGTTGAAATATATTTTACATGTATTTGTCCGATTGTTTTTTATTTAAATTACTCCTTGTTCATTATTGGATTTGTATAAAAAAATTTTTTTAAAGATGCTTGAAGAAGAAATTTGTGTAAAGAATTAAATTATAGAGGCTGACGTGCTGTCCGAGGGAATTTGTACAGCAACGTGTTATAATATATATTATATATATATATTTTTTACACTCTTGTATTTCGTAATATTGACATTGTAAATTTCATTAAAAAGGATTGCAAACCCTTTTTAATGACATTAAATGAAAATTACTATAAAAATCTCTGTAAAGGACCAAGACAAATCTTTCGATTTTCGACTTTACAAAGTTACTTTGTAAAGTCAAGCTTACATAGGCTCATTACATCTTCTCGTCAAGATTTTTATACCATTTAAATAAATTAAAACTTATTTTCCTTACAAAATAATTAAGTAAATAAATCGTTTTTCCCGCATCAGATTTTAGTATTAAGACTTTAGACTTAGTATTAGAGTCTTCTTCCCAATTTTCTAGACATTGCTTGAGTGGCGAAACTCAACGCTGCGCTTTATCTTCTTACGAGAACAAGAATCTGGGAAGATTACAACACTCTCCCGAGTGGGAATCGAACCCACAATTGACGCGTTTACAGTCAGACACTGTGCCTCTGCGCCACGACGGTCCCTCTACTCATCTAGCAATACATTTTATTTCTCAAATTCACTACATTGAACCCAGTACTTCTAACGATGTACCGCTTCTATACAATTTAAAACCCGACCTGTAAATTTTTTAAAGGCAAACCACGCTTTCTATTTGAAGCATTTGAACTACTCTAGGCGTATAATATAGTATACGTAGTAAAACGTCAGTCGCTTGTCAATATTCATACTTCATTGCAAACTTGTTTAGTAACGAGATAACACGTGCATATAGTTGAGTGAGTTATGTTTAGAATAATATTATATATAGTGAAAAATTATGAAGATCATTATGAAAGCTGTTTGTTTTGTAATATATTGTAAGTAGACTTTAAAATTACTTATTATATGGATATTTTAAGCTAGACGCATAAATAAAAAAAAAATTGAATATATATGTGTTTACACAAAAATATATAGATTTATAATCATAAAAAATTTTAATTTTAAGTACATTTAATTAGCGTAACTTTTATAGATTAGAAATTCAATAAAATTAAGTTTATGGTTTCTGTATGTGTTAATAGCTCACTAAATGTCCTCTACATAATTGTATTTCAAATTATAGAACAATAATACTATATGTTTATTATATATGTCTAAAATTTTATTTTTAAAAGTATTACTTATGAACAAGCTAAGCCTATTCCCGTAGTTTTGTTTATTTCCATTTAATAAGCGATATACCTATGTGTATGTTATCATTTATCGGTAATATGTTAAAATACGTATAGAATGTTAAAAAGGAAATGGAGAAAAGGTAGTCATTTACGCCATCATGTCGCTGCTTATATTATAAAGGGATATTCAGTTCGATATAAACTAGCGGAAATGTTTCTATTGACAATATTTTAATCTCTAGGAACCGAACTAATTTATGTATTTTTTCCATATCACAATATACATACTAGGCAATTATCAAAAGACGTGAAAAAGTACAATATTAATAAATTAACTCCATGTTCAGTTCAGTTCAGTTTTAATTCCAGTAGATGTAACAAACTTCACTTTTTTTTTTTTTTTACATCTTAACTCTAAATAAAAGTCAAATACGTTTAATAAGGTCACTTTTATGGAACTATATGTTGATATGATTAGGTAAAAGTAAGCCATAAAACTTCGCCCTTAGGCAGTGAAAAGCGCATATATATACTTAAATAAGAAAACTATTACTTTAGCCAGTTCTGTTTAGTTTTTAGTAAAATGTATCTGTATCATAGTACCAATATAGCAATATTGTGGCGTAGGGTCTGATTGTATGCCAGCTTAGATTCCCACTCGGAGTAATCAATTATTATCATTTTTCCGGTCCGGTAAGATGTGCAACCATGACGTTGAGTTTGGCCACTATACATGCAATGTCGCGAATTCTGAAAGCGGAGAAAAGAGTATCTAAACACTAGGTCCCCCGACCTACCCTACTTCTGTATAGTACTTACTTCCCTACCCTACTTCTTTAATATACGGGAAAAACAATTAATATCAAAAACACAAATTATTCACATTCATTTCTCAGTACACTAGGTCAGGGATATTAAACACCACGATCTAATATTTCTTCATGTCTAGCAAATAATACGTTCGAGCAATATCAAGTAACGGTTATTTAATATTTGAACATGTTATTTTTAATTATATACAGGTAATTAAATATTGCAAACAGTTTTTTATATATATATTGATTATACAATTAAGTGAATAAGTGACAAGTTAGATAACACATTTACATTTGGGTCTTATTGATAAAAAGATTCCGTGAACTAACAAATTATATATATATATATATATATATATATATATATATATATATATATATATATATATATATATATATATATATATATATATATATATATATATATATATATATATATATATATATATATATATATATATATATATATATATATATATATATATATATATATATATATATATATATATATATATATGTATATATATATATATATATATATATATATATATATATATATATATATTATATATATATATATTATATATATATCTTTTTTTATTCCTTTCTATTTAATTACTTGCAGTGCTAAGAACGTCTTGGGCGGATGTACCAGGAGAATGTAACATGTATAGTTTTTATAACGAGCTTGGTTGTAAGACCCTTCCTAAAGTGGACAACAGCACAAACTGCCCTGATGCCTTCCAATGTCCAGATCTTCACCCTAATCCAGACAAGTGTTTTTATAGGTAAACTACTTTAATAGCAATATATACATACTCAACTAACAATATATTTGCCGCTCACAGAGACGTCACATAGCGTTTAAATGCCATTAAGTAGAAATGTACAAGATTTTTTACAAAATAATATATTATTTATTTTAATAACAATATTAATACATTTAATGTACTATTTAAAATGTAATGTGTAATTTGTTTTATATATATGACTTGAGTACTTTTTTTCATAATATTGGGTTGCTATTTATTTTGCCTTTAATATGTAGGTATGTATGTAGGTGCAAGTATTTTGCATTATGCAAGCAAATAAATATCTTTAAAACAACTTTTTTAACTTGACTATTTATCTATACAGTTTTATTAAATTTACGCTTCACTTAAGAATAAGTTAGCACATATTTCTTATACTGCATTCGCCTTATTCATATCTACTCAAAAACTGTTAAATTAAACAATACTGAAGAAGCCTTGTTACACTTGACCTCAAACCTTAAGAATTGGACAAGTTTTTGCACTTATTTGTCATTTGTCAAACAAAAGCCTCCAAGTGACCTCATGACCGCTCGTTTGGAAATACCGCAACCTTCGACTGCGCCTGCGCACACTAACTGAAATAGCAACTTTTAATACTTTTTATATAGATTTTGCCTTTTTTAGTGATAGTTGCTTGTGTGTTTATATATTTTTTATTAATTTATTTATAATTATAATGACTAAAGACGATATAAATAATAGCCTTACACTGAAAGAACAATATCCAATGTTATACGGAGCTGCATATCCTATCCTAAATATAAGCTCTAGAGGCTGAATATAAAATAAGTTATTATAGATCTTCTATTAACACTTTATAGAATTAGTATGCATAAATGGATAAACATGTAAACGCATATTAGAATTAATTGAACAATATATAAAGCCTATACAATGTCAATGAAACGCGAATCACCAACCTGCCTTGATGTATGGTCAACTTACTAACATTATAAACATACATATGTGTATATATATATGTACACAGTTGATAAGATTTAATAAAATAATACACGGGTGTGCACGTAGTACTCTCTGCTGTCATAAATAATAATACTAATGCGTATATTTTTAGTATTTGTGTATTTTTCGATTTCCTTTCTAGTAATATATATTATAGTAATCCATATTTTAAATACATATATACTATTCAATATACTTATTAGGTATATCGTATCGGTGTTGTAGTGAACCTTCATAGCTTGCTTGCTGATTGTCTAATTATATAAGTATATACCCAGTAGCGAATTTACACATTTTCAAGGTATACACTGACAAGTTCTTGCCGCCCTTTCCTCTATGACTGCCAGTTCCTATATAATTGTTATAATCGAATAATGTGGTTGAGCTTGGTTGAAAATTTATAAAACATGACAAAGGCGATATATATACTTTATTGCACAAAAAAAAATAATAAAATAATAAGCAGGTAATACAGTATAAAGTGTGCATAGGTGGACTTATCTCTAACAGAGATTTCTTCCAGCCAACATGTGGAAGTGGGTGACAATAATAATAAATAAAATAGCCTTTATTTAGATCTTTCAAAGGGAAAGTTACATTTCAGAGCCTTAATAACAAAGATTTACAAACAATTTTAAACTATTCTAGAATTTCCTGCTTTTTAATTTTTTGCTGAGCTGTTTGCCAATCCATTCTATCCTGTTTTTAGCCACTCTGTTCCAGGTCGCTCCCGCTACTTGCTTGATGTCAACATCCCACCTCTTTTGTGGTCTGCCTCTCTTCCTTTTCCCTTCTCTGGGGTACCATCTGGTCACAATTTGGCTCCATTTATCATGTCCTCTTACCATTTGCCATGCCCATTTCCAAATCAGTCTTCTTATTTTAGATATAATGTCTTTTATTTTTGTTTTACTTCTAATGACATTGCTCTTAATTTTGTCAGACTTTTTCACATTTCATCTATCAAGGTGTATCCTTTCCATTGCTCGATGACATACTGCAAGCATGTTTGTCATTTCCTGTGTTTGATTGGCAGCCATATATAAGAACAGGTAGTACACATGTATTAATGTCTTTCATAGCCTCTTTTAAACCCCAGTATCTCTTCCAGCCGTTATTGATTCTTCTTTCTACTTCTCTGCGCATTGGTTCCTGTTTGGGTTATGAGCTGCCCCAAATATATGTAATCGTCGGTATAGCTAATTTCTGTTTTTTCTAGTTTAATAATTTTCTTGTCTCCGTTTGTCATCACTCTCGTTTTATCGGGGTTAAGTTTTAGTTCCACCTTCTGGCTTTCTGTATTTAATTCTTTTATCATTCGACATAAGTCTTCCGACGTTTGGACGTTTTGGAGAACAGCACAATATCATCAGCAAATCTCAGATGCGTTAACGCTGCACCATCCACATTGATTCCCAGATTGGTCCAATTGAGTTTTCTGAATATTGACGCTAGCACCGCTGAAAATAATTTTGGAGACAAGGGATCTCCCTGTCTAACGCCTTTCTGAATTCTTATTGATCCACTTGTCTTCTCCAGTTGGATTCTCGCTGTACTATGGCTGTAAACATTTTTTATTAAACGTATGTATTTGTGTTCTATTCCTTGTTCTTTTAGGGCACCCCATATTTTAGCGTGTAGCAGAGACTCAAACGCTTTACTATAATAAATAAGTTGGTATTCCTTGTACTTCTGTAGGATCTGACGCACTACATGAATATGGTCAATCACCGAGTAACCTTTTCGGAATCCCGCTTGTTCGATGGGCTGGTTGTCGTCTAGTAATCTTTCGATCCGTTTCAAAATTATTTTAGCAAAAATCTTATAAACGTTTGACATGAGGCTGTTAGGGCGATAGTTTCCAATGTCATGTTTATCTCCTTTTTTGTATAGCAGGATAATATTTGAATGTGTCCATTGTTTTGGAATGGTCTCAGTGTTTGTAACATCGTTAAACATATCTGTGAGTACAGGTTAAACATATCTGTGAGTATACCTCTTTGCATTGTCACAATATTTTATTTTCAATGCTATCTGGTCCTGCTGCTTTATCTTCCCTTTGAGTCTCTATAGCTTTCCTTACTTCATCAGGAAGGATGCTTGGTATACTCGAGTTATCATTCAGTTCGATTTCTTCTAGTGTAGTGTCGTCTTCGTAAAGTATCTTATAATAAGATTCTGCTGTTTCTGATATATCTTTTCTGCGATGATTCCACAGTCTGATAGCATTCTTGATTTTTACAATCCAGTCTAGACTTACTTAATTCCTTGTAAGCTTTTTTGATTCCACCTGTTCTAATTATATAGCTTTCAATAGTTTTCATTCTATTTGTTTTCCTATCTTTCCTTATGCTGCATTTAATTTCTTTACTAATTTTCGTTAGCTGCTTTCTTCTATCTTTGTATCTTTTGCGCTTATTAAGTCTTTTCTGTCTTCTAGTAGTTTAATAGTTTTCTCTGATAGTATTTTTTCCTTCGTGTCTGTGTTTATTTCTGCTTTAACTTTAATCTGCTGCTTTATAATAATATCTTCTATATGGTTGTATTTTTCTTGTATTGGTAGCTCTTTCGTTTTTACGTGGAAGTCTGAGAAGTTTTGTCTAAGTGTGGTAGCCATTTGTTCTATTTGTTGATTTTCTAGCTTTGTATTTCCTAAGTTTTGTCTTGGTCTGGGCTTTTTTGGTTGCTTTCCTCTCAATTCTGCTCGTATTAGTCTATGATTGGTATTGAAATTGCATTTATTGATAACTCCAAAATTGGTGAATCAGTTGTCTCTATTAGTTAGTATGAAATCGGTTTCGTTTTTTTTTTTGCCATCAGGCGAGGTCCATGTCCACATATTTTTCTTACTTTTCTTGTACATAGTATTTAGAATAGTTAGGCTATTTTCTAGTGTAAAGTTGGTAATTTTTTCTTTCGGTTCTACTTATTGGTTTCTCGCTGTATGTGAACTGTCCAATTACCCTGTCTTCTCCTAAGCGTTTTTCTCCTATTTGTCCATTATAATCTCCCATTACCACTAAGTTTTTATGGGTGCGTTCCAGAATAGCTTTGTTCAAATCCGCATAGAATGTATTTATTGTTTCTAAGCTTGATTGTTCAGTTGGGGAATACATTTGCACAATAGACCACCTATCTTTGTAACCTGGCAGTTTCAAATTCACAATCGCAATGCGTTCTGAGATTCCTATGAATTCTTCCACATATTGTGTAATGTGTTTTTTAATAATAAATCCAACTCCGTATAGGCCTGGTGTCTCACCTATATGATACAGTAGGTACTCTGGGTAAGCGACAATCCTTTCCCCCATTCTTCTCACTTCACTCAGGCCTATTATATCCCACTTGATAAGTTTTAATGCAAATATTAATTCAATTAGAGATTCTTGATGTTTTGGAGAAAGAACATTCAAGGCAGCGATGAAAATTTTAGTTTCCTGACATACTTCTTGATTTTTATCCTTTATAGTTGGAGGGTTGTAGTCTCTTTGAAGTGGTGAAGCGGTGGAAGTGGGTGAAGGTGATAAAAATAACGGGGCGACAAAAATGTGCAATACATGTATATATTATAAATCTTATTATCTATAAGATATCTGGTAAGAAAAAATTGGCCCGTAATTTGCCGCCCTATGCTCAAGCCTACTCAGTTTATAGGATGATCTTCACATATCTTGCGAAAATCAGAATATACTGCTGCAGGAATCCAACGATTGTATTGGTATACAGCGTAGGCGTAAAAAATATTATATTCTCATTAATTAATTATTGTCATATCATTATTAACATGCCATAAATAAATGAAAGTAAAAAAATATCTTATTAAATAAACAAAGTTTTCGAAATACCTTGTATTTTCAGAGGGCTGCCTTACGAAGATCGCGCAATGTTACCACAAAGCTTGATCGCCGACCCCTGCACACAGGCGTGTGGGTGCTCTGTCTCCAATGGTCCAAGGTTCGATTGCGCCGCCGTAGATTGTGTGGAATCCTTCGATAATGATGAGCTCAGTGAATGTATCGACACGTTTGAGCTGGACGCTTGTTGTAGTACTGGAACCGTGTGTGGTGAGATATGTTATTGTACATAACATATGTTAAAGTAATTTAAAATCAAAATATTCTTTATTAAAATAGGCTAAGCACTTTCGATTATCAATTGGGGTTATTGAGGGACTTCACCACTTGGATGATGTAACCCAATGTATCATTTTTCTTACGTAAATAGTAAAAGAAGGGCGAAAATTTCGCAGTACCAAGTAATAAAATTAAGTTTGGCATATTCCCGTTGACCTCAACGGGAAATGAACGGGTTATATATTAATATTTTCATACATGATGCAAGGTGTGAGTAAATGTTTTGAAACAATACCTTCCCAGTGACGAATCCTGACACATCTGTAACAGTCAAGTTACCGGAACAATATTAATGATCTATTGTTTATACTTATTAATATCTAATAAAGGAGCTTTATATTAACCATTATGTAGCTATAATAATTGAAATGATTACAGCCCATAACAGTTTGATAGACATTATTTTTTTTTAATTCCATATATTTTAAAAGAAATAAAATTATAAAGCGACCTTTTTTTTACGTCGTCGTGAATGAATGATATGAATGTAAACGAAGCGTTTACTGAACTAACTAACGATATACATTCTAAATAAAATCTTTTCTTTTTAAATATTTTTAATTTTATTTAAAATACAACATTAATCTTTATAAGGCCGTTGTGGCTCAGTTGGTTAGACTTTTAATGAGATTGAGATAATTATATTTAAATTATTCTCGTTTCCGCTCTCACTCTCTGTTAGAAAAAGCGCGATGTTGAAATCCGAAACTCACCAAGCGATATCTCGAAAAATAAACGGAAAGTTCCGTGGAGGGAAATATGCGGGAAAATGCTTAAAATTGATAAAATGTGCTTTTCCCTTTCCTTCTCGGTAACATTATTAGTGTACATTTATATGAATTTACGTTAATCATGTGTTTCATATAAATAAATTGTCTTTTTTTTTAAATAAGATTATTTTTCAAGGTAAAGATGCTATCGCCAACTTGAAGACCTGTGAATTAGACGGCCGAACGTACAAAGAGGGCCAAACATTCGAACCGGCGAACACCCGGAAAACGTGCATTTGCACAGCTAACTGGAACGGTTCGTTCGACGATCCTGCTTCATGTAAAGATATTACTTGTGGCTTGGAAATACACTATCAAGACAAAATACTGGGCAACTGTGCACCAGTGTTCTTCGGAAATATGAAAAGTTGTCCTATTAGCTTTGAATGCCGTAAGTGTCATCAATTATTAACAGAAAACAAATGAAGTCCTGGTGTCACCACACAGAGTCCAACTGAGACGGTTGTGGGTTCGCTTCTCACTCTGGAGATTTCCTCGCTCTGGTAACAAAATGAAGCTCGGCGTTCACTTAACCTTTTTCAAACTGATGAGCTAACTTTAGCTTGAAAATAAGATAAACTGACGTTTCATCAATATTAATTGTATATAAATATAGCTATTTCAATAGTGTAATTGTGCATAAGCACATAAAATTTTACTACAATGTTTTGCAAAGACCACATCTAATTTGAATATTTGTTTTATTACTCAAGTATAGTATAATTGAAACGTTATATTGAAGTGCACATTTATATGATGACTTACAAGAAGTATCTTATATAGGTTTATAAAATAAAATACGTGATTGTTTTAAAGCCCAAGGTCCTCTTAGACAAATTAATTCATTAGAAAGCAGACCAGAGAGCAATTTCTATTATTTTTAAAGTATTTCCACTCCAAGGAATGAAAATTTATTTAGAGAACGTATCTAAATGTTAACGTAGCGGGACTGGAACACGTGCCTCTTAGAGATGCGAGTTCAGGTTCAATATATAAAATGCTATCTATTTTCAAGTTTTCTAAGCGTAGAGAATAATTTATTGAATACAAATACGTCCTTGAGTGGGAATTGAACCGGCAACCATCGCGTTCAGGCAAGAAAAAGTTATTTATGAGGTTTTTTTTTTTGCGTTTACAGCAACCAACTCATCCAAAATCATCCGTGGCTTGAACCTTCGAAGCGTTCCGGAACAATGCACGTTTGGGAACTTAACTCTTAATGTAGGAGACAGTATAACTGTCGATGAAAAATGTACTAAATGCAAATGTGAAGTTCCACCTTTGATCTCTTGCATTAAAAAGAATTCTTGTGACGAACAAAAATAATTTATAAGTAAGACAAATATTACATTAAAACAATTTCTAAATCGAAATTGATAAAAATTAAGCAAAGATTTTAAAATACAAACTATTTATATGCAGATTATATTAATTTATTGAATATTTATAGTATATAAATAGTGGCTATAGTATACTAATAAAAAAATAGAAATGATTAACACATCAGTGACATTATTGTGTACAATCCAGTTTTATCTTAATTATTGTAGATAATGTCTATATTAGAGTCGTAAAGTGATTTGACTTTAGACTGATTATGTAAATTAGTTTTGTCATATAACTATATAATGTTTTATTATTATGGAGGATATTTAAAAGAAAAAACTATATAATAAAAAAAACTATATAATGTTTTATTATTATGGAGGATATTTAAAAGAAAAAATATCATCTGAATAAAAATAAAAATGCTCTCTTATATAGTTGTGTTATACAAAAAAAAAATTGACTACAAGTTTTATTTAAAGTTGAAGTTATTCGATTACTGGAAACATACAATGCACCGGTATCACATTTTCTTATTAAATATTTTGGAATAGAACAAAGGTTAAAAGTGAATTATAGCTATTAATAATTTTTAAGATATAAATATTACATTTAAGCTAGAGAATAAAAAAAAATTGTAAAATAAAACGCTGGAATTAAAATAATCAACTATTTATTTATACATTATAAAACATTTAATATATAATAATTATAAAAATTATAGGACCTATATGATAAAATAAGCGAGGTCCTTAGTACGTCTAACTTACACCTATATTATGTACAACACAGCCTTGTAGAATCTTTGTAAATATGCTAAAACGTTGCGACGACTTAATTATTTTAATTGTAAAATTATAAAATACAACCTTAAGTACTAGATAAGTACAAAATTAAGACTAAATTGATTATAATATATGACAATTACGAACACGTTTTTAATTTTCTATATCTTATATGCTAATATATGTTATAATACTAAAAATGCAACTCTATGTAGAGTATATAGGAATATCATTTTATTTATAAAAGTATAGAAAGTATATTTATAATAAACTAAATTAATATCATGTTAATAATTGCACTTTTTCCACCAGGAGATCTCTGTGGAGTAAATTTATTTACCTAAAGCATGCCAGACCGAGTTCAATTCGGAATTTCTGTTGAGGTCTGCCAATGTCACGCACAGCTACATCAGTGAGTGGCAGACGATTTGGCTTGTCAGTTTCGTATTCCACTATTGTTTGTGCCCAGTCCAACTTTTTATGCTAAAAAGAAAAAAAAGAAAAGTGTTACTTCCAAGTGACAAAAGAAAAAGAAATTAATATATTTAAAAGTGGGCTATTGATATGAGTTTTGTTGTTAGATTGCTGTACATTTGCTGTATTTAATAGATTCATATCATAGAGCGATAAGTTTCAGACGATAAGGTTCAGGACCAGATAACTTGGCAGGTTTGGCAGGCTTTGTTGTTTTGACGAATAAGAAAGAAACAAAAGGAAACTAAAACAGCTTCATTGTCTTTACGTACAGCGTGGCAGAGAAGCTAGTGTTAAGACACTGCCCTTCACTTATATCTGACAAATTTTCGAGATATTACGTATTGAGTAGTGAAACTCAACGCAGCGCTTCGTCTCCCAGAGCGAGTAAAATAGCAATAAATATTTAAAAAAAAGTAACAAATATAATAATTCCTCTGTACTGTACCAAATCCCCAATCAGCTCGTTTGCAGTCAAATACAGTCCCCCTACTATACAAGAACCACAATAGAAAAATAACGTCCTCACCTGGCAATCATCAAGCAGAGCCTTATATCTGAGCCTGTTGTTAGCTTTGGGCAGAATTTCAGCGTCGTTGAAGGCCAGCAACTTGAGTCCATGTTTATAATTTCTCGTTGCTGGATCGTAATATCCTACTGTATTGCTACAATGGAGTGTAACATTTTGTACCGCTTTGACAGATAGAAGTTGTAAATATGTGATCTGGCTGTGATCTGCTTTGTATGAAATCTGCAACATAAAAAATATTATGTAAATTCTTCTTCTCCTACACAGCATCATGCCACTTCGTTTCAGGACATTGTATAATGATAATCTTTGTCTTGTCGATCAAAACGAAAAAAATCAAAATAATTCATATTTCGAGTGAGGTGAGGGAAGCCTCACATTTACAGTCAGATGCTTCGCCGCTGCACCACGACAGCCTTAATTGTATATTTAAATCTCAATAAGACCCAAAATAATAAATATTTATATAGGGGTTCCTAGCACGAATGTATATAGCATGTAGTTAGCCTCTGTGTTTCACAATATATTTGATAATATATGATTCACATGAACTACAGTTATTCCTAAAAGACCAAGCGGCTTACCTTGAAGTTATGGCAGCGTTAATAATAAAAAGTCGGTGTGAATAATAAATGTACACAAAAACTAAAACAAATCTTTAGAAGATATTAGGCGCAAATGGGAAAACACATGGCCGTCGAATGTGAAAGTAAGCTTGATCTTAAACGGCTAACATAAATTACAATATATAATATTATAGGATATTCATGTTATATGATAAATAAGACCGATTGGATAATTATTATTTTTCAATATTTTACACTAGATCAAATTACTAACCGAATATTCCAAATTGTCAAAAAAAAATGAAAAGTAGCAAGAAAAATTACCGTAAATCCATTTTCCATTTCACTGAGCCAACCTTCACTCTTGTCAGAGTGTGTCAGGTCTTCCGACATCAACGGCTTAGGGAACAAACAGCTTGCACCAGATGACATCTCGCAGTGAACGAGTATCGCATCATTAATGTCTCCTCCATTAGGATCTATCCAGTATTGACCTAAAAATATATAAATAATATTTCGCAAATATACCAAGGAGAATAAATTGGATAAACAAAATAAAATAACTTAATTAGATTATAAATTATGTACAGTCCTTGCTTTTGTCAAGATTTCAATAACTAAAATATTTTACCATTTTCAAATTCTGGATGGTGGTACTTTATATCTCCGCAAGTTTTAGCTGGAGCCTCTTTGCTTCCATCAGGTTTTAAGAATTTATCAAGAGACACCTTAAGGCGTTCATAAGCTTTCATAACGATTTTTTTCCTTTCTTCAAGTGACATATCTTCTTTAAAGAAACGTGGTGGTATGATATTTGGATCGTCTCCCAACGGGTCAGGGCCTTTGATAGAACCTAAATGTGTTTTTATATTACAAAATAAATTAGGAATAATATATAAAAATGAAACATAAACTGTATAATTAAAGAAAAATAAATAACCTTGTTGAAGCATTGCCGCAATTGCTGCAGCATCATATGCTAAGCCTTCGCCCGGTGGACCTGGAGGTCCAGGTGGTCCCATCAACCCCGGGGTGCCATGTCTACCGGCCTCACCTGGTGAACCACGACCTCCAGGTGGTCCTATCGGACCTTGTAGGCCAGGGTTTCCGTCACGGCCAGGTGAACCTATATTATCAAATATTTATTGTTCGTAAAGTTTCAAATAGATCAAAATACTTATGACATAGTAAGTATTTTATATATTATTTTAATTACCTCTTGGACCTGCATCACCATCTTTCCCGGGTGGACCCATAGGTCCTGGCAAGCCTCTTTCACCAGCTCTGCCTGGAGCTCCTACCATACCAGGCATACCAGGTAATCCCACATGGCCTTTGGCCCCATTAGCTCCAACTTCACCTCTTTCTCCCTTTACACCATCGAAACCTGGTGGCCCCTGTTTACCAGATGGACCTTGAGGTCCATCAACCCCTGGAGGTCCAGATTCACCTCTTGGTCCTCGTTCACCTACCGGACCTGATGGACCTGATGGGCCAGCAGGACCCTAGAAATATGTTTACATAATAAATATTGATTTTATTCAATAATTAAAGCAATAAAAGTTTAAATATTCTATTTACTTGTAAACCAGGAGGTCCAGATGGTCCAGATTGCCCTGGCTGCCCAACAGGTCCTTTGTCACCTGGTCGTCCTGGAATACCCGGTTGGCCAAGTTTACCCGGTCGACCTTCTGGTCCAGGTTCACCCATAGGCCCCGGAAGCCCCTGAGGACCAGGTGCTCCAATAGATCCTGGAGCACCATCAGCCCCGGGCTTACCAGGAACACCACTCTCACCCTAAATACACATAAAATATATAATATAAACAATAAACTTAGTAATATAAGTTCGCATTTTCATAATAGAACATTATTAATAATTAATATTTAAATACCTGTGAACCTCTCAATCCATGTGGTCCCGGAGCTCCCATTAACCCAGGTAAGCCACTTGGACCTCTTTCTCCAGCTGGACCAGTAGTACCGGGTGGACCTTGCGGTCCAATTTCTCCTTCGTTACCTCTTTCACCTTTGGCACCCTCTGGCCCTTGTAGTCCAGTCATGCCCTGTGAACCAGGAAGACCAGGTCTACCTGAATCCCCTGTAGCTCCCTTAGCGCCAGGAATACCAGATGCACCAGCCGGTCCAGGGCTTCCTTGAGGTCCCTTTAGGAAATAAAATAAATTATTAATTAATAACTACAATTGAGGAATTATTTAAATAATAATATTGCTTATAACTTACTTGTGGTCCGATATCTCCAGGTCGCCCTTGTAACCCAGCATGACCAATATCTCCTTTAGATCCTTGCTCTCCTCGTGCACCTTTAGCTCCCGTTTGTCCTGGAAGTCCCCGTTGGCCAGGTTCCCCAGATACACCTATTACCAATAAAGAAGACTTATTACAATAGGTTATTCGACATGATTTGAAAAACCGCCGTTAATCGTCAAATTTTATATGCATTATTTATAGTTTTGCAATTTGTGCCAAATTTTAAATATGATTGTAGAAGTCAAATAAGTTACTAAATGTGCAACTATGTCAATAAGAAGTCCGGAAAACGTATTTACATGTTCCAAAATGGTTGCAAATTTCTCATACAAAGATTTAAATTTTGAATATATTTTTCTAGTGAAAACTACTTTAATTAAAGAAAACTTATTTTATATTAATATATTTGTAGTAATAATTTGTTTAATTAGAAATTTGAGGATGTAATACCCACAACAATTCCTTGTCACACAGTCTGAATTATTATTCAAATGTTTACTAACACAAATATGATGTTTGTACGTTTTCGATGAGTTGAGCAAATTAAACGATCCAACTAATTAACTTGTTAAAGTTAAATACCAAGACAAGGTATAGTGCCTTCTGGATTTAATTACCAGCCCGACCGCAAAACAAGAATCTGCGATATTTTTAAACACACAACACCTTGCTTTAATTGTATATTAAAGCAAGGTGTTGTTCGCTGTTAAAAATAACAATATCGAACGTGGATTTCTATCGAGTACAGTATACAAATACAAAAAGAAACAGATTTTGTATATTTCAAATAATAAATTTCTCCGACAAAATGTAAACACATAAAATATTAGCAAGCAGAGATATGCTGCAAGCATGTTACGTCATCGCCGATTTGACCAACTTGTCGACCTGACTGTCTCACAAAAATTAATATTTATTTTCTTATTCACGTAATTGTAAGTATTTTTTTCCATAACACTTTTACGCGTTCTCAACAAAAAAGAAAAAAAAATAAACATAGTCAATCTATACTATAAAATACTTTTAAACAAAAAATATATAATTTGTATCTTTATCGATCGATCTTTATCGAGTATTTATAAATCTAGAAAATTTAAGCCAATTTTGTATTTTTTAATCGTTTGTTTTTAGATGATGCCAAATACATAACTACGTAGTCGATAGAGAGAATAACTACGTAGTCGATAGAGCCATTTTGATTCTAATCTAGTCTACCTTTTCACTTTCAATCTCAGTATTATTTTAATCTATATATAATGCAATGACTTTAATATAGCCTTAACCTGGATTTCCAGTTGCTCCTTCTTGACCTTTGGCCCCAGCATATCCTCGGTCACCCTTAAGGCCAGGCATGCCTGTTAATCCTGGTGGCCCAGATAAACCCGGAGTTCCTTGGATGCCAGGCTGACCACGCTCGCCAGTCGATCCAGGTGCACCAGCCTCACCAGGAATTCCAGGAGTACCAGGTTCACCACGTTCAGCTGGTTCTCCTGGTGGACCAGTTGGCCCAATAGGACCTTGTGGCCCTTGTTCACCTTGGCGACCTATAAAAAATAAAGTTCAAAGTACCAACAGTAACAATTTAGAATATTAAATTTATCATAATTTTATTTACCTCATTGGCAACGTAATAAAAATACACACACTAATTAGATGAAATTGCTATATACTAGAGGTCCGCATTGACGCGTGAACACGCGTTGCCATAGCAACGTGTATGTTACTTTATACAAAATATATATAGTTAAACATATGGTAGTGTTTGTATTGTTTTATTTATTAATTTAATGCACTTTATAAGCAGTATTATTGAAAAATATTAGCGTTCTGCACTTCTGCTACACAAACTATGAGTGTGCCAAATTTCATACTCCTCCGTCCGCACAATTTTCGTAAAAAGGGATCCAAAGTTTTTGCTTCACGTATTAATATATAGATACTTATATATTATATTCATATTTAGTTTCACGCTGTATCAAGCACATAGCAGGGTAGGCAGAGGGAACCATATTTTGAAGGAACCTAGTGTTAAGACACTCCGTTATCCTACTTTCCGCGATTTGAGGCGTTACGTGTTGAGTAGCAGTAAAGAAAATGGAAGTAATTCATTCTCGCCGAGTGTGAATCGAAAACGCTATGCCTCTGCACCACGACGATATATATACTTGTGATACTATTATAATCAATTAAAAATATTTTTTAACCTACCCGAGGGTCCCTCAGGACCTTGTGGTCCAATTGATCCTCGTTCTCCTTTTTCACCAGACAAACCTATCAAACCGCGTGGGCCAGGCAAACCCATAGCACCAATTGGTCCTGGATGTCCTTTACTTCCTCTTGGGCCATCTGGACCCTATAAAAAATAGTTAAAGTAGCAATTTATAGGATAAACTGTTAACAATTACATGAGACGTATTTTATTTTAGCTATAATTAATATTTCAAAGTGTTAATAAGTAAATAGAAATTACCGGCAGTCCATCTAAGCCTTGAGCACCCGCTTCACCCTTTTCACCTGGTGTACCAGTTAGTCCAGGAATACCTCTTTCACCAGGAAAACCTCGTTCACCACGTGATCCTACAGGACCATGTGGTCCAGCAGGCCCCGATACGCCAGGCTCTCCATCTTTTCCTGGTGACCCAGGTAAACCAGCAGTTCCTGGCATACCCTATAATGTAACAAGCATTCAAGCTAATAAATCTTTTACTTATAAAAATTTAAATGTGGTTACATTACATATAACGGCAGTATTATGTACAAAAACAATATTATTAATACTTACAGGGAAACCTACTGGACCAGTCGAACCAGGGGGGCCCCTTTCACCAGTTGGGCCAACAACTCCCTGTGGACCTTGAATACCAGGACTACCGTCTCGGCCTGGGTCTCCTTTAGGACCAGAAGATCCTGGCTGACCAATATCACCATCTTTACCTGGGTCACCCTAAAATATGAACAGAATAATTTATTACAACAATCTTATCACATTTGATTCTGAAACATATAAACAAATAAAATTATAGATAAGTTGTTATTGAATTTACCTGTAAGCCTCTTTCACCAGGGCTACCTATTAATCCAGGTGGTCCCTGTAAACCTTGTGATCCTTGTTCTCCTGGCCTGCCATCTGCTCCAGGAATTCCTCTTTCACCAGGTGGTCCTGATTTGCCTGTTACACCTGCCCTTCCCATTAATCCTCTTTGTCCAGGAAGCCCCTGGGGACCTAGCCTGCCAGCATCGCCAGTACTACCTTTTGGTCCAGGTAAGCCAACGCTACCCCTTTCACCAGATTGACCTTTTGCACCCATAGGCCCGTCTAAGCCGGGTGATCCTCGTAATCCTTGTAAGCCTCTTTCTCCTTGTGGACCTACATTACCGGCTGGCCCACGTAAACCACGTTTTCCTCTCTTACCCTCTGGTCCTATAGTACCTGGTAAGCCTCGTGGTCCTGGAACACCTGATTCACCTCTTATACCTGTATCACCTTTTATGCCTCTTTCTCCTGGTTGTCCCTATAAACATAATTATATTATTTTAATATAACAGAATTTTTTTGTTAATTATACTTCCATTTATGTACATATACATTCAGTATAACTAGGGTACTTACCGGCATCCCTTTAGCGCCAGGTAAACCAGGATCTCCAGACAGACCAGGTGTTCCCCTAGGTCCTGGAAAACCTTGTGGACCAGCAGCTCCCGCTTGACCTTGTACTCCTTTTTCACCGGGTATACCATCACGTCCAGCTAAACCTGCAGGACCTACTTCACCAGACTGTCCAGGTCTTCCAGGCTCCCCACGTGGACCTTGCATACCTTGACTACCTTTAGGACCTACAGCACCTAGTTCGCCTTTTAGTCCAGGTGATCCAGGGAAGCCAGGGGATCCCGGCTTGCCAACATTACCCTATTAGAAATATAGATTACCTTATTATACGAATTATACAAAAGTAAACATGTGAGTAGCTTAAAGAAAAAAATAGTGAAAATAAAATGAAAATAATAAAAAATAACATCTACCATGAGACCTGGTGGTCCAGGTGCTCCATCAACTCCACGCATACCAGGTGATCCAAGCGGCCCTTCACGTCCTCTTTCACCTCGTGGCCCTAGTGGACCCTAGAAGTCACAGTATGTTAATTTTAATTTGCTACAAAGTTATGAACAGAACTTAATTTATTTTTTATAATTCAATGTAATATATAACAAAAGAAATAATAGATCTGATATCCATTGTAACATTTCATATGCCATAAATGATTAATTAGCTTTATTAAGGCGAAAACAAGTAATATATACTATATACGAATAACTCACAATAGGTCCTGTAGGCCCCATTACTCCTGGTAAGCCTGTTGGTCCTTTTTCGCCTGGTAGACCCTGTTCACCTTTCGCTCCATCTTTACCATCAAATCCTCGATGACCTTTAAGCCCTTGGATGCCTGTCACACCAGGAAGACCTCGTGGACCTGGTTGACCAGCTGCACCAGCTGGGCCAGGTTCACCGTCCTCACCTGGTGAACCCTAGAATACAAGATATAGTAAATATATACAACATTAAACAAGTAATATTCAAAGACGTTATGTAAACATTATCAAATACTGTTTCAAATATATATGAAATATGAGCGAGTAATTTGTAAGCTATAATGTTATTTACATCTTTTCCTGGTAATCCTTGTGGTCCGCGTTCACCCGGGAGTCCTTGTGGTCCAGTAAGTCCCGGCTCACCAGGTTCACCTCGAGGCCCCTGAAAGCCTTGAGGTCCTGGAGGACCTTGTGGACCTATATTAAGGGTGAGAAAAATTTCGTTACGTGACTTAACTCGGAAGAATAGAATATAAAGCTTATAAATTTATTTTTAATCATTGATAAAATAGTGACTAGTTAATTATTATAAATTCTCATGTTTATGAATATGAAAATATGAATTGGAACTACCTGGAATCCCTCTAACTCCTGGGGTGCCTACAGAAGCTTGCATATAATGGTAGGGGTCGAATACAGGCCCCTTATCTCCACCAGCAGCAGCAGCTAATTGAGCCAAGTATGCATTTACCTATAACAATATTTTACTCAAGTATATAAAATAAAAAAAAATATTAATTTAATACTTAAGCATAAGAACCAAAGTTGAAGAACTTAATCTAAAGTATAAGTAATATTTTTGATTATTTTTTAATAGTAGAAAATAATTTTAGTTATCTTTCAAACGTCGGGAGAAGAAATTACATATACATAATAATAATAATAAAATTATAATAGCGTTTCCTTAGCGTTTTTGGATCAATTAATTAACAATAGTATTTTTAGCTTACGTCAGGCATCGATCCAACAGGTCCAGGAATACCCGGCGAACCAGGCACACCGTTCACTCCGGGAATCCCCGGTGGGCCGGGTGGGCCATCTGACCCGGGCTCCCCCGATACACCTCGTATAGGTGGGATGGGTTGAGCTGCGATTGCAGGTGCTGGAGGACGACTGGTGACTGGCGCTATATTCATAAAATATTATTTGAAACCACTTGCTGATATTTAAGAAGTTAAGTAGGTAGGAACATTTATTTATTTATTCATAAAGTAAGTAAGTAAATTCAGCACAACAAGTTAAAGTTGACATAAGGATTGTCAGGATTGACACATAAGATATGTTAACTTAGCGTGGCTAAGACATTTATCAATTTATAATAAGTAGATTAAATTTTAAGCGCTCTTTTCTTTTGTTTTTAAACTTAACTTAAAGGAACTTTTATTATTCTTCGTACCTCTTGTTATTGTATTATCTAAGACAGTATGCTGAAAGACATTCTAGGGTTTCATAATTCAATTTTTTGTGCTTTTAAAAAGTATGAAGTATATAAGAAGTATAAGGATAGCAAAATATAACACTAAGATCGATTAAACGTATGGCCTAGTTCACTAGCGCGCTTGGACAGCTTCCGAAAGATACCGCAGGTTCGACTCCCGAGTCATTAAAAAAATATTTACGCTTCTAACTAAATATTTCTATATAAACATATTTTCAGTTGCCTATCTAGCGTCATAAAAAAGAATCTAGAATATCTAAATAAATTCCTTACATGATAGACATGATGGTAACACTGAACAGTTGACCCGGTTGTTGGAACACTGACAGATTGTACAGTTGTCTCTCTTCCATGTTTCACCGTCGGCAAATGATCGTCCCATATCAGCGCACCGGCTTAAACTAACTTTAACAAGAAAATTCAAATTCTAATTTAAATTGAAATATTATTTGTTGAATAATATTTTTTTTGAGCACTTGTCGTTTTTTCCAATGAATATGTCGCTATCACTTTATACCGATTCGGCAATTATGCTGAGAAAAACCGATAAGGTTTTGTTTAATTAAAATATTTGGCCGGCGTGGTGCAGCAGCAGAGCGTCAGACTTAAATCGCGAAGGTTGTAAGTTCGATTCCAACTCGAAAACAATGAATTGTTTCATTTCCTCGCTGTAGTAACAAGACAAAGTCGGCATTGAGTCAGCCATTCAACACGCAATATCAAAGAATTACGGCGGAAAGTGGGAAAACGGAGTGTTTCATCACTAGGTTTCCATTGTCTACCCTGATATATGCATGAAAATTGCGGAAATTATAAAAAACATAATATTTTAATATTAATTTCTCCGTTCTCTCCGTGAAGACATTATGTCATCAATTGCAGCTCTGAGAAAAGAACAGCATGAAAAATTTACTATCATGCAAAGTAATCTAGACCAAATAAAAGCACAAAATATAGAACTGAAAAGTACGGTTGAGTTCTTGAGTGTTAAATATGACGAAATATTAGTTAAATTGGCCCACTTAGAGAGCGAAAAGAAGGAAACATCTGAGTACATCAGATTCCTAGAGGAAAAAGTCGATAATATGGAAAGAAACTTAAAAGCATCTAGTCTAGAAATTCGCAATGTCCACATAATTCCCCATGAGTCTAAAAATGACCTTATCAATGTTGTCCAAAATCTAGGAACCACCGTGAACGCTGAAATACAAGCCAACGACCTTAGAGACGTCTGTCGCTTAAATAGCAGAAAATCACAAAGCAATGGTCCTATAATCGTTGAGTTTACGTCGACGATAAATAAGGATAATAAGGAAGGATAAATTCCTCACTAACATCAAATAGTACAACCGCATAAACAAGACCAATCGACTTAACAGTTCTCATGTGGCAAAATGGCGGGTAATACTCCCATATTCATCTCTGAGAGCCTCACTTCTAAAGCCAGAAAGCTATTTTACCAGGCTAGAGAATTTGCAAGGACAAACGAATATGCTTATCATTGGACATCACATAGTAAAATATACATAAAAAAGAAAGACGGAGCGCCGGCAAAACGAATATTACAAGAATCTGACTTTGAAGGTCTCAAACAGCAAGGAAAATGACTAGTCTCATTGAGTAACTTTCGACAACATATCTTAGCTGAAAACTTGTTGTTGATGTTTCAAAAGAAAATTGTTAGCCTCATATTTTTCTCAGTATTCACCTTTATTTTAAGATTACTCTTTCTGTTTCGTACATTATTGTACATCCATGCTCACATCGCCCACACTCTACATCTCAAATACATTAGCTCACTATTTAAACAATACACACAACCATTACACAGAATGATAAAAAACAATCACAACAGACTATTATATCAGTATATTAATATAAACATTTACATCCATTTATTTATACTTTCTACATCAAGAACGTTAATACAGGCTATTATCAATTCCTATTCATATTTTCTGCATAGCATGCCTAATCATTTTGTCATTGATACCGCCACTTTTCCGATAATACATGATTTAAATTCGATCGTAATATTACTATAAATATAACACAAGAAGTAGACTCAGTTGATCCCATTGAATGTTTATCCCTAAGTGAAACCAGTCTTTGTTCAGAATTGTTTGACTACAATGTTCAAACTCACGGTGCAATAGCCATTATAAGTGCTAACATTAGAAGTATTAATTGTAATTTTGATATGATGATAGCTTTTATCTCCACCCTAAGTTTGCGTATTGATATTATTGTTTTGTCTGAGTGTTGGACAAATTCTAATAATCCTCCACCGGATATAAACGATTACAGCAAATATTGGACTAAAACTATCCTTAACAAGAATGATGGTGTGGTAGTATATGTACGTAGTGATATTGTGGCATGTGTTTATGAGCCCAAAATTACTGAAGGAAATTGTTTAGTTGTCACTATTAAGCCTGACTACACAGTTATTTGCTCATATAGGCCACCAAATTTTACAAATCCTAATCTTTACCTAGAATCACTTGACAATGTTGTAAATGCCAGTAAATGCAGTAAATGCCGAACAAAACACATTATTTTTACTGGTGACATAAATATTGATATTTTACCTGAAAGCCTGTCTAAAGCGTCCCAAGAATACCTAAACCTAATGGCCATGCACGGTTTACGATCGGATATTGACAAACCAACACGCATCAAGACATGTATCGATCATTTTATGGTTAAATGCTCAAACCCCTGGAAAACAGGTGTTTTTGAGCAACCATTAACAGATCACTGTCCGATACTTTTATATATTTACTGCTCTAAATTACATAAAAAGGATGTAGTGCACGAAGCAGTAGTAATTGACTATAGTCAAATAAAAAATTTACTCACTGATGAGTCTTGGGATAATATCTTTAAAATTACTAATACAAATATTGCAGCGGAAATAATAACGAAACAAAACAAAACTATTGACAATCATAACAAACAATACCAGTATTATAAAAAAAATCTAATAGATATAGGCCACTTAAACCATGGATAACCAAAGGGATAGTCAAATGCATAAGAAAGAGGTATAGATTTCACAAAGCCACAGTAAAAACACCTGACAACATATTACTACAAAACAAATACCAAAAATATAGAAATACATGTAATTTTATAATAAAGAACTTAAAAAACTATACTACCAAGATAGGCTAAACAAAAACAAAGGAAACTTGAAAAAAACCTGGGAAGTTATAAAAGAAGTGTGTAATATGAAGAAAAACTCACAACCCGTTGTTGAACTATTGCATATTGACGCCTCACCCACAAAGTCACTAGATAAAATCAATACCTATTTTACTGGAGTTGGAGAAGAATTAGCGAATGCATTGATGAAAAGGATGAATAAATGTGAACAGGAATTAGCAAGAGAAGCTGCCGATGAGAACTCGCCACCAAATTCAATGTCTTTCATGCCTACAGATCCTTACGAAGCTAGGGACATTATACTTGGACTAAGATCACATAGTGCTCCTGGATGGGATAAGGTTTCAGCGGAAATTTTGAAACAAAACATCCTTTCTCTAACATCACCCATTACACACATGTGCAATCTTAGCTTGGCAACCGGTACATTTCCATCTATTTTCAAAAAAGCAATTGTCTGCCCAATTTTTAAGTCCGGGAACAAAGATGAGCCAAGTAACTATCGCCCTATCTCGCTTTTATCAACTTTATCCAAGATCTTAGAAAAAATTGTCAACAAGAGAGTTACTAAATATCTGGAAAAGAATAAATTGCTTAGTGTGTCTCAATTCGGATTTAGAGAAGGAAAATCAACCGAGGATGCAGTTTTGACACTTACCTCAAACCTGGTATCATATCTAGATAAAGGGGACAAATGTTTGGGAGTCTTTTTAGACCTCCAAAAGGCATTTGATACCGTATCAGTTCAAATACTTATAACATGTTTGGAGAACGCTGGTATAAGAGGTGTGGCTCTGGACTGGTTTAAAGACTACCTAACCAATAGGTCTCAGTGCGTAAGATTAGCTGGCTTTGAAAGTACTGAAGGTATATGTAGATATGGCGTTCCTCAGGGTAGCACGATAGGACCCACATTATTCCTCATATACATTAATTCTCTTTGTAAGATAGCTGATAACCTGCCTCACTTGGATCTGTTAATGTTTGCTGATGACACAGTGCTGATCTTTCATGAACAAACCTGGGATATGGTATTTAGTCGTGCTGAGACGGGTCTAGCTAAAGTGACTTCCTGGCTAGAGAACAGTCTGCTATCACTTAACACCACTAAGACGAAATATGTCACCTTCGGCAAAACACCTTTAGGAAAACCAACTGCATCGCACATACTTAAAATACATGCCTTCCCTTGTAATAGAACAGAGAGCCATGTAAGTTGTAACTGCACAGCGCTCTCACGAGTCACCTCGATTAAGTATTTAGGTGTAACGCTAGACGACCAACTGAACTGGACTACGCATCTCACGACAACAACAGCTAGAATAAGAAAACTAGTATACATTTTTAGGAACCTGCGCACAGTGGCGAGTTTTACTCTTCTCGTACAAACATACCGAGCTTTGTGTGAATGCATTATTAGATACTGTATTTGCGCTTGGGGAGGTGCGGCAAAAAGCCATATGATTGCAGTTGAGCGAGCACAGCGTATGGTCCTCAAAGTACTTTTTTGCTTACCGTATCGTCATCCTACATCTTCAGTGTATGAACTGGCAGGAGTGCTGACTGCTAGAAAGTTATTTGTGTACGAAATGCTGCGTAGATACCACAAGCGAGTTATCCCTATTTTACCCATAGTACAAAAACGCGTAGAATGTTGCCCTGTCCCTCGCACTAGAACAACATTTGCAAAGAGACACTACAATTTTCTAGCTCCACGTACATATAATAAGCTTAATAAAATCCAGAATGTTAAGAAATTCAATAGTAATAAATTTAAAGTAGCTATATTTACCTGGCTTAAGCCGATGGAATATATTGATGTAGAAAATCTTATAACACCTTAATTACACCACTAAACACACTCTTACACACACTCACTCACACATTCACACACACACACTCACTCACACATTCACACACACACACTCACTCACACATTCACATTCCCACACACACACACTGACTCACACATTCACACACACAGCATGACGTAATATCCATAAAATGATGAATAGCAAGATATCTTTTTTTTATTTTATTTTATTCTTAGTTTTTTTCTTCAATATTTTGTTTGATGTAAGATTAGATGTGTCATTTATTTAAGGGGAAGACACTAACACCCGCAACACAGTTTTTACTAGCGCAGGTGTTAGAGAATCCTACATTGTAACTGTATTCACTTATGCCAATAAAATATTATTATTATTATTATTATTATTATTATAATTTAGGAAACAATTAATTCTGAAATTTACTAAAACGTAATAATATTTTTTGCCTTAATCACTCACCTCTATTTACAACCGGCACAGAAGGTCTTCGAAATGCGGGAGTAGCTGCAAAAAAATTAATTTATTGCAACTTAATCATAAACTGATTGAAAGAAATTCATAAATATGTAAAGTTTTACTATAATTAATTATATTTTAATGCTAGTTACATGTAAATCAAAATCAGCAATCAATAAGTGCAGCTAACAATATCTCAATAGTAATAAATCTGAGTGATATAACTTACGCGTAGTAGAACCCCTAAAGTCGCGTTCGGCAGTTATCGCTGTAAATTAAAGAAAGTACAATAATTTAGTAATATATGTAGAAAATGGGTTAATTCTTCTGCAATAAATTGGAACATCTTTGTTAGGAAATTCGAGACTGCTTGTTGTGTGACAGGACTAAATCACGCACCTTTTCGACCCACAAGGATTTAGACAGACACTGTCACTAGAGGGTGAGGCGGAGGCCTCAATGGTCTCAGAAACAGTTCAAAATAAATAAATTTGAATGTATATTTAAAATGATTATACTAAAATACATTTTTAAATTATTAGTATCTTTAATTAACCAACAGTAAATTTAAAATGTTTTATCAAAATAAGATTAGATGGGGAACATTGTACTTGTCAACAAGACCATTATTCAAGGTCACTTGGACGTATTAAAGTCAAATAAATATCAAATATCCAGGTCTAATATATATATCTATATATATCTAATATAGATATATATATATATATATATATATATATATATATATATATATATCTATATATATATATATATATATATATATATATATGTCAACGTAATCAAAAGATGCGAGATCATTTATGTTTCATTACAAAACCTTACCGTTGACCCAAAAACATTAAGCTTGGCAACTTGTAATATATAAATTGAATGATAATTATTAATTACATAACCCATTTAATTATCATATTAATAAAATGTAACAATGTTCTTTCAAAATAAAATAATAAAGAAGTAAATAAATATATCTTTTTACCATTTTCGTCTTCCCCAAAAGGATTGTAATCATCGTAATTGAGATCAGGTTCCTGTTCTTGAGGCAGTTCCTCTCTAGGCTCCAGGTCTTTACCCGTCACTGGCAGCACCAGCAACGCTAGACAAGCTACTGCTGCTTGCCACATGCTGCCTGTTAAAATAAATATAAAATATATTTAATTAGTGACAATAACCAAAATAATGCAGTGATAAATCACTCAGTTCTATATTTGTCTTATTTTATCAAAATATATGTATTAGACGTACCATATAAAGGATGAATTATTAGAGAAGACGTCATATGCTATCATTAAAGTTATAAATGTGATAAACGTAAAATTGTAATTTATGCATATTTAATACTCTTATAAATTTTCTATGAAAAAATAATTACAGTTGTTATTTAGCTTAACGTTTTATCCATTATAAAAGTTAAGAGCGTAGTGTCAAAATGCTCCGTTCTCCGCTAAGTGCCCAAATTGTGTGTTGTATAGGCATATAGGCCACGCTGGCCTTAAAAAGTCATAAGACAACTTTCAAAAATACAGACATCAAGTAAAATAATTAAAACCTATCTCGTCTATTTCAGGCATTCAACAGATCCAATTAGGACGTCTAAGATGGGAATTGTGACACCAATTAAACTGCATTAACGTGTATACCATTACAATCTATGAACATGTCCCACTAATCCTTTTGAATATTTAAACATCTGTCTGAATAAAGTTGACAGTGACAATTGGCGCCTCGATAATTAGTTTTGGCAGAGCCCCATTTTGTTTATGATCAATTGGATTGGAATTCTCGCTTACTTTTCATCTACTTTTGAGCATTTAACCTTTAAATTAATGTGACTTTTACTATTGATATATACTTGTTGTTGAGGCAGTGACGATTTGAGAAGAGCCCCAATTTCCTTCATTAATTTATGTATTAAAATTTTAATGTGCCATGATTTGTAGCTTGTGAATGTCATACAAATGTCGTCACTAATTTAGTTATGTATGCTATTGATTCCTTAAATAATGAAAATAACGTATATTCCTATTTTATATTATTTTTATTAATGAGTGTGAATCTAGGAGAATTTATTACACCGCTGTCTTATAGTGAGCTTTTTTTTTATTGAGCGTGTGAAGCGAGTGGGTGTTGGCGTTAGGAGCGACATGGGATAAAAGTTCCTATTATCCATGTCGCTATTATAATAATCATTTATGTTTGTGTTAATAACAAATTTAAAATATTATACAACTATTTATTACATATCTAAAAAGGCAAAGAAATGTCATATTCCGTTGCGATATTTTTTTAAAAAACATTTTTAATGTGCCTATATTTTTAATACTTTTAGGTTTTCCGTAGTATGTCAAAAATCTTAAAAAGGAAAAGTTATAATATATTATACTTAAATTATTAAATGTTATTCTAACAGTTATTATACTGTCTTTCACACGCCAAGATAAGTATTTAGAAATGTATACAAATAGGCGGTATCCGAGAGGTGTGGGTTCAAGTCCCTTTCCCGACGACTTTTTAATATTTTTCTTATTTTACTTGTGTAATACTTATTAAAAACCAAAAATAAAGATTCAATACATCAATTTGCTATTAAAGGAAATAAAATTTAAGAAGCTTTTAGTCAAATACAAATGCTTAAATCTTGAAAAGAAATTATTACAGCTGATTTGTTTCATATAATATAATTTATTTACTTCACAAACTCTTCTCTTCTTCTATCTTATATAGTAGAGTAAGAAGTAGTCAAAGTCAAATCTAGTTTTAATATATAATAATTTAAACATGAAAATAAAAGAATATAATAAAATCTCTTACCTCAGAAACGTGCGTAGGGGTAACGCGGCCCGCCCGCGCCGCAACAATTGCAGCTCCCGTTGTCTGGATAGCAATAAATATGCGCGCACGCAACTATCACACGCACTGAGATCTAGGATTACATAGTTCGGCAACCTTTTTCTATTGTAAACTTAGTTTTTGACAAAAAAATGCATTTAGTTTTAATTTAAGACAAAGCGCGGCGTTAAGTTTCGGCACTCAACACGCAATGTCTCGAAAGGCGGATACGGTGTGAAGCCAAAAGTTTTCTATATATAAACGAATGAATACAAAATTCATCTTGGAGACACTGCATACAAAATAGCTCGGAGTAAGCAAAATATATTTTTGAAATGTAAACAGTGGGCATAACAACGTGGACAGTCAAATACTTCTCCACTATAATAATTATATTATTCTACGTACGTACTATATATATGATATCTTGAGGTATGTTGTAGGGACGTGATTGGTAACATTATCGTGTTTCAATCAAAAGCTTTAATTTGTGTATAAAGCTCCGTTACATTTAAACGGACTATTTCTTTCTTTTTTTTTAATTTTTAAATAAAATTACACAACCGTTCACACAATTATTTTTGATGATATGAAATATAGAGAAAGCTTAAACGAGAACCAATTCGCTGGACATTTTCTGAAAAAGAGATAGTAAATATTTACTTTATGACTATTACATATGTAACATAATCTTTCAATATATTATATAGGTACCAAACAGAACTGTAATTTATAAGCGCTATGGTCCTGAAATCCGCTATAAGGAACGAATTAATTATTTTTGTATTTCCCCACTCTTGAGAGGCAATGGATGCGAGTTACGTTGAGAACACGGTGTTACTCCACCATTCAACATGTAATGTTTTGAATTCGGTCGTATGGGTCCTAGGTTCATTCCAAGAGGCCTTCTGGCCAATCTTCCTATAAATAAATTTTGTATATGATGTATTTTTTTAATGCAAAGCGTCCCAATAATACTTTAAAAAATATTAAGATACCTTTACGGTTGTTTATCCCTGAAATCGATATATAGGCCGCGAAGTAATGTTGGTGGCACAGCAATCGCGATCCCTGGCAGACCAATTCTTACGAACGACACTTTTTAATGCAGGGGTCAACATAGCACGCGCTTGTCTATTAGATGTTCATAGACTAAGCATGATCTAGAGCAAAAATAATAGAATATTTCAATATTAAATAATTTCATAATATCTAGAGGTAAATGTCCTTTATTAAGAAGTTTAATAAAGGCGACTTATCTGCAATCACTCACCCCGTTAGCCTTTCATTCGGTTATAAATATGACCATTTTCTCCACCTTCACGTTTTCTACCGCATATAACATGGGAGGTAGAGAGAACGTAGTGTTATATAGATGATGTGTTGAGTGATGTAACTCAACGTCACCATCGCTTCCAGATCGAGGAGATAATTCATTCCATCGAGTGTAGATGGAAATAATACATATTTCGATTTATCGCGTTTACAGTCAGACGCTGTCTCACTGTGCCATTTATTTCTATATTGTAAATATATTACATAATAATGATGAAATTATATTTGGACATTCTGTTTACTATATAAAAAAATGTGTATAGATTTACACAGAGATATCCAGATATCTAGATCTTTGATGAAATTTAAGCTTCTGCAGGTGTGTACAATATAAAATACCACTTATGCACATTGTCATCATACACGCACATATACATGTATATATTATATATATTTTATTATCTATGCTAATAAAGGGATATCGAAGTTACAAAGTACTTTTTGTCTATTTTAGAAATGATATATCTTGTAATAAAAATATTCAACACACTTGGTATAACCAAGTTCAATATTTAATTATCTTTTATATTCAAAGGAATTATAAACTAAAAAAGACTTTTGTAAGCACTTCTAAATCCAGTGAACTTAACTGTTAAAGAAAAACAGCTTTGCTGAGAAGAACCGGTAAGAAACTCAACAGATACTCCTCACTATAGATAATTATATGTGGAAGAATATGACGAAATTTTAAAATTTGTAATTATAATAATATTTTTACAGTTACATAAAATTCGTGTATTGGGCAATACCCAAAAGATATTTTTAATGCGTAAAAGATTTCTTTTACTTCTTAGAGACGAAAGCTTGGCGTGACAAGGCCAGCCTTTTGTGTTTTCTTCTAGCGAAACAAAAGTTTTTAGTATATGCATTCCTCCGAATGAAAACCCATAAACACCGCGACATAGATGGACAATGTCCCACAGGGCCACAATAGAAAGTAATATAAATATTTCTTTATTTTAAATATACCTAAAATTCTCTGTACGTTGCTTACTCTGTGACTATTCGCATAAACTCGAGCGGAATATTGAGAGAAATGTCCCTTCTGACAGATTTGTATTTATCGTGGGTCGTATCACTTCGTTAAACAAAATATACAAGTATTTTGCGTTCGTTCCATATATTCATATTTAACATGAATATTAAACGTCTTCTTTTTAATAAGGAACTTGTGCCATAAGTATCTAACAAAAAATAATTGTGTAAGCTTTTAATTTGTAGTTATTACTTCATTTTCTTACTCATTTTTATGTGTGAAATGTTAGATACCTATAGTATAAGTTTGTTACTTTATTACGTAAGAATAAAATGTATACTTCTATTATAAAGCTGAAAGGTTTGTTTCTAATCACTAAGCTCGGGAACTACTATTAAGAATCTAAAACTTTTTGCGTTGTTTAGTCTATCTATCAAGGACAGCTACTTCTATATACTCCCCCATTACCTAAAGCAAAAGCTTCAAAAAGATAATCATAGTCTAAAAGCTATAGCATCTTATAGCATTAAAATATTTTATACTTTTTGTTGACTATCAATTACTATTAGTTGTGAATTTGTGATAGTTTTTGTGTGACCTTTAGTAAAATGGGGGTTTGGTGAAGTAACTCTGCCCTATTGGGCGGAAAGGGCATGGCGATACAGTCAAACGATTACCAATTACAAATAATGTCAATAGCCTTTAATTATCTATAAGTTATATATCATCATAAATAAAGTTAACTAACTATAGTTAACTTAGTTCATTGCGACAATTTTCTTACCAAGCCAATTTAATTAAAGAGAAACATTCAAGTGACACCCCAATTTAATGCTGGCTGTTAGTTTTAAAGGCGTCTATCCACTTTGGTAGATTACTTGTTAAAGTTAAGTAAATTAATATTAATATTTTTTATTGCCCTTCTGCCTAAAATAAGTTAAGCTCAGGGAGGAGACTTACTCGTTGCGCTTCGTCTTATTGGACCGGAGAAATAAATATAATTCATGTCCAATATATCTAAATTATAAATAAAAAATACTTTATATATCTAATATATCTAATTCAGATCATTTATAAACTGATCGATAATTGTCCATAATTATCACAGATTAGCACAATATAATTAACATTATTATTACTATTAATAATTACCAGTAGTCGACAGATACTGACATTTAAATATTTTTATATTTGCTTATATACATTTTTTATATATTTTTACATATTTTTCTTTTGACGATTCACTTGAAGATCGAATTCCTACCTCTCAAGAGAAAGTAGCCTCTCAAGATTGCAAATATATTACAAGCTTCAATGTAGTGGAAGAATTACTTTAACCAAATAACTGCCATTCTATCGTTGACACTATCAAAGAAGGCCAGGAAATTTATATGAAAA
The DNA here is from genome assembly GCA_037127375.1 of Dione juno. Lineage (NCBI taxonomy): Eukaryota > Metazoa > Arthropoda > Insecta > Lepidoptera > Nymphalidae > Dione > Dione juno. Next base: position 216,667 of record JAXRJS010000018.1, on the reverse strand, counting down.
GTTTGCTTTCAGCAACGAGTATGTACGGATTACTTCTGCTGAGCATCCGCTCTTCATTAATAGTAAGTCCTACATTATTATATTTATATACTATATAGACTTTATAAGTTTTATATTAATACCAGATTTTTGATTTGTTGTTAATTTTTTGTTTAGAGTAGTAACGGGTGGTTTTTAATATATTAAAGAAAATTTGTCCTAAAATTGTAATTCATAACCTTCATACCTATATAAGATATAGCTAAGGATTTTTTTCTGTTACAAGAAATTTATTAGCTTATTATATAGCTTCACGCTATTTCCCGCATATAGCAGGGCAGAGGGAACCTAGTGTTAAGACACTCCGTTCTCCACATTCCGCCTTTTGACACACAATTATCACAAGAGCGAAGAAAATCAAAATACTTCATTCTCCTAGAGTGGGAATCGAACCCAGAACCGTCGTGTTTACATATTGACACTGTGCTGCTGCTCCACGACGGCCTCAAATAGAAATAAATTAGGTGTTACAGTAATTGCTTTTACTTGATTAAATGATACACCATTAATTAGGTTCCCACTGATCTATTAGTGAATGGCTCCTACAATATACCTATTAGGATTGATACAATAAGATAACAAAACTTTTTTATAAAATAGCTTTTAGAAAATATATATGTACTTGGATAATATGTTACTTGTCTTTACTTCTATCTTTTTATATCTTTAACATTAATCAGTACTTCAATTTTAGATATATAAATAAATATAGTCGATCGTTTTCAGTATATCTGACATTAACCCAAATAAGCTGTAGCGTCCTTCGAAGGGCAACAATTGTTTGAACCAATTCAGCTACTTGCACTCGATTGATATGTACATGACATCATTCTCTAATGATTTCGATGCGGTTCTTGAAATCGTGTCAACAAAAACTAATTCACGTTTTATACTTTTGACCCAATTCAAATTTAAAGTTGGTTATATTTTGAAATATTGCTACTTGTAAGATTCAAAACTGATTCGTGCCTATTGTTATTTATTAGTTACTTATTAATTTCTTATATAATACACGATATCTCTAGTTTCTTAACATTAGGCTCTCTTGCTGAAACTGAAAAACAACATAAATGAATATATTACTTTAATGTATTAAGACTGTTCAAGAAGCTTAATAGACTTATAAAAGTTTCAAGAAGTAAATAAATAAACATCGGGCTACCTTAATTGAAACATTTATAAAGTTGTAAGCTAAGTATTGTGAAAGTAGAATTAAATGTAATTGTAATAATAAACACAATTAATTAGTAATGAATTGTTATTGTGACTTTCCTCAAATTCCACTGAACAAATTAAATGGTATGCAAAATATTGGCATCCGATTCATATTTTCATTATTTCCATACTGAATATAGGATCCCACTGAAATGGCTCACTATGAGGCACCGTCGTAGTCTCCATTATTTTACTCTGCTTTAAACTATCCTCTTCCACTATTCTTTTCTATGGGATGCCTGGAATAGATCACCTTTGGTGATGAGGCCAGGCCTCTTTTACACCACAATTATAAACTGTTATTTATCTTTTATTGATGTAATAAAGCATTTAATAAAAATAATAATAATAATTGTAAAAATCTTGAGGCTATTGTGGCGCGGGGGTATAGCGTCTTACGATAAACATGATAGCCATGAGTTTCACTACCATTAAAAGTAATGAATTTTAATTTAAGCACTTTGGCTAACCAAAGTACACTGTTTATTTCTATATATTAAGCACACATGTATTGTATTTGAATCAAATTGAAACGGAGAGAAAGAGAAAGGAGAGACACTAATATAAAGTGTCAAACAACATGAACATACTAATGGTTCGAGCTACAATTTATGTGGACTTATGGTAAGCTCCGAGTATATTTTTGCTTTATATATGAAACCCTTTTTTATTACACAAAGGTCGAAAGTCTAATCCTCACGTCCAGAATTTTATTTTGGAAGGTCGCTAATATGTTTTATTTTTATTTGTTTCGATTTACTTTCCCAACAGTCGCTGTCCATAAGGCATATACAATTTATACATATTGCATATTGCATGTAAAATTCATACATATTATATTAATATTTTCCAAAACAATTATTTTATTAAGAGGCTATAGTGGCCCAGTGGCGTTTAATTGTAAACGCGATGGTAATGGATTAGATCCCTACTTTAAGGAAACGATCTCTTTTATCTCACTTTTCATCACTCAACACGCAATGTCTTCTTCTAACTTCTCAATATTTAAGGCGTTTTGGGCGTGCCAGTGGAGCAAATTTCATTCGCCAATGTCACGTTGAATGGAGAACACACAAAGGATAATGTACGGTAGAACATAGATAACATTACACAATAGAACAATGCATGTTTATAAAAGATCCAGATAAATCCTACTCCTATAACAAGATAAATATATATTTAAAATATGTACACACATTATAGTAGTTTTGTAATAAATAATGTTTTATAGGTGTTCATTTATAGTTTAATATTGTTATACTTAATATATTTGTTGATGTTTTAATATATTTATAATAAAAATTTACATAGACGACCAAACACAAATATTTACAAACACTGAACATTAAGAGGACGAGGGACTTTTAGAGGAAGGGCATCATATTAGGGACGAATTAATTTAGGACAGGAGAAAAGTATGTTGTGAGGGGAACTGCAATCTTCAATTCGGCTCAAAAACGGTTTTGACACTATTTTCTTTCTGCATACCCTGTTATTTGCTAGACAAAACGTGAAAATAAAACGTAAATACTTTTTAATTATAGCTATTCTTATATTTTTGATATTCACGCAAAATAAAACTAGGTTTAAGACTGCTTTTTCTGTGACTACCTTGTAAAAAGAAGAAGACGAATCAAGAGTAAAATAGGCTTATCGTAAACAATATTAGCTAACAGGTAAACACTTTAATTATAATGGAATAAACATGTACAAGGCACAAAAGCACATCAAATTTTCCCTCATTTTGCTCTAACGAAGATAGATTGGCGCAAAACAATATTTTATTTATAAATACGTCTGAATGTTTGTATTTTTTATGTTTCATTTTACTAAATGTAAATAAAAAAATATACATATCTTATTAATTTAATATTTTTAATTTAAATGAATTAAATATAATCGATATAATCTATAATTATATAATATAATAGTATAATTATAATAAAAAATAAAACAGCTTGAAGAATAACGATATAATTTATTTATGCTATCTCTATCGGGTGCATTTAAACAAAACCAATCGTGACATTTTTATTTCTTCTTCTCTTTAGCTTTGGTGTGTCGAGCGTGCCAGTTGAACACAAATATTTTATTTTCATAACTTGCAAGCATCACTCATCCAACATCTCCGTCATCCGTCATCCGTTATATGTCATCTATCATATTTCGTCCGCCATTCGTCATCATCCTAAATGTATTAAGCGCATTCAACAGTACTTTTCAATGTTCTTTAAAACATGTATGTCTCATATAATATTAAAATATAATACACCTACGTTATGTGAAATATATATATGTGAAATATATATATGATATCTGTTAATAGTGTGAAATAAATAATATTAATCCTACCCAGCCTTTACCGGCCACTAAAGGGTGGATAATTTGGTCGCACTTCGGCCGCATAAGTGACAAAAATCCATTGTACCTAATTGTTTTACATTATTCCGACACAGCGTAAAAGGTTATGGGTTCAATTCCCACTCAAGGGAGTGAATCGTTACTCAATACGGAATATCAATTGGACGGAAAGTCAGGAACAGAATGTCTTTAGCGTGTAGCTATAGACATATATATATATATATATATATATATATATATATATATATATATATATATATATATATATATATATATATATACATTACATCTCAGAGGGTGTCCAGCCAATTATCTGTCCGATATTTGGTTTTCGGCATACGGGTGCGCGACCCCGGGGCCTCGAGCCACCACTTTCATAACCCTATCCAATCCATGTAAGTGGTGTCCCTCCCCTATACTCCAAGTCTTTCTGCCTCTTATTCCCTTTCCTTTCTTGGTTTCTCCCAGTAATGGGTTTGGAGGTCAGATGGCAATCGCTCCACTAAAAACCACTTCGCCACTAGTATGGATCGATTGGTCTTAGTCGGAAGGCAGACCCTGGCAAAAAGCCGGGACTAATGCCAGGAAGAAGAAGAAGATATATATATATACATTATATTTGCTTAGAGAAATAAAGCTCACCTACTCAAATAGTAACGATTGGTTTAAGTAACATATTAGAGTTACTATTTTATAGTTTCGTGGTGCAGCGGGACACCGCTCTATGCCACGATTTCTCCGCCTAACCTTATAAGCGACATTTTAGCTAATTTAAACTAATTTATTGGCAATGGGCGATATTTGACAGTTTTATATACTTAATTTTTACTACATATCATTATTTCTCCATTACAGTTGTAAACGTATAAAAATTAATATGAATTATGAGTACCAACTTAAAAAAGATATATTTTGTATATAGTAATTTATATGTTCACAAAAACATACAATAATAATGTTTATTATTTGCGAAATATACAATTCTAAATGATTTTGGGCACACAATGTGTTGTAAAGTCCATTACATGTGTTGTATATGGAATACAATGGTCAGCACTGCTTGAATGTTAACTAGAGACCGTAAGTTCATCGTATATTTTTGTCGCACAATGACATAATGACGATTTTGCTAAATGAAAGTTTAAAATAAATTTCATTTGAGCTGAATATCAACTTATGTAGCACTAGCACTAACTTTTGCCTGTGGATGTGTTCGCGTCGTGAAGTAATTTATCACGTCTTGTCATGACACATTTGAGGTTATTCTGACTGGAAAGATATAATATATATCGATAAAGATAAAATCGTTAAAGTTTGTATTACGTTCATGTTTCTCTAATAAACAGACTATCCAAGGCAATCATATTTTTTCAGTAGCTCTGAAATGAGATTATCGCGTGTTGTAACAATCATACAAACTAACTAACAATTTCCTCTTATTTTTTTATATAGCTATATCTTATTATATATAAAATAAAATTAAATAAAAAATAAATATACAAGTGTCTAGTAATATATGTTAAAACAATAAGAGAAGCGAAAATTTATCGATATTTTTTTAAATATGGGAGGAATTAACATATAATTGTATATTTGTAATATTTTTTTACACTAAAATTAAAATCTTCGCTTCAAATCTTTAATAAGAAAATTTATGAATATAATCGTTGAACATGACTTCAACTTCATGACTATTTTTATACACTTATAATGTTTATTTAATCATAGCGTTTATTTTTAAATATATGAAAATAAAGATCTTATATTGTATATAAATACTATAAGCTAGACTAAAATAAAGTAAATTTCTAGAAATAAATAGACACGTAGAGCTTCAACACCCCTACAAGTTCAGTAGTAGCGCGAAAGCCTTACAGAAAAGTCGTCTAAAGTAGGGATCTAGTATACTAATTAAGGAAAAGTTATTGTACAGATATAGGTTTTCCAAGTGTTAAGTGTTTTTCAATTGTTACAATGTACGGGTGGTTGCTGGAAAGTGTACAACACTTTATAATAGTAAGTCTCTATGATTATTCTTTTACGTTTTATCTATTTTGTTATTAAAAAAGATAATTTAATATTATATATTATATATATATATATATATATATATATATATATATATATATATATATATATATATATATATATATATATATATATATATATATGTAATTAAATTGCTAAATAACTTAACTAAACTAAACAAAACTAAAATCAAAATAGTATAAAAACATATATTTACAAATACGTAAAGATTTTACTATAGCGGGATTATTTATTTCAATTTTTATTTTACATTTAACTTCCTATTATAAGTAACTACAAAATATATTTATGCATTTACATTTATATATATATATATATATATATATATATATATATATATATATATATATATATATATATATATATATATATATATATATATATATATATATATATATATATATATATATATATATATATATATACCGTTTCAATTGTATTTGGCCGAGTACTTAAATTACATAAGTCCTATGACAAGTTGAAATGATCGATGACATGGCTATCAGTGCGTTGTAATACAGACGTCACAATGTTATAAAATTTATAAAGAAATATATTTTTTATAAAAAAGTTTAGATTAAAGTTTTGACATTTTCATTAATATTAGTAATGAAATTATAATTAAATTATATTACAAAATCGATTTCTTAAATACTTGTATGTAATTGGAAAACTAAATAAGTTGTTTTTGGCTTAACAGATTTATTTGTTTGTTTAAACCATGTTTTCTGTAAAACGTTAGGTAAATTATAAAACCTTATTAAGTTATATTTTTTTAAAGGAAGAATGTGGAGAAGAAATATGGGAAACTATCTTACGAGAGGCAGGTGCCAGAAACACCGTGTTTATCACGCGGCAGGTAATAGTGTTACTATTAAATATCCCATTTTTATTGTTTATATTTCACTTATGAAATTCTATGTGAGAATAAATATAATAAGACAAATATTCCTTTCAGCAATATCCAGATACACTTATGCCTCGTTTGGCCTGTGCTTTAGCCAGATTGCTAACAAAGGACCCTCTTAGTCCAACTAACTCCACTCCTGGAAGTCCAGCTCCAAGGAAGCTCTCTTTGAAATCTAAGCCAACATGGCGCAGCGCTTCAGCCCATGGGGATAACAGAAGTCAAACATTCAAGTGTCCATTTACAGCAACAAATGCTCTAACAGCGGTAACGAAGAAAGAAATAGATGCCTATACTTCATCTGAAGAAATTCGATCTGGATCTCGTAGTGCAATATCTATTGACAAAATAAATGAGACACAGAAACCAGGATTGGCTCCTTGCACCAATATAAGAGACAGACGCAGCCTTGGCATACATTTGGAACATTCTATTTATAAAGAAGAAAAAGAATCATCTGATGAAGAAGACACACCTAAAACAGAAAGTAGTGAAAATGTGGAAAATGTAGAGGCAATTCCAAGTACAAGCACTGCTATTGCAAATAAAACCAACCTAAACTCCGCTTTTAGAAAGACCAGTTGTACTGTAGCTCTAGATATTTACCGTCGTCGGGGCTCTGGAGTCCCAGTGCGGTCCAGATTGAATAGCCTAAATGTAGTCCAGTTGGATAAGCTAAATGAATTAAAGGAAAAATTCGGTACACCCGAAAAAGTTATGCATTTTTTTGGAAGATGTTTCGTCAAATTCTTCTCTAACTACGGGTACGCTGTAGTCATACAATTTTATTACTTTTTACGAAAATTGAAAATCTTATATACTATTATTATGGTTACACTTAAGCTAGATGTTATTCATTTAAGTTCACATAAAATTCTAAACACATTTTTTTTATTTTCAGCTATGATACTATGATAAGAGCGACAGGTCGATATTTCTGCACATTCTTGCAATCCGTGGATAATATACATCAACGCATGCGCTTTACGTTCCCCCGAATGCGCTCACCCTGTATGCAACTAACCAGAGCTCATATACACGGTGCAGAACTAGTATACAGTAGTGGGAGAGCTGGGTACACCTACTACCTTATGGGTAAATAAATACTTAATTCTTGAATTTTGTTAGAATAGTAAATTTCGTAATCATAAAATAATATATTTTTGTTCATTTTAATCTATGCATATTCCTATATAATATAGAAAATTACGTATTTTTTATATTATTGCAATTATTATTGTAATTAATGAATTATTTATGTATTATATGGATAAAATGTGATAAAATATTTGTCACTATCTGGATAATTCAAAAGAATTAATATGGATATTAAAGCTGTAAATACTAAGCTATAAATATAAAGCTATAAATACTGAGCTAAAAGCTATTCATACCCTTGCTCTATTAGGATGAGATAAAACCATATAAAAAAAATGATAACATAAGTGTCAGTATTGTCAGTCCTTCTAGAAGCTACCACCAGCTCAGAGGGCAGTTCTGCCGAGAAGAGCTGGCGAAAAACTCAAGAGTTGCTATTTTTAATGTAATTTCACAATTTTTACAACTGTGGTTAGCCTCCCGAATCAACAGTACTTAACTCCACACACTAACATCCGTATAATATTCTTGGAGTGAATAATATACTTTCCCTAATAACATGTTTGTAATATTTAAATGTTTACAGGTCAATTATACGAAATCGCTGAAGATATATTTTCTTTGAAACTAAAGGTGTCCATTTTAAAGGAAAGTATAGAAGGAAACTATTATGTAGCTGTACTTAGACTGGAATTTGACAATAGTGATTACGTGAGTATTCTTTAAAACATTTTATATATATATATATATATATATATATATATATATATATATATATATATATATATATATATATATATATATATATATATATATAATATATATATATATATATATATATATATATATATATATATATATATATATATATATATATATATATATATATATATATAGTTACTAATATATATATATATATATATATATAGTAAGTTACTAATACTCCGTGCTACTCTAGAATCGACTTTATTCTCGAGTACTTCAAAGTTGGAAATAAAGATCTAAAGTAAATGGTGCGTTTTATCGTTACTTAATTTATTTATTAAAAGGTTAAAGCCTAAGGTTAATAAGGTCCCATAATTTATAAGAAACTATCTATCTTTATTTACTAATACATTTATTGTTTTAAAGTGTTATTCCACACTAAGGAAAGAATAATATTTTTAGAAAACGTATAAAAATTTTAATGTATCGGGATTTGAACCTGCACCTTTTGGAAACGATTTTCTAAATAAGCCGTTTTCTAAAAATCATTTTTTATCTAATTCATTAACTTGCTAGACATAATCAAAATCTGTTTGGTATGTAAACTGCCATAGCGTTTAATGTTAGTAATATCGGTCAAGATTACTATAGTATACAGCTATAGTACTCGCGCACCGAGGGTTCCATATCTATATCATGATTGTATATATTCCGTTGACGTTGAGTTTTATTTTTTATTCTAGGTACTTTTGTAGGTACTTTGTACTTTTAGGTACTTTGACAAGACAACGCATGGCGTTGAGTTCCTGAGAGTTCTATAAGCGGAACTACGCAATGCCTCAGATGTAAAGTGTAGAATGAAGTGTCTTGCCACTAGGTTCCCCTTATCTATCCGGCTGTATGTGATATAGTTTTTACATAAATCGGAGCTTTGGGTAATTCAACCTAACACGCAAGTTTAAGATTAAAAATAATAAATAATGAAATCTCCTCTACGTACTACAGAAATTAATAGATATTAGTCAATTGTAAAAGTCATCTGCATTTTTAAATAAAACTTAATAATCTTATTCTATAAAGAATGTATTAAATGAATCTATAAGAATATCAGAAAAATTTATATCAAATATTTAAAAATACTTATTCTTTCTCGGTATATTGGAATTTGCAATGAAATGGCTCTAGAGTTTCAACAACATAACTGTCATCATAAAATACATTCACTGTGTGTTTACTGCTGAAAATAAGATTCGTAGAAAATTTATTTAAATTAGATAAATTGCTAGTGTAAATTAGTTTACTTGTTTCTATAACAAATTCTAGTACATTGCCTGTTGAAAATTTGTATTTAATTTGTAATTTTTCAACAGCCACATATATTTAGTAGCAGTATATAATTTTACTTATATGTGTATATTTTCATTATTTTATAATATATAATATAAATGTAACGTCAAGGACATTGTGGTACAGTTAGACAGCGTTTACAGTCAGGTACACATACATACTTGTAGCTTCACGTTTTACCCCTAGCGGGGTAGCCAGAGAGGTGCCAAAACCCACGGTATCTTCATACCTCCATCTAACCCTCCAGGGGTTTCCTTTTTACTACACCGTCCTCCAGACCACTGACTCTAGCTTCATATATTTTTTACCATTCTTTCGTCACTTATTCTGAGCACGTTCTTCTTTGCCACTGATGCACGTTCTTCTTCAGTCTTACTGTGACATCAGCGCCAGTACCTGACATAATACTCAGAACACAATATCTAAAAGAAAATCTCACACAAAACATAATAACTTGCGTAATAATTTCACGATTTTAATTCTGGCGTCTTCATAATCTTCGTCGTCATAGTTTGGACTAGCCTGAATTTTCTATCATGTTGATCATTGGTTCAAATTTTATTTAGCGGAAGTCGTAGGGACCTTGCATATAGATAACTTGTGGTAGAAATATGTGTTTTATTATACTTGTTTTTATCATTAATTTCTTTGAATAATAAATTTATATAATATACCTTTGCAATATACATACGTTCAATAAATTCTAGTTTAAGTTTTGTTTCATATAAAGAAAATATAAAAAGATATTTTATCATATTACCATCAACTATAACATGTTCATAAAAATCATAAAATTTATTTATTTGGTCCGTCGTGACGTAGAGGGTGACGAGACGTGTTTGACTGTAAAACGATGATTGTGGATTCAATTCCCACTAGGGGAAATGTTTACATGATAATGATTACATTATCAATTCCTCACTTCCACCAACATTAGGTTCCCCTTGGCTAAGCTGTATATAGAGTGATGTTATGAAGAAGAGTGTAGATATTTTGTAGTACGTCTATACGTATATATATATATATATATATATATATATATATATATATATATATATATATATATATATATATATATATATATATATATATATATATATAACAAACCTACCGTTTATGCAACAATCTTTAGAGCTCTATTGTACTCGAATTATGATAGGCGGCCTTGCTAACTGCTATTATAATTTTATTGTTCGCATCATTCCCTTGAAAGTCATTATGATCAATAAACCACACAACGAACGTTTAATTTCATATTCATAAGCCTTATTATTATGCTTGTGTACGTTGCTCTTAATAGAGACAGGAAGAAAGATCCTACGCTGTAACAATGCAAAATTTATTCATAAAATATTACTATTAAAACGTATTAATTAGGAATTTTCTTCACCGTCGTTACGGAAATACAATTGGACGGGAGTTCGATTACCAATTGGGGAATTTAATTATTTATATTATATTTATCCTCTCTTTGATAACAAGGTAGGCTAACTAAGTATCTTAATACTTACAAAACGCTATATGCGGAAAGCTGAAAAAGAAATTAAAACAATTAACCATTATGTCAAAATTGATATGTTGCTAAGGCACTAAGCGCATTGAGTCTGATTTTTTTATTAACTTTACGCTATATCCTGCGTTTAGCAAGGGAGAATATGATGTCAAGCACGGATGTCTCCACATTCCATCAAAATTCGAGACATTACTTGTTGAGTTGCAGAACTCAACGCCGCGTTGTATTCCTCAAGAAAAAACAAATAGAAATAATTAATTAGCCTGACTCAGTATCGAACACAGAACCATTGTTAACAAATTTAGTTACAACAAATTTTTTTATATCTAGATCACTAAAATTGTTTTTGGTAAAACATTAAATATTTAAGGTACAATCACTTATGGCTCGCAAGAGTCAGCCATGTCTACTGCCACCGGTGCCGGCATCTTTACTACTTCAATTATTTCCTTTCGGTGTCCTGCTCGACAGAAAGATGAAGATTATGAAAGCTGGTGACAAGGTACTACACAATTATAATATTAATATTTCACGAAACTCAAATATTATAATAAAAAAAGTTTTGTATGCCTATTGAAACCCATCAAAACAACGTTAAATCTCTTATAAATTTCAGTTTCTTACTAGCTTTGAAAAGATCGCTGTTGAGCACTTCATACTAATTTGCCCATGGTTTTTTTAGGGGGGAAAAAATAATAAAATTTAACGATTAATCTCTGTCAGTCTATTTGTTTATTTTACATAAAGTAGCTCTTATAAAACCTTGACTGTAAACGAAAATATTAACTCGATTGTTATTAAACTGTACCTTATATTTTTCAGCTGATGGAAGCGTGGGGTGGTCCACTTAATCGTATGGAAAAATCATCAATTAATGAGATACTGCGTTTAAGAAAACCTAAAGTGTCATTTACTTGGGATAGGGTAATTTGTTCTATCTAACTTTTTATATTATACTTTCTATGTGTATTATTTATTATTATGTATATTGTTTTACGTCTATTATTATACTTTTTATATAAGATTTATAAATTAAATTTTGTGGCCGCCGTGGCGCAGTGGGACAGTGTCTGACTGTACCACGATGACTGTGTCCTGTGACGAATCTCCACACGGGGAAATAAGTTGTTTTAATTTCTCCACTCTAGTACACAAAATGCAGCGTTATGTTCCACCATTCAACATGCCATGTATTAAAAATTTGACGGAAAGGGCTTATCTCTAGCTTTATCTCTAGGTTATCTAGGTATCATGCTATGTATACATAAACATACCCATAGGTATATACGTAAAACCTTTGAGATAAATAAGTCTTGGTAGACTTCGAATTACATTACGACAAAGGAAAAATGGAATTTAATACAAATTTATTACAGCCTTATCCTTTAGCCAATTCAGACTAATTATTATATAAAATCAATTCAATCTCCGTATGGTGGTAAAATTAAACATATTGCAATTTCATTTTTGTTACAATTGTCTTGTGTTGACCAAATAATCAAATGAATTGAAGTATGAATATATATATATATATATATATATATATATATATATATATATATATATATATATATATATATATATATATATATATATATATATATATATATATATATATATATATATATATATATATATATATATAAATTGTAATACTTAAAATACAGGTAGTATGCATGCAAACAATGCTGTTCGAATTGGAGCTAATGAGATGGCGTGCACGGTGTGTCAACGACTCGAGGAGAGGCTCGCAGGGGGCACGCGCTGTCCTACTGAAAGGACCCATGTATTTGCTGGAAGAAATCGACGCTCTTATATTTTTATGTAGTCCTATGTATGCCATTTAGATTATTTTCCATTTCATTACTATTACGAAAAATTACTTCTAAAAAGTATTATTAATTATAGAATCATTCGGTGTATAGTGTAGCTATCTATTAAATGTTTTATTATGTTTTCTTACATACATATATCACGTCACGTGATTGCGGTTTTTGCTAATTGCTATATTTCATCTAGCACAATAAAAACAAATAAAATTAATTTTAAGTAATATTTCTTAAATAAAATAATGTTAGTACACAATTTTATTTTCAGTTTCAATGATTTAGAAGAACTTAAACAAGCTGGCCTGTATCTGGCGGATATGAATGGCCATGGGTTGTCTAAAGAAATGCTTTTACAAGGCTGGCAACATCTCTCTCGCTTAGAACTGTTGTTTGAGAAAGCGGAAACTAGAAGTCTTTCTTTAGAAAAATCTTGTAGATTAGTGGAGCAATGGAAAAAGCGAGGAGACCAACTGCTATATTCAATGATTCCTAAAAGTATTGCTGACCAACTTCGCTCAGGAAACTCATCAATGCCTCCTATGGTATAATTAATTTTACTGATAAGTTTATGTGCTGTTCAAAGCATACATTTATAATTATTGTAGATTTTCACTATTGCAATTAATATAATGTGATTATGTCACACAGTATCAATGGATGGATGGGGTGGATAATAGGTGTTATAATGATTGTAGGCATATCTATAAAAGAAATGTAAAATGTTTAACGATGACATAATATTGGAAACTCGTTTTGGTTCGCTTATGTGTTCAAGTAGAATATTAATCAATCTTTACCTACCTCGGCATATTAAACCTAAATAGACTTGCCTTATCATGAGAATTTTGATCATAATCTCTATAGCAATTAAGCGAGAGTGTGACTAATTCTAAATATTGACTTTACTGTTTACAGAAATTTGATTCGGTGACCATTATGTTTTGCGGTCTCCAACTAACCGAAGCACTCACACGGGCTGACGTAATGCAGACTGTGGCTTACATGAATGACGTATATTCCAGGATCGATCGACTATTGGACACACACAGGGTTTATAAAGTAAACAATTGATATTTAATGGCTATGTTTTTTTGCAATGGAAACATTAAAATTATATAAATTATATTAATTAGAGAAAAAGTTAAAAACTACCATCCTATTCAATATTGACGATGAAGAAGGCAACTTATCATAACAAATATATTTTATAACTATGCGTAAATTAAAATTAAGATATTGTAATGTGATTTAATGTACACTTTTTTTTTAGGTAGAAACAGTTGGTTCAGTGTACATGGTGGTGTCGGGTGCCCCTAAGAAAAATCGCGCGCACGCACAAGCAACTGCAAGCGCTGCATTGGCTGTTTCCCAAGCTTTGCCTATGCTTACTATTGGTAAGGTTTATCTTTACGCCTAGTCAGATGTATAGATAGAGTCTTATACGCCTTTTTAAATATTTTACAAAATGTAAGTATTTTAACTTATCGAGCTGAAAAAAAGTGTAAATAATTTAAATACAAACATTCCCTCAAGTGAGGATCTTTCCTGTTATATTAGGCCAAGTCGGCAATTTTCCATTAAGACAAAACTTCAGACGAACTGAGTTTTCTGACTTACTATATCTTATTAGGTACAAATTATTTCAAAATGTGTTAATGTAACTTTTGTTTTATTCGAATTTTCTTGTATTTATTTGTCATTGAAGGTCTTCACTCTGGTCTCTGCTATGCTGCCGTACTAGGGTTTCGACAACCACGCTACTGTTTAGTTGGTGATACTGTCAACACTGCCAGTCGCATGCAGACCACTAGCGAAGTAAGTAAATATTTATAGAAATAATATGTCATATTAATTATAATGAGTTATAAAATTAAATAAAATATTGCCTCAAGAAAGTAAATTTTATATTAATATACATTTATTTTTTCAGCCTGGTCGCATTCAGATATCTTCACAAACAGCAGCAGAACTACCAGCTGGAAAGTTCAGACTCCGCCGTAGAGGCCTGATTAAAGTCAAAGTAAGTTACATAATATAATTGTTAAATTTTGTATAATATTAGACTAAATTAAAAAAAAAAAGATTTTCTCTTAATATTTTTTTAAATAAACGAAATAAGGATATTATTTTTACGGAAGTATTTTTTTCAACATTTAGTATCTAAATAATTATACCAGCTAAACTTTAATAAATAATGTTCTAGGGCAAAGGCATGATGGAAACTTCCTGGCTTGAAGGGGAAATTGAAGAAGAAGCACAGGATGAAGCTTTACAATTACTATCTGAGCTTTGTGGAGAAGATTAAAGCGTATATGTTTGCTTCTTCTTCAATATTTGTTTCAGATTTACACTTAAACCCTGGTTTAAACCCCTCTCCGCAGAGAAACCCCTAGGATGATTGCTTTCCACTGAAATTTTTACTTATCATTTAAAATATTTTTTTTTTTTTTTATTATTAGGATTTTTCGAATATTGTGTTATAGTACTGCGTGATATAGTGATATATATTTTTGTAGTCTTTTTGCTTATTATTGTAATATTTAATATAAAAGGAAACTTAATGATATGATAATATGGCAGACATCTAACATTAGGTAAACACATTCCATTTTTAAACTTCTATCTCATTATAGATAACATATCGATAAATTAAAATAGTTCCGAACTTAATGTAAAAAATCCCATTAAACACCTATAGCTAATTTTCCATTTTCCAATTTGGATTTGAACCCATAAACACCACGTTGTAAAGGTATTTATTTTTTTAAATATAACCATAAAAAAATTTTGGTTACAATTTTAATTACATTTTTACTACCACTTATCAAAGAATGAAGATGATTTTATCGTTTAGTAATTTCAGAAATAAAACATGTAATATGATACTAAATAATAGTTTAATATTAACAGAAGAATTAAATTCAAATTTTGATTATAACTGGAATTTAATAATATATTAATAATATTATAGTATGTATATATATTATTGGTATATTTACAATTTATAACAACAAAAATCTTAACATGAACAGCTCGAAAGCATTTAAAACTATATACGACATTAAATGAAACCATTTTGAAATAGAGCTTAGTAGACTGAAAGAGGTCAGTCAGACCTATACCCGAATAATAATAAAAAAATTGTTTCATTTAATATGTCTAATAATAGTATAAACCAAAGTACTAACTAAGAAACAACATTGTATATAGTATATATAAATTAACGTACAGTGGAAACTCTGTTATCCGGACTAATTGTTGTCGTTAGTCATACAGATAAACGAATATCCGGATAGTCGGTAAAGTATATATATATATATATATATATATATATATATATATATATATATATATATATATATATATATATATATATATATATATATATATATATATATATATATATATATATATGTGTGTGTGTGTGTGTGTGTGTGTGTGTGTGTGTGTGTGTGTGTGTGTGTTTATTAAAAATACATCTTAAAATAATTATATTTATTTGTTTTTTTTTATAAACATTTTTTTAGCTCTATCTCCAAAGAAATGTATTTATGTATAATATATTAAGATATATGTTTATGTATATTGGATTGATAGTCCGGATAATCGCGAATCCGTATAACTGAGGGCAGGATAATCAGGTTTCCACCGTAACGGTATAAAATAAATATGTTTGTTATATTTAAGTTGTATAGAAATAGAGATAACTTCGGCAGATGCATAAATAGATAGCAGATATTTAATAATTATACCTATTTACCGTTGTATAAATCGATATGGAAGCGTGTAAAAGAATTTAACATGATGTAATTAACTTTGCACTTAACATAAAAACAAATAAATCGATAAAAAATATTATTTATAACAAGCTTTCATTCATATTTATTGTTATTATGGCTGAGTTCATACAAAAATGTGTTCCTATAATAAAACTGATTCAATTAATAACTATATTTTCATGGGAACTAAGAATGTTTTTCAATTTTCAGGTCTATCATATAAGATTTGGCCAAGCATGGTCAAGACTGCATAAAAGCTTTCAACAAAAAAAATACTTTGAAAATAATCACTTATTTATAAAAATGAAGTTATAACATACAATATACTATAGTAATTCATATATTATAATTATAATTACAAAACTTTTATATTGTTAAAATTTTATAATGCTACTTAAACAAACGTGCAATATAACTTTAAACTAGTCATTATGTGTCTATACTTGATTGCATGTATACAGAACTGAACGGGAACCTTGGAATAGGACCACTAATATCTAGATTTTCTTGAGCTTTTTCTTGTAAATTTTTTTATGAACTGAAATATATATATATACATATATATATATATATATATATATATATATATATATATATATATATATATATATATATATATATATATATATATTATATATATATATATATATATATATATATATATATATGTATATATATATATATATATATATATATATATATATATATATATATATATATATATATATATATATATATATATATATATATATAAATCATTACGAAAATGACAATAGTTATTTAACTGTAATGACAAATCACATTGACGAAGAGAACCTAGTGTCAAGGTACACACTTGTCTCGGTTCTCCACGTATGGCTCAAATTTTCGAATTTGCTAGAGCAGCAAAATATTAATGACTATGGCTGAATAAATGAAATCACTTACAACCTGTTCTGCTCACTCAGGCATGACATAACAAATTTTCATTTGAGTATAAAATTACTATTACAAATGCAAATTTCTCAACACTAATGTCAAAAATTATAAACGCCACAATATAATAATGCTTAGTAAAAGCATTATTAATTTTGTTTTTACATAAATATTTGCTATTTATATTATAATACTAAATACATAGATTATTATTCTTAAATTCTTAAAAAACGTCTCCGTCAGTTCCCGTTCATTAAAAATTGTAGGAAATATATTGTGCAAGTCCATACTACTTTGCCTAAATAGCTTATATAATTACCTAATACATATATTTTTATAATAACAACGTTTAATAAGGAATACTGTTGTTCTTGGCACTATCGCACTAGGACGGTGGGACCTGAGCTCGATTTCCAAACAACACATTCGATTTGCGCACAACAGAAATAAAATCTAAACATTTAATATCATGATTGGTAATTAAATGGGGATAAAAAGCAAGTATAAGGCACTGTGAAATATCAACATAAATTCAAAATACTGTACTTACAAGGAAAACTAATAAAAAAATATTGACAGTTATACTTAAATGTTTCGTAATATATAACGATTTAAACAAGTTTCGGGGCATTCAAGTGTAAGATCAAATGATACTTATCAAATAAAAGTTTAAGAAATAGGAAAGTGTATAAAGTACAAAAAAAAAATTGGTCCCCAAACCGATAAATACAGAAAAATAATGTAAAGAACACATATAAGATTAAGCAATACGTATAACTTATTAAATACAAGGCTACAAGTGTAAAACGTGGTAACTATCATTTAATATTCATATAAAAAGTCAAAAATATTAGCAAAAGACCATAGTTTATATGAGCTCAATAACGTAAACAAATCATACAGCCAATATAATATAAATAATAACACAGTATATGTAAAAGAAAACTATCAATTTGTTCACTTTCTAAGACTTGCTGCTAACTTTTTTTTATTTTAGAAGTGATAACTTTCACACTAATAGCCTTGTATTTGTAGATTATAAAGTAAAACAATACAACCCTATTTAAATAGTTTTAGTCGTTTATAGTAATAAGTACATCATTAGTTTGTTGTAACATTTTAACGTACGTAGGGTCAGTCTTCCTATTAATGGGAAATCGATGAACGGCGATTTCACAGAATAAATCCTCTTAAAAGGGATATAAACGAACATATAGTATGTTAATATAGTAACTATCACAATTTTAGTGTTCACTTATTACATATAATATAATATATAAGTATTACCTAAGGAATGTAGCTAAAGTCTAACCGTTCCAAGGAAATTATTTCTTAAATAAAGCTGTAACTTCTTCAATTGTCCTGTTCTTTGTTTCTGGTAATTTGAATTTTGTGTATGCGAAAAATATGATCAACAGTATCGTGTAGGGTATGAATACAAATTTGCCCAATAATTTGGATAAATGAATAAAAGTTAGTCCCACAATAAAGTTTGCAAACCAATTAACTAAGGCTCCTACACTAACAGCTGCACTTCTGGCACCTTGGCCGAATAGTTCAGATAAAATCATCCAAGGAATGGAGCTGGGGCCCACTCCAAAGAATGCTACGTACAATAAAGTAAACAAAACAGCAAATATACTCATTGTTGTATTATTTTCATATGTGAAAAAGGCGATTGTCATGAGAATGGAGAACAATGTCATGCCTCCAAGACCGCACAATTGTAATGTACGTCTTCCAAGACGATCCATTAGCGGAATCGACACTAAGGCCATGATAAACAACATACTGCCAACACCGATTGAAGCCAATCTTGCATCTCTTTCTGTTAAACCAGCACTGATAAAGATAGTTGACGAATAGTAAAGGACAGCATTGATGCCACCTAATTGCTGCGATAGATGCATGACGATGCCAATAACTAATGGAGTACGTAGATGCGGAATACGGAATAAATCAGGTATTGTGAATTTTTCTTCTTGTTTTTCAGCGTGGTCTTCATCATGCATACCTTTGATTTCTTCATCAATTTCCGAGGTTCCTCTAATTTTAGAAAGCGCACTTCTTGCTTGCTCTTCGTCACGTTGAACAAGCAGCAAGTACCTAGGAGACTCGGGCGCAAAAGGCAGCATGATGAATTGTACCGCCGATGGCACTACAGCGAGTCCAAGCAACAACGGCCAGCCTTCATTGCTTCCCAAAATCACGTCAATACCCAAAATTTGACCACCTACCAAGCCAAAAGCAACAGCTAACTGATTCACAGTTCCAAAAGCGCCACGAAACTTTACAGGAGCAATCTCAGATACGTAAGTAGGAGAGGCAGTCGTTGCAAATCCACAATTGATTCCAATTAAAAATCTACCGATAATTAACATGGCTAGTGAAGTGGACATCTTGCTAAAGCCCATAAAAGCTGCACCGATGATTCCGAATGCTGCATTGACTATTAACGCAAATTTTCTTCCCTTTTTATCAGCGACCCAACTCGCTAGCGGGCATCCAATCATACCGCCGACAGCGAATATACTGACAATAACACTGAATATAGTGTCGGAGTTAACGCTGTAGTTTTCATTAATGAAATTCTCTATGAATTCTCTCGGTGCATTGATAACTCCTGTGTTAAAGCCAAATTGAAGCATGCCTAGTACAGCGGCAAACACCGCGTACAGCAACGGCCCCGTCGTACCTCCGCCTGCCATCTTCCTAATAGATGATTCTGAAAAGAAAATAAAAAAATATATATATACATCCGAAAAATATCTATTTATATAATTACATACAATACTTTACTATTAACATATTGCAAAGTATATACAGTATACTCCGCTTAATACGATCACGCTTTATTACGTCAGTCACGTCAGCGACTTGAGACATATTTTCGTACATTACGTAACGCTTAATACGATCGTCATTCCGTTCAATACGCCACGCGCGCCACGTGTATTATAGAAAACGTTGCGCCATGGCAAGTAATTATATAGGCTTCTAAAAGCTATAAGCTATATTAATAGGTTTCTAAAAGCATTATTTCAAGGAAGCCGGTTTCAAAAATTATTATTTGCCATGATGTTTGATCCAAGAAGAATCTTGCACAGTTTTCCTGAATATTTCTTCTTTTTTTTGTTAGTTTATTGCTGTTAGCCCTATTGGTCTTGACAGCGACACCGGTTGGCAGACACGATAGTGCTTCCCTCGAAGCACGAGCGGGCTGGGATTCTTTTATTGTTGACAATGTGGGTACCGAACGAAATTCAATCCATTAAAAATATTAAAATGTGAATACTACGCAAAAATAACGTTTCACGCAAAATGTGTTTTTTTTTTCAAACTGTCACGCATTATTAGTAGTTAGCGATTTAAAACGCAATATATCCCTTGAGATAAAACAAAGACTTAGTTTCTATAAATAATGTAGTTATTATTATACTATATAATTAAAATAATGTCATAACATTTTGCAAATTTTACACGAAATTACGTTGTATTTTCTCTTTGATATTGAATACGTTTGCACGACGTGTTTTTGCTAGGTCCTTGTGAAATCGTCTTAAGCAGGTCTCAATACACTAGAAGTCAAATTTATGAACTAGGTAATAAATTTTATTGCAAGTCCTTATTGTCCCTAATTGCTACCGAAGGAAGGTATCATAATTTTCCACCAAATATTACAAATATTTGTACTCTTTGAGCGTTATTAATTTAACTATTTATATTTATCAGTCATCTTATCAACATACCGAACTATCAAAAAATCCACTTATCAGAAAAACTATACATACACTGACACAAAGTTATGCGTCGAATTATGTAACTAGTTTATGAGAGAAAGTTCTAAGTAGTAAATGTAAATGATACAGTCTCAACAATTATAATATAAGACTACAATAATATAAGTATATATCTTGTATAACTATATCGATTACAGTGTGTATTAATAATATAATAAATCACAAAATCATATGAAGTTATCAACTTGTTATTAGTAACAAATGTCCAAGACAAGTCCCCTGGAACACAGAAAAGTTAAACATGTAGTGTTTGTATGAAATTCGCCGCGGAATGAAAACCTATAGGGTAATTCCTGTTGACCTAGAGAAATTTGCCAATAAGTTAGAACTTATAGTACAAGCAAAGGAAAATATCTCAAAATCGACATCTCATAGCTAGTATATATATATGATCAATAAAATCAAGAAAAACTTATTAGACCGCAAACTTTCATGAGTGTGAGTTATTTTTCGTGGACGAGGCATGAAGTACGAAGTAGAGACGAAGGCGGGAAGATTAAAATAGTATTTTATTAAGTAATTTTCATTAAATTAGAATTATTTACTACAAACACCAATAAATTTTTATTTTATTAAATTTTTTAGCTTCATTTTTTATCTCTAGTGCCAAATGTCACAGTTTCCATATATTCCTTTCGCCTCATCCTGGTAGTTTGACGCTCTCTTCTCTTTGGATAACCCCACTAGGGATATAGCGTGAAGCTAAGTTGTAAGTAAGTATTTATAAGTACTTTATTATCCCAATTTATATTTTCAAGTTAAAATAGTAATATAAAACAATTTTTATGATACAATATATATATATATATATATATATATATATATATATATATATATATATATATATATATATATATATATATATATATATATATATATGTTTGATTAACTATATAAAATATATAAGTATTATTTGGTATCCTTCATATTATGATGTCTTCATATTATAATGTACGTACTTACGTATGTTACAAAAATTTGAATGAAAATCGTACGAGACGAGACTCGAATTATCACACTGATTAAATTCGTCACTGTTAGCGCATATCGAATTTCGTCTTTTTAAATTATCTTCGTCTTTGTAAGTCTATATACAAATATAAATACAAAAAATAAAATTTTGAGTAAATTCATATTTTTACTCATAATCCTTTAAACAGTTTTAATTACTTTTAATATGCAACAACTTCCCAAAATAAATACACATTAGAAACAAGGGTATATTATAAAACTTCTAACATAACATAGTGAAGTCTTGAAGTAACCATCACCGTCAAGTTGTTTGTTACAGCAGTGACTAATCGGCTAATTTGCATTATAACATAAAAATAATCATATTTCCATTATAAATGATTTTCCTATCGCCATTTTCCTAGAGTAAGTCAATAAATATTTATACAATACACTGTTTTATATTTAGTTATTAAGCGGACATTGTTTCATATGTATAGTATATATTCATATGTCTATAATTTTTTATATAAATACTATATGCTTAAGTGCAGTGAAGTAAACTATGGATGAGTAATAAAAAGGAGGTACAAAAAATTCTTATGTATGTATGTATGTGTTATTGTTTTGTCCTAATGTAATCATAATATAATATGCTGGTGTTGTATAATGATTACAATTCACATTACATGCGTGTTATGTATCTCAAAACCAGTTTATCCGCTTAGTTCGAAAATTACCTACAGATAGAATAATCTCGAAACAAACACCTTAAATACTTTACAGTACAAAAATAGTGTTTCAGTTTTTATATTTACGCTAATTACATATTATTTATAGTTTTACCTTAAAATCTCAAAAAAATTAAAATAATTCAAAGATAAATATTGGATCCAGAGTGCCTTCTAGAAAAATCAATAACACCCGATAGGTTACCTCGTTTATGTAAATCGTGCAAGTTGCACTTAATCGGAACCAGTCTCAGATAACGAGCTAACCACATAGCCGCCAAGCTCTGCATTAACAAATGTAGCAATTTTCTATAAATATGTATATTAAAGATTAAAAATTTTGTGATTGTGGTTTTAACTAAAATAGTTTCTAGTTGAATTTCTCTTATTTTTTTTTAAATTGTTACAGAAAAAAGGAGATTTTTCGAGTTTTCGAGGGCATGATGACCGAGACGAAGTGACGAAAAAGAAGAGTGAAGAAAAAGAAGAAAATATCGAGAATTACAAATGCTTTCTTACCTACTCTAGCCTCAAAACCTCCATACACGTATATCGTCTGATAGTGAAGTGATACTAACCATTCATTATTTTAAAATTCTCACTAATATTGTATCTATATCTAATGTTTTAACTCTGATAAATATATATCTAACAAAGATTAGATCTTAAAAAGCTAAGGCAGATTAAAAGACACCTAGAATTTTTATATTGTCGTATATCGTGATTTCATCACCTCGTTTATCCTATTATTATCAATATTTCAGTACAACTAAACTTGAAAATCCAAAGGGCAAATTATAATCTAAGACGATACGTTCTTATAATATAAAAATTTAGAAAAATTATTTAAAAAACATCGAGAGCAAATTAACAACATAAATTAATATTCATAATGGAAACTTACTTATTTGGCCGATTTTACATCTACACCAGTGGAAATTTTATCAAAAAGGTTGAACGTATACTACATTCAATTTATTTGCTACCTCATAGAAATAAAAAGCTTTTTTTATTTGAGATGACTCCTAAAATCTAAGGGAATATAAGTCAGCAATTAGCGATGTAACTAAGAAAGAGTCAACTGACATATTGTACTGTACACTTTATTCAACCTGTGACCATGAATAGCTGCTGCAATTTGTTTGAAACGTCGGTATTCCAAAAGGTTATTTTCGAATGTCAAAATATATACGCGACTAATCCAATTATAGAATTTCAAATAGAACCTTTAATCAATATCCATATTACTACTCAAATATTTGTCCTTGATATTGGACATATAGACTTTGATACATATTATCATGAAATATTAAATTAACCACATTTAAGATGGCATAAAAGATATTTCAATAAAGAGATAGACAATTTAGCAAAATGAGGTCTACATATACTCTTTTAAAAGCTTATAATAACTTTTAATAGTGAATAATTATGTTAGTAATTTTTAGGATTCTGGACCTCAAAAGGAAAAATCGGAACCCTTATAGGATCACTTTGTTGTGCGTAATACTGTTTTTCTGTCAGTCTGTCAAGACCATTTCTTCAAAACCACGTGGAGGAATCTAGCTTAAATCAATACCAAATATCCAAATCTATAGCCTCTTAAAACACAGAAAACATCAACTTTTAAGTCAAGGAAATAAAAATGCCTAATTTTGTTGTGTTTTGTATGAAAATCGCCGCGTAATCAAAAACTACAGGGTAATTCTCGGTGACCTAGAGTTATTATTTTTTACAATAAATTGGAACTTATAAAGAAAAAATCTACATAGGTATATACATCCCAAAAATAAAAAAACAATTATAAACTTATACTGTAAATCATTTCACACAAAATGAGTGCATGTGACCGCACATTTAAGTTTGTCCTAGTTTGTCCATTAACCTAGACTCATTAAATTTGACGAGAAGTCAGAACATACTATATATACATTTGTATATATAAAGAGGAGGACCTCAAAATAGATAATTTATATGTTTAACAAAGCAAGAAAATCATTACAAAGTTATATTTATAGTTCATTTTATACAAAATGCAATCATGAAATGGTACGGAACCCTCGGTGCGCAAATATTAATCGTACTTCACCGATATTTTTTATTATATAATTTGAGAGATATTGAAATCACTCAAACAATCTACTACCATTCCGTGTTATCGAAACATCTTACTTTATCTGAATGTGTCAAGATTAACAACGCGTTGAGAGTACGTGTGTCCAATGTTTAACCTTGACAATTGCAAACTTGATGTGTATCCAACATTATAACTGAAATGATATTATCTCTCTCGGTATTTTCTTTTGACAATGTAGGCGAAGCCGCAATGAAATCCTAGTTTTTATATGTATCAATATATATTTTAAGGGCTCCGTAGCCAAATGGTGAAAAATGGAACCCTTATAGATTCGTAATTAATGTTGTCCGTCCGTGCGTATGTCACAGTCACTTTTTTTATGAAACTATAACAATTATACTGTTGAAACTTCGTAAGATGTATTCTGTAAACCGCATTAAGATTTTCACACAAAAATAGGAAAAAAAAAACAACAAATTTTTGGCTGTGCTATAGTTAGAACTGAACTTCAAAATATTTTTTTTTAATTTCAAATTCAAATCCATACTTATGGTGCGTCTATGGATAGGTGTCACAAATAATATTGAGGTATCTTATATAATTTTTTTTTTTTAAAACTGAATAGTTTACGCGATAGACACTTCCAAAGTGGTAAAATGTGCGAATCAAATATTGAATGATTTTTAGTTTATATATATCGAGATATTCTTTTTAAATAGTTATTTTTAATAAATAATATAATCAGAAAAGTATATAATTCATTGTTATTATATATTTAATAGCAAGTCATGTGATGGTAAAAATTCAAAATTATTCAAATATTACCTATAAACATCAGTTTACAGAGATAAGATAAGCACTTACTTCACTATGTCAAATGAAATGCTCAAGTGTAATAACTAAAAATATTTATCTCATGGATAACATTAAAAAAGGTGTATAAAATAAAAATAAATAGATGTTTCTTAAAAAATATTGTTTGCCAAATTGCTGACGCAAGAATTTTAGGAGCGTGCTCGTAAAAACAAAAGTGCCCATCGTCTTAATAAATTCAATATTACAAAAAAACTAAGAAAATTAGAGATTCCAGCATTCTCATACTACAAATAAAATTATAAGCAATTGTATTAATTTGCTTAAACATAAAATAACCAGTTACTAGAGGAAAATATATTTAAACTTTTTAATGATTTTTACAATATAGAATCGATTTAAAAACGAATCCTCTAATCCGAATTAACGGGAGCCAAGATATCTTAAAGTAGTTGATGTTTATAAAAATACAAATACAATTTATATGAGGTGATTATTTATTATTAACTTAGGTGTTATATTCTCAACGATGCAATGCCATTGACAGCTCTTTACAACTATTTGTGCATGTTGCGTAATGCGTGATAGGTGGCAGAACCCATCATCATCCTCCGTTTTATCTTTGAAGAAGGTGGAAACGAAGATATTGTGGGCGTTCCCTTAAGTGAAATTACACACGTCGCATTTACAGACAGACATTTCTCATCTGCTCCAAGATAGTGTCATAAGTTTTACATAATTCGTTAGGTTATATATTAGCTATTAGTAGGTAAGCTATTCATAAATACTAGAAAACATAAAAAGCGTAAATATTTTATAAAATCGTTTTCACTTTGATTGCCAAAGGACAACGAGGCCGGTGCAATACTTCTGTTATTGCTTCAAGTTGAGGTCAACTTCTCAGTCAATAAAAACAAGCTAAGTCGTACAATACATTTTCAATGCAATTTAATATAATTTGACTTTGTTTGAAATTGTTTATTGAATATTTTGTAAAAATAACGCTATATTATTATGTACAGTTGCAAGTTAGTTCTACTATTATCTATTAATATGTACAGTTTTAAAAATATATTTTATATATGAAGCGACAGAATTCTTGAATTTCTTCGAAAAACTTATAAAATAACCTCAATACTTATAAATATGAAATATATTACATAAAAATGTGTATTATTTATATGAACAATATATATATATATATATATATATATATATATATATATATATATATATATATATATATATATATGTAAATTCTTTTAAAATACGTTAACTGGTTTTAAACTAAAGCAATTACTTTAATAACGCGATGCACGCTCCTCTTAAGTTCTATTTTATTTTGTTACCGGGCACACCTAGTATATGCTATCTCATAGAAAAAACTACACTTCACTCTTTGAGCAACTCTTTGAGATTTTCCTCATATTGTGTGAGGCAGATATAAATTTGTGAGAAATTATTTATGAAATTCACACCTATCCCACAGGATAGAAAGAGATGAATCTAGTTCTTAATTGTCTTACCAGCACAGAAATGGTAACAATTTAATGATTTTTTTTAAATTCATATTGAGTGGAAATCGAACTTAAAAGCTTTGTATGTTATTTGTGTAGATTAACATTAGTTTGACCGGTCTGTTACCATAATATGGAACTCGTATTGAAAATAATGCACCGTAGTTCACATTTAAATGTAAAATTAATTAAATTATAATGCAAAAAGTGAGCGTGACCTACAATAATATTCATTATTAAATGCTTATTACTAGTTTTACTGAAATTCATAAGAAATCATACGTAATCCTATAACTGTAACATTTACAATGTTAATAGAAAAGTTAAACTAAGCTTTTTAACTATCTACTTTCACCAAAACCAAATAACTTTTATACCAATTTTTACTTTTATATGCTACTATTGTATATTGATACTACAAGATTCAACCACTTTCAGTTCTTCTTCTCTTTTGTTTATTATATTAACAGTTGAACATTCTTGTTACATACATACATACATACATAGCCTCACGCTTTACCCCTAGCGGGGTAGCCAGAGAGAACGAAGCGCCAAATGCTACGGTCCTTAGGTACTTACTCTTCCGCCTCGTCCACTGTCATTAAACTCTTCATAAATGCCCTCCGGGTGGGTCCTCGTACTTTTTACGAGACCTTCCTCCGATACTGTGTTCTCAAAGGTCAACCAACCCCTCTC
Organism: Dione juno; assembly: GCA_037127375.1. Classification (NCBI taxonomy): domain Eukaryota; kingdom Metazoa; phylum Arthropoda; class Insecta; order Lepidoptera; family Nymphalidae; genus Dione; species Dione juno. The sequence continues at coordinate 188,325 of JAXRJS010000018.1, read as the reverse complement.
TTGCTACATAAATCTTTTCATGCTTTTATCTTACTCATTCTCTCAACGTGCCCAAACCACCTGAGTACATTCTTCTTCATTCTCACTGTGACATTCTCGCAAGTAGCTGCCAAACTTTGTATCCTTTCATTGAGGGTTCGGCCAGTTAAACTGATGTCCTCCAATGAGATGGCAACTCCACATGATTCATCTTCATCTTTCTTCTGTAATGTCCACGTTTCGCAGCCGTATAACAGCCTCTATACCAGAATTGCATTGTGTGCGGTCAAACGTGCAGCTATGCTGACGTTTTGATGTCTCAGCAATGAAGCTAAGGCACAGGGTCTGTCTTTACTACCATGCGTGAGATGTAGTAAGTTAAGTAAGGGATAAGTAATTATAAAAATGCCTTTGATATTTAATTATCAATATAAAATACGTAACTTGTATCAGTTACTTATTAATACGTGAAAAATTAAGCTCTTATTATCTTATTAAAAAATAAACAGTTAATTGACAGTACCTAAGGTTAAGATAAGACTTTAAAACATAACAACACTAACTTTTAATAGTACTTATATGGATGACAAATGTCATTGTTATTATACATATTGATATCTTCAAGCCTTATAATACAATTATAAAAAAATAATATAAATACTAGGTGAAATAAATGGAAATTATAAAATTCCTAACTTCAACTTAAAATTTACAACTTTCCTACGTTAAGAATAGTTGCATGCTACCGACCGACATGAGACCTTATATTGATCACAACAAAATTTTATTTCTAGAATTTTCGATAAACATACATTTTAAAAAAAAATAAAAAGTTACACTTACGATAACTGGCATATGCATATATATATGTAAATAGTAAAAATAAATCAAAACTCCGTAAAAACATAGAAAGTAAATCTCAACCAAAATGCAATCCATATGGTATATAAATAAAATATTTCGATGGCACCTGCTTACAGTAAAAACATGACAAAAACGCCCATTACTTACTCTAAATTCGTAAATAAATATATATCAGCACTAAAACACAGTACGATAATTATAAGTTAAACATAGTTGGTTAATCGGAGACGGAACTGCGACGCGAGCAACGATGCGAGACCGACTGACTCGGTACTTAGTAGTTGGTAGTTGGTATGGTAGAGCCACGTCGCGTTGGTACAAAACGTAGATGTTTTGAAGAATATACGTATCTGCCTGCACGAAGTCTCGTGATTAAGATGTAACAAAAAATATTTTTTTAGTTTTGAGACTTATAATACTTTTTTTAAATTAATCATTGATTATTATTTACACAGTAAAAATAATAGTTTAAGACGTTCAATATAAAGCTAATTATTTGTATATTTACTTTGACTTAAGCATTTTTTTTAAATTGTATTTAAAACGTCTGTATTTTCTAATTCTAATTATTACATATCCTTTTAATTTTAATTATTATATATTAAACTTAATAAAAATCATATTTCACATATTTTATATTATTATATTTGCCCCAAAATGACGTTTACATACATACAAAATGAATTATACAACATTACAAAAAAATACTATATTGAATTATTACATGTACTATGACTATGTAGGCAGAATAAAGCACCCTTGACATAGAGACAGGTCTAACTAGATATCAAGATATGAGAATAATGGAAACTGATTGCAAATTACATGCCTCACATCTCATCAGGCAAGTTACAGGCAACTTGAGCCAAGCGTAGCCGCAATGTCATTAGGTTTGTTGTCATACGCTGTTAGAAAACAGATGCGCTCTATAATAATGTTAGAAAAATGTAAATCATTCTTGAGATGAGTTCACAAAATAATGAGATGAGAAAGTTTATTTTATGTTATATTATTTTGTTTTTTCGCTTTACGCTTTACACTACGCATTTACGCGGAAGCGGTAGAGAGATAGAGAATATAGAGAACTTGGTCAAAACTCAAAATTCAAAACATTATGTATTTGGTGGCGTAACTGAACGTCGCACTTCATTTTACCAAAGCGGAAAAATGGTTGTAATTATATTTACTATCAATTTGTGGAAGTCATTGAAGTAGAAAAATCATTCTTAAGAACAGGTTTACAATATTCTACAATGACACAATAATTTATATATTTTAAGACGGTTTAAAATAGTGTCGCGACAACTATCCTATATCCTTTACACAAAAGCACGTTTCTTAACAAATAAACAAAATAGCAAAAGTGTAAATCGGCAGAAAAAAACTACTATTATGACAAGGCGCGAAAGCTGCCATTACATTTATCAATGACTCATTAATTCAGTATTTATTTTGTCTTTGAAAATATGCCTTCGCCTTATTTAGCTATCAACATTGTAATGTGTCATATAACAGTAGACGTGCATAAGCTAAATAGCAATTATTATACACGGGTTATGGTTAGTCAGTCCTACGGCCTAAAATCGATTGTTAAAATTTGAAAAGGAGTGGGCCCTTAGCTACTTTCACAGTTTTTCCTACACAATAATTAAGTATGTAGTATACAATGTAAATTTTATTTTACTTGATATTAACTTGATATTGACAAAGCATTTTGAAATTTTCTTATATGATTAATAGAATAAGTGAAAACAGCAGAATGAAGAAAGATTTTTAATCTTTAAACACTACAGTGAATGTACGCTTTTTTAATTGCACTTTTAGTCTCCAAGAACGATGGTATTAGTTATCATTTTACACTTAAGTTATATGTTACTGCGATAGATTATAATTTTTTTTAAATGCAACTGCTTTCTAACACTCATATACATTTCATTTTGAAGACAAGCTCAAATAATAATTGTATTCTAACTTTAGATTTTTTGCACAGACAAAAACAAATATAGACTGGTAGATATTCGGCTCACATTAGCGTCTGTAGAGGACATGTTTCTTGACATGATGACAAAGCAGGACAAAATAAATCGCCTGTCTGGCGCCAAACGAAACAAAATACTTAAGATGTATTTTCACTGGTAAAAGTGTATATGTATATGCAATATTCGTATGTATTGTGAAATAATATTAATTAAGGTTTTCATTTAAAACTATGACATAAACATGCAAAGCTTGCATTAGAAAATGGTAGCATAAAGAAAGTCTTGGTAGAAAATCTTTATTTACTACATAATTTCCTTTTTTTATTCATTCTAATTCTGTATAATTAATTATTATAGAGTCGGTAAAGAAAGCAGTCACAATCACTCTGCTGTCTGTAAATCTGCTGACCCAAAGCATGCCTGGAAGGAGTCATTCATTAACGATAAAACTGCCGAAAAACGATTTAATTACTATAACATTAGGGTAGGTAATCAATTATTATGACTAAGGTTAATACTTTGTACAAATATGTAGTGTATCCGAAGCTTAAATGTTTTATTTGACCTATTAAATAAATGATATCTGGGTCAGTTTCATGATTTGGGCATAATGGTATAAACATAGCAAAGTAAAGGCAAATTTATTTATTAACACATTCTATCTAAGTATATGGAGAATAATGATTTTCATTTAATATTATCATTACCTATATGCAAAAATTCTATATTAAAACAGAGTCATAGTATATAGTTGAATTCCGCAACTCAATACGCAATGTCTTGAGAATTGGGAGAAAAACGGGAAATGGAGTGTCTTAACACTAAGTCCCTATAACTATCCTGTTATATATCGGAGAAAACACGAAGCTATTTATATTTATTAAACAATTTTTGCATGGTTTAGAATAGTGGAAACGAAGATATAATTTATTTACTCAAGAAAGCTTTTACTTGACGTTTGAGAATTCAAGATTCCAGTAAATATATTAAATACCACACCACCTACGTCTCCGATCCAGCTGGGATATTAAAAGCCGCACAATAAAAAGGCTCATTATTTATTCCAGAACAAAATAAAAAAAATACGACATTCAACTTGAATGACTTTGCATGGATGTCACATATCAATGGTATGAAATCACTTACTTATATATTTACTACTTAAAATTACTATATACAGTGATTGATTTTTATAATAGATTTATCAAATAAGAAATATATTTTAAATGTTCTTTGTGTAGTCTCTATACATCCTCTTTCATTTTATTCTGCATTTTATTTTAATTAAATATTTTTTAGTTAAAAATTTCTCACATTGAGCCATATACCAATTAAAAATCTTGATCATTTACTAATTTACTAATTCATTAATTTTGGAATAGACTGATATGTTAAAGCCTACTTAGCAATTATACACAGCAAAACGTAATGACATAACATGTAGGTATAAGCAAATTTGTATAATTTTGTCATTTGTTTTACCCAACATGTACACGCTAAAGTTTTTTAGCTCGACATATATATCGCATATAGCATGTTCGACAAAATACTTAGTGACAAGGCACTCTGCTTCCGTATATATCTTCTATATAGTTCCATAAGTATCTTGCAAAATTCAGTGAAAATTTTTATAGATAAATAATATATTAAAGTACAGAGTCATCAACCACAAAAGTTTGTCTTTTCCTCAACAGTCACTGCCCTAGTAGTATATAGAATAAAGTTTATGTATATATTTACATTTACATTTCTTGTTGAGTTCAATTACGTAAAAGAAGATGTCACTTTCCCCCCTTTTATATAAAAAGAAAAGGAGAAAATCTGTAAAAATATATGAGAATGCAATTTTGAAACGTTTAGATTTTAGATACTAGGTACTAGAAAAAAAAAGGGCGATACAACGGGCGATGCTGCTGAAGAAAACTATATTACTAATATTTAAATAATTACATTTTATTTATATTTCTTTACGCCTAAATACGTTGATGTTTTTATTTTAATTTTGCCTATCTACATATAGCAGTAGATATTTTCATTTATATACATATATATATATATATATATATATATATATACATATATATATATATATATATATATATATATATATATATATATATATATATATATATATATATATATATATATATATATATATATATATATATATATATATATATATATATATATATATATATATATATTGTGTCTACGGTCAAAGTTACCCTGGGCACTTATTATTTCCATTTGAACACACGGGCAACACCGCTGGAGAAAACTACTAATATTTAAATAATTACATTTTTGTTGTGTTTAGTTTATGTTTTATTTTATTTTACCTATCTGCATATATCAGTACATATTTATATACTATTATACTACTATTCTTAAGTTCAATTAAAATCGTAAATACAAGTATATATGTAACAGCAGTGTATCTGTGGTCAAAGTATCCTCGGGTACTTTGAATTTATCATGTGTCATAGAAATCTACTATTGTATAGTATATAGAAATATAAATATAAAGTGATATCTACGTCATACGTCTACCTAATGAACATATACAGATACATATATATCTATTGTATAATATATTACACGCGCTTATAGCTGGAAAATTTATAATGAGAACAGATGTAGTTATAATTTAATATGCAAATTCCACCCATTTATTGATTTATACCCATTTAAAATGTAGCGCGGTGGTAGTTTCTCACGCTTTTCCACCTTTGTTTATTTTTTACGATATACTCAAATATATCAATACCCATTTCATTTTTTTTTTCATTATTATTATTTAAAAAGTAAATATATATTTTTTTTTATTAAACCAAAATGAAAGAAACATTCGACTATTTTTTTATATAAATAGCGCCACACTTTTTCCCGTATATAGTAGGGGAGACAGAGAGAATCTAGTGTTAGGACTCTCCGTTTGCCATCTTCCTCCCAATTTTCGAGACATTGCGTTTTGAGTGACGAAACTCAACGCCGCACTCTGACATGAACATATTTTCATTAAAATAAAGGTAACATGTAAGAATAGTTTCTTATCTGATGATTCAATTACATGAGATAACAACATGTGTTCGTACTTTTTTCTTTGTTAATATTATAATTGTATAGTTACGCTAGTATACTATATAATCTGCGGCTTCGGCCGTGTGGAGAAATTGACTATATTGACTATATTTTGTGTGTAAGTACTCGAAGTAGCTGTGACCGCAAGACCCATAGCAAACTTCAACAAAAAACAATTGTTTTAAATATATAGCCTGAGATAAACTTGAGATATAGGTGTATATAGATACATATATTTACGTAGATACGTCGAAAATAAGTCTGAAAAAAACCCCATTGTTATAACGTGTAGTTAGCTACAGCACATTTGAAATTTGCACTGTCATAATAATTGTCGTGACAATCTGCTTTAGTATCATATAATTGGTAAATATACCCGTTTATATTGAAGTAATTTAAGTGCAAAAATTAAAAAAATTAAAAAAAATACTAATAATTTTTACTGATCTACTTTTATTGTAATTTTATATAATGAAATAATATATAAAATAAATTTTAAGATAAATTTTATATAAAATGTAATAAAATAGTATTAAATTGTAAATAATTTGTTATAAGAGACGCCGTTCCTATATTTAGTAGAGTAGAGTAGGAGTAATAGTAAGCAATTTCTTTTACACACAATAGTAAGCAATTTCTTTTTTTCATTATCGATAGTCTTGGTAATAAGATCTTGTATTTTAGCGTTTTTACATGTTTTAGATGTAACTATGTTAGCCGGACGAATCGCGTATTCTTTAATATTTTAAATCATCAATAATAATTTTGAATACCTCATTTTTATTTCTCATATTTTAAATTACACTTCACACATTCAAGCTTAATACTTAATAATAAAAAAAATTAAAAGTATATATAAAAAGTATATTATGATACAAATTGTATTTTGAAAATTTTGTTGTAAGTAATGACAATTAATTAAGATCTTTGCATTTCTTCTAACATATCAATTTTTTTTATATTGATATAAAACTAGACTCGCAATATTCTATAACGATGATACATATTATTTATATTACTGTAACGTAATTTGAAAATAACTATTTTTAATGGTTTTTTTAATGACAGCGATTAAGTAAACAATAACAACTTCACCTTTTCATACTTACCAATATATACATATCAATATGGTTACGACTTACAGCTTACCTTGACTTTTGAATAGTAATTTACATAAGTCTATATGCCGACATGTTACTTTAAATGATTAAAATTTTTCATCGAAAATATATGTATTAAAAAATATTGTAACAAAATTTTAAAATAAAATAACCAACATATACTAATATATTTATAATAGTTACTTACCTACTGGGATCGATAATATTGTTTTATTTGGATATAAGCAATGAGTGATAAATTAAATACCTTTCCTGTGAAGAAGCGATGTGTTGACAGTAGGTACATCTACGTTTGTTTCTTTAATCATATTTGCTACACTAGAAGCCGTCCACTTTCCACGCGTCTTTATAGAAAAATGATTTACAAAGCATGCATACAAAATCAATTAAGGTTTCAAGCTAAATAAACAACGAAATGCGTGTTAATAGACGTGAATATGCGACAAATTAAAAATGGCTAGCACGCAACGTCGTTTGAAGCGCAAACTAAAATATTAAATCAGAAAAAAGTGACCGTACAACTTATTGACATTCCCCACTGAGGAATTCACTACGGAATGTACGAATCACATGTACAATGAAAATGATTGTGCTTGCTCCCTCACTCTTTTGGACCCGAAGCCCGTAAAAAAAAGAAGAGCAGCCAAGTATATTACCGTATTGTCGGGCTTAAAGAATAAACGAGTATTTAATTAATTTGGCTTAATATTTCATTTTATAATTATATTCATTTATTTTAAACAAGATGTAGCATTCAAATATTTAATCATTATAAAATTAATTAAAAATATAATGTAAACATACCTCAATTGACGCACATTTAATCAAAGTAGCTCTTCATCATGATCACTAGTAAATATTTAACTTCATTTCATGTAAATATCTCAAATAGTTTAATTGAACTAAAAAGTTTAAATTATAAAGATATTTCGATGTAACCGGTAACATAGATTATTTGTATTTTATACACTATCCAGTCCTTGAAACGATTGATAGGCAACTCCACAGATTTCTATTCTCTTTCACAGTAGTTAGTACAGATTATAAAAAGAAAAATAAATTGTAGTGTCGTGTGTGGTAGCCATGAGTTATTATTTATATACCTAGTGTCCCAGAACACTAGCTTTATAAATATGCAGTATGCGCTTGCAGTTACATAGTTGGGAACATAAATTTTCACTTAATTTGAATATATTATAATACGTTGTAATATTTATTTTAAATGACAACTTTTCATAAATTTATAAATAATATAATATTTAAATTTATCAAATAAATTCTATGAACAAAAAATAGAATGAATAAACTTTGAAATCAAATATAATTTTTTTCTCTGTTTTATACAAATGCTAAGCTCTATAATCAATATAGTCTATTGTTTCTTGGTGATAAAGAACTATGATTCACGTTATATTTAGATTCTTTTAAATACAAGAAATAATTGTAACCAAGAATGTAATTTTAAATTAATGAAATAAAATATCAAGTGAAGTTATTATTTTAACAAGACATCATTTTAACAATAGATGTCACTGCACATTCTAGACTTTTCTATTTAATTTTTAATCTGCGATTTTTGTCAATATTGTAGTATTGACGGCAAAATATTGTAATTGCGCAATTTAAAAAGTCAATATATGTTTAAATAGACCAAAAAAATTGTTAATGATTGACTAGCTTAAAATTATTTTGCCGAGTGTCTTAAACGATGTCCTATAACAGCTTTAAGGACCGCATGCGATCATTTTTCGGACTTCCATCTGAACCACCTAGAAATGATTTTCGTAACCCAATTTGGGGATCGGATGACGACGACGATGGCGACGACCTGTATACAAGGCAACAAATTGAAGCGTATAGCGACCCTATCGAGTTACACCGGGAACTCACCAAACATATGCAGGACATATTCAATAACTTTGGCAGCTTGTTCGGAGATATGAAAGCTTTTTTCGGTCAAGCTGATCCCGAAACTTTCAGCGCCACAACTCAATTCCCTCCGGTGGAGCAAGAGCCTGAGACTTTTGACAGTAATCGCATTCGAGATTATTATCTGAAACCTGGATATCATGAGACACACATTGGACCTAAACAAGATATAGATTTGGATGGCAAATTATCTTCTGAAGATATATCTGGTCTGTTGAAGCAAAGAGAAAATCCTCCGTATTTTCCACCACCTTCTCCATTTAGTGGTAATATTGGTCCTAGAAAATCTTTTTGCCAAACCATAATAACAACCAGTGTAACTAAACCTGATGGTACAGTGGAAACTCGGAGGATTATTAAAAATGGGAATGAAGTAACTGAAGAGACTACTACATCAACACAATCAGGTCCTATACAGCCTTACTTTCCTGGCCCTAGTACCATTGATAGTACCCACATGATGCTTTTACAACTACCTTCATTTTTAAGAAATTTTAACTAACATCACTTTCATTTCATCGTAATTAGATTGTAAGATTTTAATTTATTTAAAATTCATGTGATAGTGTGCTAAAAATTAACTATTTATATGTTTTATTGAATTCGTCTTCAAAATAGCTTCAAGGACAAGTTAAAATATAAAACTATCATTTTCTAATGTTACATATCTAAAGTATTTGAATCAATTGATTGTAAAATCATTTCAAATCACCCATTTTTACTTACTTCATTTAAAAGATTAATATGACAAAGCATAAAAACTTAAAAGATTTAACTGTGTGAAGGTTAACGGTTGATGGACTTTCCCCTCTCCTCGTTAGACACCTTCCAGGACAATCCCAGATATTAGAATGGCTGATTGTTTCAAAACAGATTGCCATGTAAGGAGGATACAAAAAAAAATGTAAATGACATAAACACTCCTTTTTGAACCTATACACTATACCTTAATGACAAAATAACTTTAACAACCAAACTCCATTTGTAAATATCTATGTACTCTCAAACTTGTCTATAATTATTTCCAAACAATATTGTCTTAATATTATAAATATATTCAACATATTTGAATATTGCAATATATTTTTCAGAATAATACAACCATAAGTGTCAGATTCGTATGAGTTGTTTAAAATCAAATTTTCTACTGCTTTTGGAAAGGGAATATGAAATTTTACTGTAGAAATGTGAACTATAAGAATTGAAGAACTTTGGATTATAAAAAATAAATTGATCCAGTGCAACCTTTAAAAATGTATTGTAATTTAAATTTCCATAAGTAGTGTTTACATGAGAAATACTTTGTATTAAAAAAAGTATTTCGAATCATGATTAACAGCAATCATGATGTAACAAGTAGAGTTTTAGAATTTTACATTTCATTGTATTCAATTTGTAGATTACATATTTTTAAACTTTCAATTACTATACCATTGTATTAAACATTGTAGTGAAATTTCTAAATGAAACATATTAAAGTAATCTTATGTATTTAGGCAACATTTGTAGAAATAAATATTATGCAATCAATTTTAGTTTCATTTTCTCCTTATCTTATAGAAATAGTAATAATATTTTCAATTTTAATGTACAAATAACTGTATGCCCTCGAAAAAAAGTTATTTTAGAATCCCAAACAGACAGTCAAATTTTATTAATATATATATATATATATATATATATATATATATATATATATATATATATATATATATATATATATATATATATATTTATATAAAATGAAATAGATGTGCAACTCGAGTTTCAATTTTGCAAAATACGTGTACCCCACCACAGAGATAACACCACTATCTTTAAGCTATTTTTTTTAAAAATGTACGGAAGTTTCACTACCCTGGTCTGCCCCCTGATAGATGACAAAATTATTATAACAGTCGATGCTTGCCATTCGATGCGTTTTCACTATTATTTCGTTTATATTTTTATTTACTGTGTTCTATTTTATATCATATGATTGTGGTTGACTTTGTACTAAATATATTGTGTATGATCATCGTGTTTCGCTGTGTATATGTTCATATTACATGTACTTTTAAAGTGGTGTTGAATATACCCAGTGGAGAGGAGACTTTTATTCTTCTCCATCAACACTACAGATTTATAGTTGAGTAATAAAATACAATGAAAAAAATATTACATAGCCTAATAAGGTAAATATGCTTTCATTTGAGCTTTTAATATTGTGAGTTTTATGTTTGTTATACGAGAGCAGGGTAATGAAAGTTAATCATTGCTCCGCACATTCGGATGGGAATCGAACCCGCAATCACCGCGTTTACAGTCAGCCGCTGTCCCACTGCTCCATTTTAAGGAGCTCTTAAAATGTAAAGAAAATTAATAATTATTATTTAAGAATAAAATAAAACATTTGTTTAAATTTAAAATTACATATCTCATATATTTACTTGCTTAAATTACAAAAGTTATTAAGAGGGCAATAAATTATTAAATAGTTATAATTAAATATTTTTTTAATCTATTGGCAGTAGCAGGCGTCGCGAGTGTTACTCTTTATCCACGTAAGGTAACGATTGACACGGGAGTATACGCCGGGTCGATTTGGTCGAGCACATCCCTCGCCCCAGGATACGACGCCTAAAAAAGTTTGTTATTCTATATTTTAATTTAAAAAGATCAATTTATATTTCTTACAAATAGAGCTTAGTATTAGTTTTACCTATGACTTTGCCCACTTTTTCAATCGGATGTAACTAAGTAATGTATGACGTATAACAAATTCTATGTACCCGAAGAACCTCTGGCAGTATTAAACGATTAACAACATATTCCTAATATAGCCAATTCTCGACTAATAGTAAATAAAGTGTAGTAGTTCCTGAGATTAGTGCTTTCAATAAAACAAATTCTTCATACATAGTTGAAGAAACATATTAATTATGGATTGAAACAAATGCCAAATACTTTTTAATACTTTTACGTTTCTGCCGTTCATTTTTCAATTTAAACCCTCATATTTATAACTTACCAACAACTTGATATTTCTCAGTTGTAGAATTCAATACGTGTAAAGGCCCGCCAGAGTCGCCCTGGCACGCGTCATGGCCGCCTTGCTCTTCTCCCGCGCAAAGCATATTTTCTGTAATGCGCTGCTTGTAGGCTGTTTCACGGCATTCAGCGTTTGATATTATGGGTACGCTTACCTTAAAATTATATTTATTTTCTGTATATAGTGGATATTTAACATTCGTTCAAGCCTTCACAAGCAAATAAATAGATAGCTAATATCTTTGTGAATGCTTATGAGTTATGATGCTATCACTAGAATAGTATTTTTTTTTCAAATATCTGTTTGTATTTTAAAGTTGCTTGATATTAAAATTACTTATTGATTAATAAAAAAGTGTCTCTTTATTTAATAGCATAGGCATATACGTTATTAAATACCTCGCGTAGAGTATTCGAGACACTGCCACCCTCTTCAGTGGTACCCCAGCCAGCGACCAAAGCAGTATAGTTGTTATATGACAGTCCAGCTGGAGGCAAGCACACAGGTCGAAGTCCTACATCCTTGTCTTCTGTGGTTGCATCTCCTCCTGCCTCCCTCCTCTTTAGGGCTGTACTGAGGTCTACCTGGAAAATATAAAGAATATAAGATATTAGGAAAGGTGTCGATACCTTAAAAGTATCATAAAATTTCGTACTAAATTCAACGAATTGTATGGATTAAATTATGAATAATTAATAAAATATCATTTCTAAAGCTGGTGATTCGTTGGGTTAATATAAAAATAATCTATTTCACTTTCTTGCTTACCAATCATATCGCAATAGTATAAATATATTTTTAAAGTCGACTCTTATTAGAGGCAATTATAAACATAGGTAAGGTTTTAATTTTCAAGTACAGTAAATTAATTAATAACCTACTTCAGTCTCCATTACGTTATACATAATATCTTTATTTAATAGACTAGATTCGATTCTTTAAAAAAAAATACAAATCATAACCTACCCTTTCGTTTAACCTGAGCATAGCGATGTCGTTATCATAGTTCCCGGGGTTGTAGCGTTGGTGACGAATAATACTGGCCACCTTCCTGTCAATTGTTTTCGTCTCATTGTCAGTAGAGCGATCGTGTTCCAAGAAACGAACCGTTATTTTTTCTTTTCGGAATCTGTGAGCAAATTAAATATAACAATATTTATTTATACGAAAATTTTAATTAAAATTTTGTGAATATAAATGTATAGCCTTTTTAGTTGTTACGTCATTTATTATTTTAAATAAAGAAGATTTGATATTCATTTATTATTATAGACTTACCCAGAAGTGCAATGCGCTGCAGTCAGCACGTACAGATCATTGATTAGAGATCCTCCACAGTAAAATCTGCCATTATATAACAACACTACTATCCATGGTATCTCGAGCTTCTTAGTTTCATAACCTCCTACAATTCGCCTACGAGTTCTGGCAATACCACACTCTAAAGCAAGATAAATATAAATTTTAGCTTTTTGTAAATGAGACAACTGTGAAAGATGTGGGAACACTAGTTGCTAGTGGCGGATTTAAATGATTTAAGACTGTCAAGTTTCCGCCGCCCTTACCTTTACAACTGTCAATTCCTAGAACTCAACAATGTCGTTAAAATAGCACGAGAAATCGTTTTTGCGCAAATTTGTGAGGGGTAATTTATTTTATTTATATAAGACATGAGAGCACATCAATCTTTTTAATTTCTATTAGCAAGCAAAAATTTGTTGGCAAATTTGCTGCCTCACAAATCCACAGCTAGGGTCAAGTCAACTTAGTCAGCTGGTAAAACCGCCTCTGGGAGTCATCACCGCGTCTGGCATAAATATTACTGATTTTAAGTCTGATTTCATAGTTAGAAAGTCAGAAATAGAGTATGTTACATGATTATATATCACATAGAGATAATGATACAAAACAATCTTATAAGCGTTTAATTTAATGTAAACCTCGTCATATCTCTATAATAAAACAAAATGGTACTAACGACATGTTGGACACTCCTCTGGAGGATCGTTAGGTGGCTTGATCGTAGTTGAAGTGGTGGTCAACCACGTGTTTATCCATTCCAGTATGCCTTTCTCCTGACCAGATGGTCCAGCTCTTGCATTTACGGAGTAGCAACTAGCTATCCCCACGAGCCAAAGTAATGCTAGCAAACGCATTATTTCTGGAAAAAAAATGTTTTTTTTTATTAATTAACAACATTTGATAATAAATATATATATATATATATATATATATATATATATATATATATATATATATATATATATATATATATATATATATATATATATATATATATATATATATATATATATATATATATATATATATATATTCTACGCTTTTTTTTATTTAACCACACGCCGTATCCTGCATATAGCAAGGTAGGCAGAGGAACATTGCGTGTTGAGCAGCGGGATTCAACGCTGCGCTCTGTCTTATTACCATAGCAAAGAAAAGGAAAGTAATTAATTCCCCCCGAGTGGGCTTCGAACTGACAACCGTCACGTCTACATTCAGATACGGTGCCGCTGCGCTACGACGTCGTTATATGTCTAATCGCTAATCTTACACGAAATATAAAAATGTCTTTAGAAGATACATTTCTTAATGTTAGTTCATCCCTCATGTTATTTTAAAAAGGAACCTATTGAGACTATTTTCTTAGTAAATAAAATATAATTTTAATCTAGTTTCTAACTAAGAACACTTCGTTATTATAAATGTACCTAATAACCCACCCAAGCGATCCAAATCTGAAACCATTGGACACGTGCTATCAAAGCTAACTATTGGATTAAAATAAATTTTAACGATCACCTTTAATTTAATTAATTTAATTAATTATATTTAATATATAATTTATTTAATATAATTAATTATATTTAATATATAAATTAAATTTGATATATGCCTAAGGGTATCATTAGATAGAAAGCGATCTATATGAAAGTATCATACAGGAAAACCGTATTTATACATAAATACGTCTTTGAGACAATTAGTAAGTGTTTTATTTTCGAATCAAGGACGCTCAACCGGTTAAAGCTGTCCGGTGGCTACGTTATTGGAGTACCGTTAATCAATTATTCATCTTATTTTAATTGAACACGTTTTTGCATATTTGAAGCGCCAATGAATATTCTTGAAGGTTTTTGCTCATTAATACTTCTATAATAAGATTACATACTTTCTTATTTTTTGTATATTTGTATTTAATTATTTCTCTCACATTATATACGGCGATGTTTATATTAAATAAATACTTATATATATATATATATATATATATATATATATATATATATATATATATATATATATATATATATATATATATATATATATATATATATATATATATATATATATATAAGGTTTAACTTAAAAAAATTAAAATTTAAGAAAATTTTAAGATTTAAAATAAATTAATAAAGTCTATAATAATGTGTTGAAAGTAGACTAGTAAAAGATTTCAACGCGTCTTTAGTTATAACCGCGCATCGCAAATAATGAGTATTTAAGAAATTGTAAACGATGTTTAAAAAGATACTCAAATCAAGGAATTTATTTAATTTAAAAAAAGATAAATTAAAAAAAAAAACATTCCAAAGTTTCGATTTAAATTTCAATCGTTTGTTGGGCGGTTTGTTATCAAGAGGCGGTTTGTTATCACGGGTTCGAATGCCGCTACGTTCAAACGTTGTCTAAAAATATATTAGTCAATTCTATATATTATATGTGCATATGTATCCTGTATTGAATTCAAATTCAGTCTATATGGGCTATAAATCTGAAGTCACGTTTTTGTACTTCTAGTATTCTAAGAAATCTACATTGGAAGATTGCCAGGGCTTAAATGAGTTGGAAAATACTAGGCAGAGAACATTTTACCTTAAGTTTTGGTAAACTTATTTAAAATTTGTACTTTTTCATTTTAACTTTGAATTTGAGGCCTAGTTTGAATGTAATAAGTAACATTATTTATTACACGTAATCATAGCAGCTAACAGGTCGTGCAGGGTCCCCAGTGAGTCCCTGGGCATAGGCCCCAAGTAAAGTATGGTAAGCTATGAAGGAAATCTATACTAATATTATGAATGGAAAAGTGTATTTGTTTGTTTGTCCTTCTTGCAAATGTTATGGTATGATTTTTCGGGTGAAGGTAGTTACGAGGTTGGTGAGTGACCCAGGCTACTTTGCACCACGTTAAAACATAATATTCCCAAAAAAAAAAAAACAGCTAGCGTTATACAAGTTCTCATTGATAATTCTAGCAAAATAAATGAAGAAATTATAAATATTTAATTATTATTGCAAAATAAAATTTATAGAAACAATATTAGGATGATAAGCTTATCCTCATGTATGAATTATTTTTGAAGGTTCTTATTACAAGTTAAGTTACATACAAAAAAAAAGTTTTCTAGTCAACATTGTTTAACTAGATAATAAAGTATATAAAACAAATATTTTTGTTTGCGTCGCTGATATCCATGTGACTTCTATAAAAATATATCACGTCCAGATTTGTATGCTACTCACATCCAGCGACTCGTTCTAGGAGAGAGCTGGTTTTCCTGTTCCATATCATGTGCTATAGAAAGTGTTCTTGTATATACAAGATATATTGGAAATACACTTTTATTAGTACATTTGCGTATATTTTTTTCCTTTTTAACTATATTTATTTTAAAATATAATAATGTCAAATTTAAATCGATCATAGAATTAACGTGTCCTGGTAGAAAATATTAAACGACAGGAAAAAAATGTATAAGAAACGAATATATTCAAAAATATATATGTTATATGTATGTTAATTTAGTCAGTTAGCGTTATTTAAGAGACGTTAATATATTTAAATATAATAATAACGGTTTAACCGAGTTATGATTTATAATTTTGTCGCGACAATTGAGAACACAGCAAAATAATATTAAAAATGTAAAAACCAACAAATAAAAACCCTACAATGTTTAACCTTAAATTAATTTATTCTATGCTCTAATTAATAATACTGTAAATTACAAAAAAATCTTATTTGAATCATTTTAAAAGAATTTAAAATATTATTGATAGAAGTCAACTGTCACAAATAAAATCTTAAACCAGTTTAAAAAAAATAAAACAAGCACATTAAATATAACTCAAAAGTTGATCAATAATTTTTTTTAATATATATTTCAATAAAAAACAATTAAAAAAACGACTTACAAAAGAAGTTTGCTTCTTCCGAAGTGACCACGAGTGTCCACTGGCGTATCCGAACGGCACCTACGGACGACAGAGAAAATAATCTCTTTACTTTCACTCGCCCACTTAGTCCTGGCACTGGCAATGCAACATAAACACACAGCATTTTATCCTATGAATCGCCATAAATACCTTACAGTTATTTGCACAAGGTAATTTCATCATTCATGGAATCATTATCGCTTAATTCTGTTATTATAATTTTTTTCCTTTCATGTGGGAGGCTAATCTCGGGCATGCGATGTATGATGCATTTCATGTACTTGTTAGAATTAATTTGTTTTTTTTTTACCTATTGGATATTGTAAGCTTGAAAATATAATGGATGTTTTTCAATGCTGAAAATATATGTTATGTACATGTAATTTTACGATATTAACCTAAACAATAAGTTCTTTATTATAATTCATACCAGAAAGTATTATCAATTTATAGAAAGCATATTCAGCTACAAATTTAAGTATAATAAAACAGGAGGTTGCTCGTATCGCTTGTTATGACAAGAAAGATCGTGCTCATAGCACTAATTAACCCTCTGTAATGATAAAAAAAAACTATTTGAACGCCAACCGTGATGAAGTACTTAAGCACTTTGACACACACGATAATACTTCCTCATATACGACAGGCTCCATTTTAAATTTACAAAAACTTTTTCAATTATAAGTTTATTAAATAAAAATTATTCACACCATTACAAAATTATGTAAACATTATACCATCCGTCGTCCATCGTCTGCCGTCCGCTATCCCCAGTCCGTCACCGTCAGCCGTCATCCGTCAACCGTCATTCGCCAACGGCCACCGTCATCCGAAATCCGTCTCCGTAGGGTAGAGATGTGAGCCTTTCATAGGTTAAGTGGAGTCAATTTTGCAGACCAAATCCATAATGAAGAAAGTGGTTTGGGCACGTCGAATTAGTGAGTAATGAAGGAATGATAAAGTAGTAAAAATATCAATCATATAAAAAAAATAAAAATCTGGCCATAAATAATGACAGAATTAAAAATAAACAAAAAGCTATTTTTGAATTTCGAATGTCATTTTATACGATTGTTCATTGTGTTTTCTTATATTATTAAAATAGAGTGGGATGCTAAAAGACGAATCGCAGTTTTTAATTAGATAAAATAGGTATGGCACAAATACAATTTTTAAAATCGTCCATCCGTTTGGTATTAGTTAAATGTTTGTGTATATGAAACCTCCTCTGTTTGTGACAGGAAAACATGTGGCCCACGTATTGTCGTGTGAAAAGAAGATCTAAGCAGTAAGGGAAAG
Organism: Dione juno; assembly: GCA_037127375.1. Classification (NCBI taxonomy): domain Eukaryota; kingdom Metazoa; phylum Arthropoda; class Insecta; order Lepidoptera; family Nymphalidae; genus Dione; species Dione juno. Next base: position 169,804 of record JAXRJS010000018.1, on the reverse strand, counting down.
AAATCGAAGAAATCCTGTCCGAAAGCAAAAGTTTCACCTTGGGAAATTAATTTAGCACCTAGAACCACGACGCATATTTCAAAAGGTGACTGTCATTTCTTAACTGATAATTTAAAAAAGAATAGGGTGGCTAAATCAAAACTACTACTTAAGCGCTACTCGTAGAATAATACTATATTCAATAATCAACTGAAGCCCTTTCAGCTAGACTCGGTGCCCAATCTTGGTTATAAACAGAAGTTCCGGACTTCACCAAAGCTGAAGACTATCTGGCCTAGACCTGATCTTAATCCACTGGATTATAATCGCCATGATAATTTGGAGTTTCTAAAACAATCCATAGAAAACGGAAAGAGTGCGTGCTGCTATTGATAACTGATCTCAACGTATAAAAGACTATATCGTAGCCAAAGGAAATCACTTCGAATAAGCTTTATATATTTTTAATGGTTTTATATTAATGTATTAACTGTATGCAACTAACACACTATAATAGTAATAAATGTTACGTAAAAAAAATAATTCTTTGTAACAATATTTAAGGCAAGACTATGTATATACCTAAGTAGAAAAAAAGTATATCCTTAACTTTTGTATGTTATTAATTAATAAATTAATAACTGAGTATACCGTAAGTAGATAATCAATTAATCTACTTACGGTATACTAAGTTGGATGGTCATGCAGGCTCTATTAAATATGAAAGGTAATAGCGCCTGATTAAAAATATTTCTTAATATTTGTTTTACCGTAAATGCTTTATCTTTTAGTGATTTCTATCATGAACATTTAATTGTATAGACATATATATTTTAGTTCATAACAAAATAAGACCAGAAAAAGGACTGCCTGTGTAAATATATAACAGTAAACTTTAAAATATTTTGTAATAAAAATTTTACGGGCCGTGCCTGCCATTAACCCATAGCAATATAGCAATTCCGCTCGATTGTGTATTTATTTTAAAATTAGAGTGTGAGATTTTCGTAATAAATGTTAAATTTAAATCTGTACTATATTTTATTTGATATTTGTATCATATTCTTATATACATTTTGTAATATATTTCATGAATAGTTATAATAATTTAAAAAAAAGCGCCTGGTTAAATAATATGACAAGAGATTCAATGTGATCAAACATGCCTTTGATATTAAATAAAAAATAAATATTAATAATGTATATAATAAGATACATCCTAAATCTGTTTTAAAAATACCATATGTCATATCATATTATGCTCAATAAATTATTTCTCTCTTTATAAATATATTTGCCCAATGGAACTAGGTATTCTTGAAATTCGGATATTTAATCAAAATCTACATAAATATATATAGATTAACTGACAACATACCTATAGTATTCTCATAGATATAATTCAAAAAGGTGCAGAATATTTATTATAAAAAGCTTTTTTTATATTTTTTTCTTTAAAAGAAGTTGTCAGCCGCCAAATAAAGATCCCCATATCAGATAAGAACACTTTTCACAAATAAAAAGCTACATGCGTTTCCGATTGTAAGTTGTATTCACATAAGATCAAATTTCAAGAAAATTTATTTTATATACGAAAGAGAATCTCTTATAAAGTTAACACAGGCTCTACATTTGTGTTTAGGTGACCTTGGCGTATGATAAATACTAATCTATTTATTCCGATGCAAAATTATGTATGACATTGAAATTACTGTAAAGTAATCCTAATTTATATTTTTGATAAAAGTAAAGACATATATATATATATATATATATATATATATATATATATATATATATATATATATATATATATATATATAAAACATGTGGTCCTATACAACGTATAAAGTACCGAATGAAAGGAAAAGAAATGTTAGCACCAGAACAAAGAATTGTTAATTATTCATACATTTTTTTAAGTAATAAGGAAAAATACATAAAAACGTCAGAGGTTTTTAACAAGATTATATAATAAACGTCTTTATTGAAATGTATTTATTTGACCTCTTAACTTAGCAAATTGGATATGCATAAAAATCGTATATATTGGACTTTTACGATTATAGCATAATCGATACAAATATTAAATATTCGGTTATGTCGAACGGTTATTTGTTATTAATAAGATTCTAATTGTACCACGCAATAGCTTTGGATTCCAACTCCGCTAAAAAGGTCTTTGTCAGGTTAAACCAATATAGTAGGCAAGAAAAACTTAAAAACAAAGTATTTCTAAACGAATGAAATTGTAATGAGTAACGTCAACTATTAAGTTCTGTTTATTATTATTTTTATGATAGTAAATGATTATTTTTATGATTTTTATGATAGTTTATTATTATTTTTATGATAGTATGAGTAAGTAATAAAAAAAAAACCTGAGATTTAACTTTACTACACCAATTAGATCTGTTTGCAATAATAAAAAAATATTTCCTTTTTTTAATAGTATAGAAACGAATAAATTCAATAAATTTATTCAACATATAAATAGCGAATTCTTAATAATTTCTAATCATATGACGAAATAATCCTAATACAAACAAGAATTCTTAATGATCGATCGACAATATATTCCAACGTTTCTATGACATGACTTATATATATATATATATATATATATATATATATATATATATATATATATATATATATATATATATATATATATATATATATATATATATATATATATATATATATATATATATATATATATATATATATATATAATAACACTGTATATAGATACAGTTTTGTAATCCTATGCCACGCGTAGAGCAATAGACAAACTGGGCCGACGCACATGGTCAAACGTTGCATGCAGGCTGGTTATCACATCACGATGCATTCCATTATGTGTACATAAATCGTATATTTGCATAACACCTTGTGTTGAAAACGAATCGAATGTCATGTTGAATAGAATAAACGTATATAGGTGGATTAGCTAGATTAATGTCATTGCAATACTAAGCTTTTTTCTATTGCTGTAAGTCCTGTGTTTGTAACAAATCTAGGGAAATTCTTTAAGAAAATATTTTTTATAGGGATGGAATCTAGGGATATTTTTAGTGTAGTAAATATGGGGCTATAGAACCGCCTCCCTGCCAACCTTTTTCCATATTGAAATTTAACGCAAAATTAATAATTATGCATTTTTTCAATTTGGCATAAAATAATTACACACGTATATATATTTTATAAATAAAAATAACAGATTCATATGGTATATAATAAAAAATTAATATTTAATACTTATAGCTATTATCACGTTTAAGATATAAATATGACTTGTATTTAGCTTTACACATTTTCCTTACATGTAGAAGGGGAAGCAATAATAATTGAATAACTGCATGTTGAGAAGTCACCACAGTAATTTATGTTGTCAGAGTGGTCCAATGAATTTTTTTTTCCACCGATGGGGAATTGCCACGCGATGCCACAACTATTTATTGCATTGAATATAAAACATAAGGGAAAAAAATGTTCTGTAATTTATTTTTTACTATCTATTCAACGAAACAGATAAGCAACGGACCTCGAAAATATATTTACAAAAAAATTATTAAAAAAATCTTCCATTTCGACCCCATAAACAAATAAGTTCAACAAAGGATTAGCAATGTAACATAGAAGGCTGCATCGTTATCAACATACGGGCGTATCGCCTTGGCCCACTAAGTGCGAAGCTGAACGGCTCTTTCCAACGCCTACACACCCACTAACCGCACCAAGGCTAATATTGTTTGTCTACGTATTTTACCTCAATCACGTCAACTCTTGGAAACCCTTGGCATAGTACCTTTTATCTATAGCATTATGATTATAGCCATATCAAGTAGGTTAGCCAAATAAAAATAAACTTGAACTTAAATATTTCCCCTGGCAGCATTTTTGAGGTGACTCAGAAAACGATAGCCGTGAACTAATTAAGAGAGGACGGCGGCGCCTGCAACCGTCTAAAGAATTGTGATCTCATTCCTTTTAATATAAACTTTCCAGTTTAACATGTGCTTTAAAACAGATGTCATGTTTAAAATTGATGTAATAGAAATAGAAATTAGAAATACTGTCGCATCAAACTCTCTCTAGTAATGCTTAAGCTTTCTCCATAATTATAGGTAGGTACTCTATAAATTATATGAAATGACGCTGCACTTAAACTAACTTTATAACAATAATACATTAATAATAGATTAAAAATATATAAAAAACAATAAATTAATTTAAAAAAATACTCTTTTCAATCTCACTATATAAAAAAAAGTTATGAATCTAGATTAATCAGACCTTATAATAGCAAAAAACTTTCACAACAGCAAGCAAAACGGTGATACCTTATTAAATTGCCTATAAGCTATTACTTTCGCTGTAAAACGAAGTAAAAGGTATTCAATGTCCATATTTGGTTTCTTAATTGAAACGAAGACAACGCGTCCACTCTCTCGTCCCCAGTATGAGTAAAACGCGTGGCTTTACAACGTGTTTATATTACACATTACACGCGAACACATATGCGAAAGCGACTTTTTTTTATTTTATGGTAGGTCAGTGCAACTGCGCAAAAGACTGTGTAACCGAATATCGAAAATTGCAAAACATTCGTATTAGTCCTGGAATTACGTAATGAGTTGGGCAAGATTGTCCAAATATAACAGAAATAAACGAACCGCTCGTCCATCCGGCAGCCGGTGAAATTATGTTTATATTGCGCAATACAGTTACGGGTGTAATTAAACATTGTGAATACTTTTAAACATCCTAGCTGCCATTATAAGTTACTCACTGCAGTTGCAAGTTACTCTACTTGCAGTACACAATATAAGAAGACTCTGTATAAACATTTCTGTATAAATTGAAAAAGACATTTACTTTATAAAAGTTTCCGCACTTCAATCATGCTTACTCTTGACGCACTTCAAGTTACGCAATTCATAAGACAAAATAATTATATTATGTAAGTAATATATATATATATATATATATATATATATATATATATATATATTATATATATATAAATATATATATATATATATATATATATATATAGAAGAAAGTATTGTCCTTCAAAATTTCTTTTTGTCGTTACTGTGAGTAAAGCGAGTATAAAGGTCAGCGAGCATTACGTACTCGCTCACAAATTTCCGCACCCTGTTTTTTGATTTTAAAAGTGGATATTTTTCTACAATTAGTAGTTATATTAATATCTTCTTAATTTTTAATTTCTCTGTATTTAGATGACTTATCAAATTTATACATGCATTTGATTTACAGTGACAACCTCGCTTTTATATCTGTTAAAACCACAAACAATTTCAAATTATAGTTTTTGTTTGATGTATCATGTATACTTACATATATACATACATACATACATGTACTATATTTACAAAAAAAGTAATAATAATATATAAATATCACTTTCTACTTTAATTAATATTACTTTAACAAATAATAAGATAGGTATATTTTTAATACATTACGAATATTTTATATTATTATGTAGAGTTTCGTTACTTTTATTAATATTTTATTAATAGTCAATATGTAAACAGTACGTGTGCTAATAAAAAAAAAATATATATCGGTCAAGTAAGAAAGTACTCGCGCACTGAGGGTTCCGCACCAATTTCATAATTGTAGGTCAAAGATAAATTGACAAATTTAAATTTGTGGCCGTATGCACTCATTTTGTATAAAATGAAGTACAGATTTAAATTTCCAATTATCGGTTTTTTTCCTTTATTTGTAATGTAAAATTATACGACGGAAAAATCAGGAAGTACTCTTTAGGTTGTGAATTACGTGGCATTTTTCATACAAATTGCGGTAAAAACGAAACGTTCACATATTTTCATTGCGTTGACTATTGATTTAACGAGATTTTTTTTCTGTACTCCAAAGGAAAATAGACCTGGATATTTAATATTAATTTCAGCTTGATATGTTTACGCGGTTGATAAAAAGGATATTGACAGATGGACATTTTTGTTTCGGAACTCTAAAAATATAATTCAATGTATTATTGTTTCATTGCATGTCGCAGTATGGCAGAAATCTAAAATATTTACAAAATAAATTAAAGTTCTTTTACTTCTTTGCCATAAAGAGATTCGTCATATGAGAATGTACGACTAAAAAGTATTATTGAATTTAATCAACTAAACAGGACATTTCTTTATTATAAGTACGAAATAATTTCATTCAAAATATTATTAAGAAAAAAAATATAATTAATCATATTTGTAATAATTAATTTCAACCACATTAGAATATTAATCCAGCTAACTTGTATAATGTAATTTTATAATGTGCACTACTTAAAAAGTATCATTAAAATACCAATAAAACTAAGAAAATTTTTATTTCATTGACTCAAAGTAGAGCGACGTAAATAATAAGATAAGACACAGCTATCAATATGTTCAACAGATTTAACGGATTGTAACCGATACCGACTTTGACAAGTTTTTTGAAGAGCTCGCGAGTTTATTACGACAAAGCACAAACAGTGTCAAAAGTATTAAATTTCTCAAAATACGAATAATATTTGCATAATATTATTTTAACTGACAAACTTTAAAACTCATATTGTACAGGCGTGGTGTATAACCGTTTATTATGGTCTTTGTAGGTTTGTCTTTACACCATGAATACATATATTCTATAAACATGTCAAATATTGCTATCATAACATATTGAATATTTTAATCTACATTTTAATTAAATAAATCCTAGAATTAATCTAGGCCACAGATTTCGCATAAGCTGCAAATTTTTACGTAATATATATTTTACTACTGCGCCGCAACGCACAAGCTACACGCTAACATCATATGATGCAAGCGATATCCCGCAATAAAAGACGTTAATTTAGATAATGTAAAAAACAATACAATCAATTAACATATCGGCCGCCACCAACATTATTCACCTGTGCCAAATAAGGTGAATAAGCCACCATTTAATTATGCCACTTAAGTATCAGTGTGAAGAATCGGGGAAAACTTGTCGCAAGGTGTGTTGATGCCGTTACTTTAGTATATATTACTCGTGTCGCTCATGAATGGCCATCATTTTACAATTTTTATATTTTTACAACGCCTTAAGCCTCAGACGTACCTATAACGGCGGTTTTAACAATAAATAGCGAATCGGACAAGAATAAATATGAATGACTAACAAAAGGCTCGACAAAATGATTATAGCCCGCGAACATAATGCACCAGTTGGCGCGTAAAAGGAAAGTTTCCAAATCAAATTCGACCCAATGACTCGGCAAGTGAACTATTGAATAGATATGAAGGTCACTATCTAATCCTTCCACCGACCCCGCGATCCCCGAGTGGGGTGGGCGCGAGCGCGCGGCCTCCGCTCAGTCGGCGCGTATCCGTGAACTTGGCCTGGTCCGATCACCCTGGCCCCGAAGCCTTATCAGAGGCGCCGCCCGCGGCCTATAATAGCTGGGCCGGCGTCTCCCTTTGCCTCCAGATTGGACCGCAACTCAAGCAGACATGTTCCGTGCCTTGTACCTCCTCGCTGTGCTTTCTACCGCTAGCGCCTGCAAGCCCTGCAGTGAGTCATCTTCTTTTAATTAGGGTAGATTTTACTTATTTGTGCCAGTGGTCTTTTAGTTTTTCGAATTAAGAATTGTTTTGTGTTTGTGTCCATCTTTGGTAAGTGTTGTAATTACAGTGCTAAATTAATATAAAAAAATCAAGGAAGTTAACCACAATACTCTAATTGTATTAATTTTTTTAATAGTAACAAATGCTTGTAATTTTTTTTTAAACTTTTATATATGTTTGTTCCGGAATCTCGATCGGAAGTAAATTTATACTTCCTCGTTCCAAATATTATATAGTGCTGAAATATTTGATAATATGCAAATTTACCGCTGGAAAGACATTTACCGCTGGAAAGGCATTTTTTTTTTACACTTATAGTTTTTGGTTCCTAGTGTTCCTAGTGTTCCTAAATGTTTTAGAGATTTCTTTTCTATGTTATAAAATGCAACAATGTCGTGCATTGAGTTCTGTATTATTATAACATTTTTTTACTTATATATAAAAGTGAAAAGATCCGATTGGCAGTGACGTAAAAGCCATTAACATATTTTACAAGCTTTATCATGTATTGACCACATATTTACGATTTTGAGTACAATAATATGATAAAATCTATTTAATTTTTGTTTTGTTATTTGCACACTATGCCGCACAGAGTAACCCTGGGTAGACAGCTTGAACCTAGTGAAAATACACTCCATAATTTAATTTTTCTATAATTTTACGTTTTAATACATATAGGTTCAATTTTACAAGAGTTTACATAATGTAAAATTTTGCAGTTAAATATTTTTATAGTCTAACTTTTATCAAACACCTAAAAATTATATAATAAATATAATTATATGATAAATATTTCCTTACTTTGGCAGGACAAAGCGCGGCGTTAAGTTCCGCGACTGAACATGAAAAGCGTAGAATGAGGTGTCATACCACTTATTTCTCTCTGTCCGCCTAGTATAGCAAGGTCTATACTCAAAATAAAATGTTAAGCTATAAAAAATATATGTCGATCGACTCATGACCCTTAATCTTAAATCGTGCAATTATATATACATTACTATTTAAACTTAATTGAGTATAACTCTTGAAAGTATTCATAAATTAAAATACATATAAGGCAAGTAATGACAGTTAAATTTTATTTGATTACTTCTTAGTAGGTCAGTGACATGAATGTTTTCATTCAGAAATTTTATTAAACGGGTCACTGGGGCATGGGAGACTTAGTATGAACCTTACTGTAGTCTTCTCCGCCCACACTGTACTACTGTACTGTATGTTTTTGCATATTATTTTAGACAGTGTATGTATGTACATACTTACATTGAATTTGACATTCATCTTCAAATATAAAAAAGCTATGATAATATTTTAATTAGTATTAAATATAAAATAACTAATGTTATGTTATGTAGTTTAATATAACTTCTATATTAATCACATATTGGTGATTGTTTAAAAAAATCCGTATAAGAAACAATAACACAGTGATAGGAAACTCTGTTTTTTTTTTTGTTTGTAAACGGAATCGTAATGTGAAAAAAAAATAAGAAATTTAAAACAAACATAATGTAATATTAAATTTCTAAAATGAAAATCAAGTCCTCGACTAAGGCGACTGCGCCTCCATATTGTTAATTTAATTGTATGTTATACTAACATTAAATATTTGATATATATATGTATTTCATGCGGGTATTAATATGATTGGGTACCGACTCTTCATTCGATTTCATTGAACGTCCGTGTATATTTACTGTTGTACACTATTATGATTATTATTTATTAAATTGTCTCATATTTATCGAAATAAATTTGTTATTATGTAAAACATAGCATTGTGATTAAGTTTAGAGATGTTCGACTGCGACGACGCAAAGGTTGTAAGGTCATATGTTCAATTTGACACTTATATATGCGTGTGTGTGTGTGTGTGTATATCATTCACCGAGTATCTAAGGTAATTCCCAGGTAAATGCGGAAATGTGTCAAAATAAACATGTGTCCTTGGAGACTATAGGAGAGCACTAAGAGAAAATTTCCCGAAATCTCAACTGGAACGGGCAAAAATAGCATTTTACGTTTTATAGTCCATGAAAATGAAATTGTGGGCTACATCTTGTATATATTTTTAAATGTGACACCCACTACTAGTGCTAGTAATCGTCGCAAGCGGTTATGACATTTCAATTACGCCACATAGATGCCAATAAGATATCAAACGTCATATTTACATTACATAAATTCATATTTTTACCTTAGCCATTGGCCGTTAAGTGCAAGAACAACATCGGTCACACACTTCAAAAATTATGAAATAGTTCTCAATACCATGCTAAGTGCCCCGGATGTGTCAGACTGGACTAAATTTGCCAATTCACAGACTTTCTTTACGGACTACATACATTTTACAGAATCTTTATAAACAAATCTCATATTTACCATAGTCATTTGTTTAATATTATTGAAAAATTTATTTATTAATCGTTATTATAATTTCAATATGTAGCAATCATTTTAAAATGGTGAATATATACACAACGTACTTGGTACTTAATCATTTTATAAGATTTTATTTAAAATTTCCCAAATAAAATTGAATTGGTACGAAGTTTACTTAGATTTATATTTTATTAATGAATAGTAGTTATATTTTATTAGTTTTTCGTGGTAAACATATATAGATAACATATTCCTTTAAAGATTTGACAGTTACCATAAAATTGATTTGTATTATTTTGGCCTGTTTTATAGTCTGCACGATTTTGAATTTAAAAGAATAACTTTCGCAACTTTAGAAGCCAATTCTAAACCAATTTTCTTTCGCAATCTACTATTACACGGAGATTAACAACAGTTTTAGATATAGTAGGTAAAATGACCACACAATAGAGAAAGGAATCATTTATTAATAAATGCTTTCTCCGCCATAATTAACGTATTCTGATATTATAATATACACGGAGAAATAAAAATATTTTAGCGGGGTTAATCGCGTAGGTATAATATTTTATTATTCGTACCTGTCCCAAAGGATTGATGCGTTTAAAATGACGGATTTACAAAAATGCATCAATACGATCAAACCGATCGATCTACATCTATACCTATAGAAATAGGTATATCTATACAGATATACCTATTTCTCTACAGATCTATGGTTCTGGACTCTGGTATAGACCAGCGCTTAAAAAAACAGTTTTATTTTTTGCTTAATATTATTTTGTGCATAGTACTGTAAGGTGCTTAATGACACGAATAATTAATTAAGTACTTAATATCTGTATCCAACTTTCGCTTGTCCGCAATTGACTACGCGTATGGAATTAAAGCTTACGATAATGAAGCTTACAAAAAACTTTCTGTATAATAAAAATTTACACTTGTTTCGCATCGTGTAATTTCAGTGTCGTGTTTTATAGTGTCACTTTTGATTTTTTAGTATCCCGCTTTTTCCCCTACATAACAGGGTAAAAAGAGGGAACCTATTCTTAATACATTCCGTCCCCTATTTGTCTTAGTTTTTTTTAAATAAATTAAATATAGTCAAAGTATATTCACCCAAGTGAGGAACGAATTTTCGCACCACACCGCGTCTTCTTGTATATTTTATAAATTAATACACCGAAATAAATCTTTTTAAATCTACCTATATAAATGGAAATTAAGTAATTATATTACGCTACTATTTTAGCTATTTTATATGTTAATCTAAAGCAATATTGATGGCAACTTTTATGTCCTTAGTGTTATAATAAATATTTATGTCCTTTTCATAATAAATTATAAATATTTTTTAATAATTTTCTTGGAGACTCGGTAATATAGTAATCAACAGATAAACTTACATAAGTAATTTTCTATATTATTTACATACATAAATACGTCGCTTCACGCTTTATCTCTAGCGGAGTAGTCAGAGAGAAGAGAGCGCCAAACGTTGCGGTCTCTGAATGAAGTATTCGCCTTTCATTCTATATAATTTAGAGGCAAATAATACATATCCGAGTTTAACAATTTACATTTAAATACTTAAAAATAAAGTTTAGCATAACATCCTACGCTTTTCAAACAATCGTCCTTGCAAATATCCATAATTATGCAGATAGCTCAGTTCTTCATTTTCGTTATCGCCGAGAATTAACCCAGTTAAATGCAGTAAAAGCTAAATTTTGTAACGTTCACAGTTCACAGGAGCTCCGTTATGATTGTCTACAAACAAAAGACTGTACTGTACTGTACGTTACTTAACGGCTTAGATAAATATTTTATAAAAAAGAAATGTATAGCATAAAAAGGTTACATTATATACTTATATAATTGTCATTTTATTTCGAATAAATGTAGAAATTTGTGTAAGTGTAGTATGTGCAGTGGCTTAAGGATTATAACACTAGGTTCTTAGGACTCTGCCTATACTGTTATATACGGAATACAGATTAAACTATTAAAAAATTATATATTAAGATATTTGTTGCAATTTTATAAAAATAATAGGTACATGATATTAATTTATGCAGTAGATAAATTCTAAATGGATGACTCCATTTTTTTATTTCTGCCCACTAGCTCTTTAAAAATAGACAACCGATTGATATGATTTTAAAAGAATTATGTGGAAAGTTTCTTCGATTATTATTTAGTTATGTTATTTTTTATTGTTAGTTATTTAGTGTGGATTATACAAATTACATATATAAAAATTTATAAAAAATTATTAAATTATAAAAATATTAAATTATATAAATATTAAATTTATAAAAAAATTTATAAAAATTTATAAAAATAATAAAAATTTCAATAAAACAACTACATTTAATAGATCACAGTAATGGACAAGTAAGTAATATATAAGCCGTGCGTGCTAGTGCGCTAAATTTTTGCGCATTATTTACTTAGGTCACTAGCTGTCTTGTACCCACAGTCGCCACGGGAATTGCAATAAGTTACATTGCGATATACAAATTTTTATAGATATATTTTACCGTGTGTGTTACTTGCACACTTATTTTCTTTAAAATGCTAATTTTGTAAATGCGACGAAGTAAATAATAAATATCAAATTACATATTGTACTGGTACATCCTTTGTAGTTTGTGTCAACTGAAAATTTTACATTTGGAAGATAATTGATATATAAAGATGGAGTAAGAAAATATATATTTCCAAAATATGTCTAATAAAAAATATATTTTACAAAAATAACAATCAATACATTTAGAATTACAAGTTAATGCATTAATAATAATAATATTCAATTTTGTTTTTAAATAATTTGAAATAATATTTGTAACAAATAAAAAAAAAACAATCAAAAATTATAATTTTTCACAATAAATTAGATTACAATCACAATTTAATCTATACATTTACTAATAGTAAAATAAATAACACTCACATTAATAATTTTAAATATTTTTTTTTTAATCGGAGCAATTAATATTCTATATTTATTTTTCTGCTAACCGCATTACTTCTTTAACATCTTTAAAAGTAATTATCACTTTTAATATACTTATTATTATTATAATATAAAAAACTAGAAAAACTTAATTTAATCTAACTTGTTCATTTTCAAGTACATGATTTACTTATTTACGTATTTACTTCCAGCATGTGGCACGGCTCGCGGTGCACGTGTAGTAGGCGGAGGCGCGTTAACGCCGGGAGAATTTCCCTGGCTGGCGGCTCTGAAGAGAGATGGGAAGCTCATCTGTGGAGCTACTGTGGTTGCCAGAGACCATCTGATCACTGCCACACATTGTGTTTATGAGTGAGTACATTTATGATAGTATGTTTCATAAATCAAAGAAAAAATAATTAAGAATCTGATGTTTTATATTAAATTTTAAATAATTAATATAAAATAATTTTAATTTAAAATTGTACTTTATTATTTACATAGCATTAAAAATATGGTAAAGCTTGTAAAGACTTGCAATTGATATATCAAGGTATATTTTAGTTAGAGAAATAAAGAAAATATATTAACTTATTTTAACACTTATAATCTCCCAAAAGTTAATAAAAAATATTTATTTTCTCAAATCACTTTCTTCATAACTAATATAAAATAAATGTCCCTGCACCCCTTATTTTATTCGCAAATTTAAAATTAAAGAAATTTTATTCAGCTCAGTTTCACCAAAATTTAGGTCAAGCGGCATGATTCTGGCCGAGATATGGTATACGTGGGTCACAATTTAATAAATTGCCAATATAATGTGCATAAAAACTCGAACAAAACAAACGCTTGCATTCCCGAGACAGTAATGGGGTTATTACTTTACTTACGCATCTTAACGGCGAACCGGCTAATAAATTGAATTTTTGACAGTATGATTTATTTTTGCATTCGCTTAAACCGTGCTCAATAAAAAAAATTAGATTCAATTTAAAAATTACAAAGATGAATACTGTTTAGATAGTTATTTAGTTAAAAAAAAAACATAAAAGCTTTTTATAATCCGAACATTTTTTATATGTATCTCTTTTTTATATGTACCTACTGAAAATATTCAGCTTAGATTGACCCAAAATAGAAGAAAAGAGAACATATTCAAATTAACGCGACAATTGCATCTTGTATAAGGAAACACATAAAAAAATAATATTCAGCCAAATGCCAATATGTGCGAACTACGTATTTAACTATGTTTTACATAATACTTTATTATTTGACTTGTCACCTAATGACTACCAAAAAAATGATAATTTACTCGTCTGCAAACAATAGACAATTTGGGTGAGGCCAAGTGAAAGTCTATAATATTATTTATTATGTACACACTTTGTCGCGTCAATACAAAATATGAATGAGATTTCAATTAAATTTCACTAATTTCTTTACTTTTGTTAACAAACATGACGGTGCTACTTATTTGTCATCACGAAGCTTAGGAATTTGTGTAGCTTTTTCCTATGAGAAAAATACATTATGGAATAAGCAGATGGTTGATTTACTTTTCTAAAAGTCTAATATATATAACTAGTGTACGAAAAGTGTTATTGGAGCTAAGAACTACAATGTCACTTTAATATAATAATTAATAACTTATAGCTTGTTAAAAAAATCTAAACTCCAATTAAAACTACATAACATTCTTCTTTTGACTTTAGCATAGATATTTATTTAGATTTTAAAATTAATATATTTGGATATACATGTTACAACATGTTATATTACACGGCCGTGATCTAAAAACAATATTTTATTATTATTTGCCGCCCGCACAATCGTTTTTGTGGACTTTATATCCGTTGTCATTAAAACTTGCAACAACTATGTAAATAGTTGACAAGACACCCTGTCTTCCGCTTTCTACCTGAAACATTTTTCTTTTATTTTCAGACAATGAGTATTGAACGGCGGAACTCAACGCTGCTTTTATCTTATATTTTATAATAGATGAGGGCCCCTTAGATACTCGCTTCATTGGCCTTTCAATGAAATTATTTAACAACATGCTAAAGCGTAATTTTTATAATAATTATAAAAAATTTAATGCAGGTACATATTCAATATATTTTCAGTCTTATTATATCTAAAATGACGGAATCAAATAAGAAAGTAATTGGCACACGAAAAAGTATTTTTATCCACATAATATTTTTATAGTGTTTACAACTGATAACTTTACTTTTATGATAAGAAAAAGTTGAGCCGAGCTATCAGAAAAAAAGCAATTTAAAAAATTTACTTGTATCGTTTTTATTTAAAAATTAAACATTCGTAACAAAAAAAATTAAATTTATTAATAAAATATATCCAATACCTTTTTTTATAGGAGTGCTTTTAAAATTTGAATTTAAATCTGAAAAACAAAATATAAAGTCTTAAATATTAAAAATTCTACAAAAGTAATACAAGTATATGTACCGTTGGATACATTTCACTTTAAATTTAATATTCACTGGTGTAGATTTAATACATGTTAAATAATTCAAATTTAAGATGTCTTAAAACAACGGTCTTCATATTCTAAATTAAAAATAAAAGATATATATGGTTTCAATATATTTATAACCTTTTATTGTTTGTGCTTAAGTGTTACATATAACAAGGCAGGGCTGACCGCGTGTATGATTATAATAAAAAAACAATTAAAAACTCAAGTCAATTTATTATTTTAAATATTATTTACAACTTAATAAAACTTCTCATATTTTTATATATTTTATCTATATAACAAATACATAATTAGAAATGTACCGACTAGTCGGTAAAGGCGACTATCCGGCCACTATTATAGTCGGCGAATAGTCGGCCAAGAGCGCCGACTATCCGGCTGTATACATTGTTTGTACATCTCAATAAAATTTATTGCTTATTAATATTTTTAATAAAACATACACGCTTTGAAATTAAAATCAAAAACATTTACTTTAAAATACAATTTCCAAAATTTCTTGAAAAGAAAAATTATGACGGCAGCAATGATTTTTTTCCTTGGATAAAATTTCATTTTTCGTCTTTATCGATAGAGATAGTTTGAGACCATTATCGCTTCTATTACTGTAGTTATCACTAATAGAATTTATTAAATTATTTACATATACAAATGATCGGTTTGTCTGATTAGTTGGACTCTTTACAACCGACTAGTCAACTAGTCGGCCAAAGTCATAGTCGGCCAAAGTCACTTCTCTACAATATTATTATTATATTCAATTGTAACACGTCTACATATATGTAACATTTTTAGCTAGTGACAACCCTATTTAAAATATAAAAAGCATAAAACAATGTTAATATTGTAGAATAATCATGAATCAAGATGTAATTACATTCTTTTACGAACGACGCATAAACAGTAGTTGGTTGTAAAGTAATTCACACGGGTAACATTTATAGGTAGGTATGGTATAGGTTTATGGGTAGAATTAAACTTTCCATACTAATTTAAGCATTCAATTTCCTCACATTTTCGTTTAATTTTCGTAAAGCTCACTAGAACTACTTTTTTTACATACTTATTTTATAACTAATCAATTGCGCATCCCAGGATCTTCATAGATTTATTTTGACGAAATATTTAGTTAAATAAAAACACATTTCGAAATATTATAATGTGTTAACTAATTGAAAACACGTACGTAACAACCAAGTAGTAGCTATGTTTATGCGCTACTACAGTATAGATATATATTAATAATAATTATAATTTTTCACAAAATTAGTTAATGTACCTAACCAAACATTTCGCAATTATTTAATATAGTAAATGAAATATATTTACAAATTAGCAAATAAGTGTTGGATAAACATGATCAAGACAAACTTTCAAAAAAAAAACGACAAAACTAAGATGTTATTCTATTTTCATATAAAAGAATTTAAATTTCTGTATATAGATGTTTTATAACATTTAGATTCATTCAATTTCACAACAAGCACGTGTTATGCATAACAAACGTTTGTACCACTTGTATTTCATCTTGCAAATGTAGATGGATTGTCTTGTCTCAACACGATGTCGCAATGTAAGAGAAACTTTATTTAAATATAATGAATTTCCACGTACTGCACTTTGGATGCAGTTTTGGATTACTTCATCTTTTTTATCCTTACTGTTCAAAAAGATTTTGAAACAATTTTCTTAGTTTTTTTATTAATATTCTGATTTAGTTATGATAGTGATCAAAAGTTTATAGTTTAAATTAAATTCTATATTGAGACAATTTTTCTGTAATATATATTTATAATTAAATAACGAAAAATAATAAAATTGTGAATATATAACTGATATATTTTTAATGACAAGGTCAGTCTTAGCAAATCAGGTCTAGGTCACTCGAGTTTGATGCGCCCACGCACCTTTTCTTTGTTTCGTCACGCAGTAACCGATTGTCGCGATGACGTGACGAGCCTCCGTAATCATGTAAACTAATATAGTTACTTTTAGGATAAACTGGTTTAAATTATACAAGAGTTATCTTATAAACAAACAATTTGAATTACGTATCGTATTGTACTAAATAAATATACAATTTATACCCACACTTTAACAAAACTATGATAGTACTATTACTAGAATCGACAACTAATCTACATATTTCGATAATATTTTACTACTACTAATTTCTTTCTTTCTTTCTTTTTTTGACAAAATTAAAAGAAAAAGACACTTGATTGAAGAAAAAGACACAATACACTACATCTCAGCGAGTAATGCTATTGGCCTACGACTTGCATGTAGTTGACTTACAAGTAGAAAAATAACTAAAATTTAAAAAACTCCTTAACTTAACTAATTTTCAGGGTGGAGGCATCGCGTTTAACAGTCCTAGTGGGCGAGTACGACGTAAATAACTCGAGGTCAGACGGTTTCCCTGTTTCACATGTGATCCAGCATCCAGATTTCAACCGATACACGTATGACAATGATATTGCCGTACTGAGGCTTGCGCAACCAATACCCGACAGATTGTTCCGACCAGCTTGTCTGCCTGGTATGTTTATTACTTAAAATGATGTCTTTGCTTAAGCTTAAGTTGGATTAAAATAAACTTTAACCTTTTTAAGTAGGTATGTGCTTAAATCTATTGGTAATCTTACAAGTGGATCGCAATATTATATATATTATAGACTATGGTATAAATACATACTATTTTCGTTGGCCCAAATAGGAAAATAGCGTGAAGTTATATAGAACAAATTTATTTTGTAGATGATGAAGACACTCTTGGAGGTGTAGATGCTGTAGTTTCTGGATGGGGAAGTACAGTCGAAAAAGGTCCCCCGTCCAATATACCTATGAAAGTAAGTTTTTAAAGTATTCAATAAATTTTAAATTAACTACCCGTCGAAAGCTTTCAGCTCTACCCAACTGCCAAAAGGTATTGCCACATATTTCAAACTTTATTATAGAGGACAAAGTGTTTTATTCTCAAGTTATCTAGCATCTATTATTTAGTATACTAAAAATATACTTAAATACAAAAAATATACTTAATACTGAAACATCCCTTTAAACTATCAATTTTTTTTTTTGTTATCGTGGGCACATTTTGTGTATACTAAATTAACATGGAGAGATAATGTGTTCTTGTGAAGATTTATGTTTAGCTTATATAAATAAACGTTTTTCACAGGCAGAAGTACAAATCTGGTCGCAAGAAGAGTGCAAAGGTGCTGGATATGGGCGTAGAAAAGTGACTCCACGCATGATTTGCGCGAACGCTCCTGAACGTGACTCCTGCACTGGAGATTCCGGCGGACCGCTGTTGATGGCACAACCGCATTATACAATAGTTGGTAAATATAAGAAATGTGTTTTATTATAATAAATTATATTTCAATAATAATAATCATGATTAAAAATATATATTTTAAAGTCATACTTATATTTATATTTAGTGGTTTTTGATTACCTTAGTAATAAACAATGAAATTACCGAATTTTACATTAAGAGTAAAATTTAAATTTTTTGAATTTTATTAAATTCTGAATATCTCATTACAGAATTTAATAATATTTAAAAATTATAATTTACGATTTTTATTATCAGTGAAAAACATAGACTTATATGCGGCAAGAAATGGGTATACATTAGACACAATACAATTATACTACTACGATGTTTAATATAATATTTTTTTCATAGGTATCGTTTCATGGGGTCGAGGATGTGCAAGACAAGGCTATCCAGGAGTGTACGCAAGGGTAGACAGATTTATGCCCTGGCTAAAGCTAGCGCTAAGACACGCCTGTACTTGTCTACCGCCAAACTCTATATACAAATAACTAAAAGGCATACTTTGAGACTATTTAAAAAAAAAAAGATAATCTCTTGCTGTAAATAATTGAAACGTGCAGCTTTATTTCTATTAAAAAAAATTTTTAAAGCAAATTAGACATTGAATAATTTACTGAAATATATAAATTTGATAATAAAAAGCTGCTCGAATATTATGTTGAGTTGAGTTTTAATGAGATTTGTATATTACGATGCATTCGATTATTTACTGCAAAACTTTGATGTTACGTAATATACGCCGTTAGCATATTACTAAATGGTGGTAAAAGGATACACTAAAAATTAATAAATTATTATAGATAAATTATTATTAATCAATATAATAATTGGGAAGCTATTTTGGTGTTATAACAAATTAATTTGAAATCACATTGCCATTTCAACCAAAGTAATATTGCAAATGGAGAAGTCTTTTCGTTGTATTGTGTATTGTGCATGAGTTGATCAGTATTAGAAAATATTAACATAATAACTTACTATTAAGATTATTTTTCTAGTTGTAAGAACAAATGGCTGTGACTTCGTAATTATTAATTAAGTAATTAAGTTAGAAATTGTATTGGAATTATATATATATATATATATATATATATATATATATATATATATATATATATATATATATATATATATATATATATATATATATATATATATATATATATATATATATATATATATATATATATATATATATATATATATATATATATATAATACAAATATATTCTTGTTACCAATATGAAATAAATATTGTTCCTTCAATAGTGATTGTTGTTATTTTTGTCATCTTCTTAATAAAGATTTTAAATTTAAGTTACAAAATTATTTACTTGCCTCAATCCTTATTTTTATATTATCATATATGTTGAATCAGAAAAGGATAATTATAATATTAATTAAAATAGAAAAAGCAATCAGCTCATGTAAAAAGTTGCATGTAGTGTTGCCAGTCAAAATAAATCTATAATAGTTCTTTCATTGCCAATATTATCCCGCGAAAATTTGACATTTGACGTTGAGGACGCCACTACCAGCTGATATGTAGATAGACTGAAAGAAAGTGATAAATTTAATTTTATTTGTATTAAACTCCGTGTTTTAGTTATTTTAAAGTGTTTAAATTTAGTGTATAAAGTTATTAATATGAACTTTTCTGATAATGAAGCAGTAAGTGTAAGGTTATTGTTATATTTCTTTGTGACTCAGCAACGTGACTTTGTATTCACATTGGGCGTACATACCGGTTAAAATGCACATATATATGAATTACATGTACTTTTATACGTGATATCTGTAGATATTATTATACAAACACATACTTATATACCTTTGTTAAAGTTTAAAATTTAATAGCTTTTCTGTTTAATATCATTGACATTCCACTATGATTGATTTACTTAGGATGACACTTCGAGTGTGGATAGTACGTCGAATACAGACAATACTTCTCGTAGCGAAACTCCAACAAACACTAGGGTAAAGAAAAGGAGACGAGGCAAGAAAAAAGTTACAAAACAAGTGAAACCTCCATATAAATTTAAGTAAGTGTATATTTATACACAATAAATATTAACATCTACAACATTTTTTATATAAATAAAATTTATAGTTGTAGTGCAAAAGAAGACCATGGACAGCCTTTATTTGGTTGTCAATTTAATCATCATTTGGGTGATGGAGAACCACAAATTTTTGCTGTTGTTGGAAGTAACAGAGTTTCCATTTATGAATGTCCAGAATCAGGAGGTTTTAAGTTTCTGCAATGTTATGCTGATCCTGATGTGAGTAATATTAAAATATATTAATTTATTTATTTATTCATAAGCCATGCGATTACAATACTATTATTCATTTAAATACATGAGCTAGCATGAGATATAAGAATCACAAATCTTTATCTCATCAATCATATTTATGCAATCAAGCATCATTTTTACCAGCTAATTTAGGATGCACCTTCTGTGTGACACTGCATTTGTTATAACTATGAACATACCCGTATACTAACCTTCTGCATGCAAGAAAGTTTTCTTTTTAGTAAACAAACAATATATAGTACATACATACTTGTATGATTGAATGTTCAAGTATTGATTAATTATAAATTTCATTTTTAAATTCAATTCAATTTATTTATTCAATTTATAAGCATAATATTTAGCTTTACTGAGTAGTGGTACTAAGTTTATTTCCTCGTCTAATATTTAAAATATAGTTAATACTACATTTTAATTTCTGCCCGGTAATGCTGGAAAACCCACCCAGCCCAGCTCCACCAAATTAATATCAGTTTCACATAATTATATTTTACAATGCTTGAATCTAATAAGAAATTGAAAAATAATTAAATTTTCTTATTAAAATCAAGCATTGTTTTATCATATAATCTATAAAATGAACTCCATTCAATTCCCATCCAGTTTACAAATATTTATTTGCATATTGTATGGCTGGATGTATGGTCCTCACTTTGTTTTATCATTGTAAAGATATAAAAGTAATGATAATTATTATCATTACTTTTATATCTTTACAATGATAAAACAGGGTCAACATCAGGGTCTACCTATAAAACCTACAATGTATGCAGCTATAATGAGAACATAGAAGAGACTACCTAGAATACCAACCAACCATGATTTAACCCCAGTATTATTTTCATTTTAATCTTCATACACTTGATTATCCTGATAATTGTTTCTCCAAATAATGACCACCCTATTATTTCCCCAATTATTCTGGTTTCTATTACTCATTAGTTTTCATAAAGAACATTTGACAACCATTGCATGCAGTCAGAAACATATACCCTATCAATGTTTATTATATTACATTATTATAATGAAAACAAACTACTGTCAGGTGGACGAAACATTCTACACTTGCGCCTGGTCTTATGAAGAAGAAACCCACCTTCCACTCCTCGCTGTGGCAGGATCACGAGGCATTGTCAGAGTGTTCCATCCTGCCACCCAAACTTGTATCAAACACTATATCGGCCACGGACATGCCATTAATGAAGTTAAATTCCACCCAAGAGACCCCAATTTACTATTGTCAGCCAGCAAAGATCATGCCCTAAGATTATGGAATATTATGACAGATGTATGCATTGCCATTTTTGGTGGTGTTGAAGGGCATAGGGATGAAGTACTAAGTGCAGATTTTGACCTAAAAGGAGAAAGGATTATGTCGTGTGGTATGGACCACTCATTAAAATTGTGGAGACTAGATAAGCCGTCTATGAATGAAGCGATCAAGCAAAGTTATAGTTTTAATCCTCACAGAGCTCTACGGCCATTTAATTCTTTAAAGGAGCACTTTCCAGATTTTTCTACAAGAGATATTCATAGGAATTATGTGGACTGTGTGAGATGGATGGGCGATTTAATTTTATCTAAAGTAAGTGTTTATTATAAGATATACTATTAGTACTGAAACAATTTAAATTGCTCAAATGAAACTAAAAATGATATATCATTAATAATAATGAAAAAACATTAAAATCCGCACAGACGTGAGAATTCTTATACTTAAAATTTTTTTACTTAAAAAAGGTTTTTATTTTTTTGGAGATAGAGCAGCGAGAGCAACGTGGCGTCATGTAAAAATAAAATTTAACATTTTGTCTTCAAATACCTATATAATAACTGTAATATTAATTTAATTAATATAATTTTTAGTCATGTGAAAACGCAATAATATGCTGGAAACCAGGTCGCTTGGAAGACACAGAATTACGTCCTGGAGACAACACGGTCACAATTGTGCATAGATTTGACTATAAAGAGTGTGAGATATGGTTTATAAGATTTGCTGTGGATTATAGTCAGAGGGTAAATATATGCTTTAAAGTTGTTATAGCTCTATATATTTATCTATGTTATTTTTTCTATATGGCACTGAAGAAAGAACTAATAATGAACAATTGAGATAGCTTACATATTAAGCAATGAGAAAATATTAATATAATAATAGTTTTAGGTTATAAAAAAAGTAAATTGATTTCAGAATTCGTTCAGATTTTTTGTCAAAATCGCGCGAAGTTTTAAAATGTATTATTTAAATGCGCTACATGTATCGATCGAATAGAACTTTGGTAAGTTTCATAGTGGTTTAATAGGACCTAAAGATCCCAGATATACCCACAGTCGACTGTTTCCGCCGACAGGTCATAGCGCTGGGCAACCAGTGCGGCAAGACCATGGTGTGGGAGCTGGGCGCGGCGGCCGGCGCCTCGCGCGCCTCGCAGCTGGTGCACCCGCGCTGCCAGGCCGCCGTGCGACAGGTGCGCGTATATTTTTATGAATCTTAAAGAGTTAATGCACACTAAGGATAGAAAAAATACTAATAATAAGATGCTAACTATGTAATAAGTTGTATAAAGCATACAAAAATTTCAACGCAGCGTGAGGAAAACCGCATGGCACGAGTGGTCAGAGCGCTCGGACGGTAAACATGAGGCGCGGGTTCAAATCCCACTGCGCCCAAATTTTTATGTTTTATTAAGGTAAGAGTATGGATATACACCCCTGTTTACCATAAAACGTTAGTAAAAATTGCATTTGAATCGGTTAAGCCGTTGCTGAGATGAACGTACACAGCGCACAGACAATTTGTTTTAAAATCATTGTTTTAGGCTTCGTTACATTTATAAATGCTCCCAATAATAATTGTTTTTAATATATCTTCCATGCAGCAGATATATATTTATTTTACGTATAGATTTACTAGTACTAGTGGTTTAATGGACATATACATACTACAATTCAAGTGGGTAAAATTTGAATATTTAATTTTCAGGTGACATTATCAAGAAATGGCAAAGTATTACTGACGTGTTGCGACGACGGCACGATATGGAGGTGGGACCGAGTACTCAACAGCACTTAAAATTAACGTTTCTAATGGCGGCTCCTACAGTAATGATTGATACAGTTGCAAACATATGAAGCGTGTTTCGCAAATAGATAGTTGAAACATCAGAAAAGCATTTCAAGTCATACAGCGTCTCACTGGTCGTGGGTTCGATGCCTGCTCGGTTATTAATTATTTTCTTCGTATGTGTGTCTCGTCTCTCGACAGTCTACATTTTCTGTATTTTTAAGATCACAATTGCTTGGTCATATTATTTAATAATTGTATATTTGCTTAATTTACATATTACTGAAACTGGACTAATTTTAAATATGTAATTAGAAATATATTTGTGACACAAAATTGGATTAACTATTAATACATATGGTGAATATAAAGCTTAAAGCTGCAATTTTAATTGATGTTATTGGCATACATTTTAGTTTGCTATGAAAGGATATAGGAAAGTTCTTGACCAAAAAAACGTTTAAATATCTCAACACGATAAAAAAATATATTTTAAGCTAAAATATAAATGAAAATGAATACAAGACTGGTTTTAGTCAAATTAAAAAATAGTTTTATTCAAACAGTTTCATATTAGTTTTAGGAACTAATCTGTAATTATTGATTTATGGCTTTTAAAAAAAAAATATAGAAAGAAAAAAAAAGCTTAATATTGTTCGCTGTAGTTTAGAATATTTTTTTATCTTTACATAATTGAAGACAAAGTTGAATGTCTCAAAGTACGCAGTGTTCACTTAAGGATTGTGCTTCAATAAAAAGATTTATATATACAATACATTTACACAATATCAGTAAATCCGAGAACACCAAAGATTTGTAATTTGATATTATAATAAAAAAAATTATATTATTTGTAGGCATAATCGTGTAGCTACTCAGTTTACATTATGTTATACATTTAAAAAAAAAAAAGAAAAAAAGTTAAAAATGACGATCAACATTGCTTCCTGCATTCAAATGCCACAAGAAACAAACACCAAACAAGGAAACCTTTTCGCAGCAATCAAAGAAAAACAACCCACAATTTGTATGACAAATGTCGTTTAATGACCAACAAATGACAACGTAACGGAGCACAGGGGCCGAGGTGTCGCCGCGAGCTGCGTTACGCTCTAACCAAGTGCTCTACCAGCGCCGTCGAAAACTTCACTCGCATACTAAAATAAATATTACAAACATAATATTTGATAACATTTTGTCTTTAAAATTATACAGGAATATGTACAAATAATTTTTGTGTACACATTGTATACGAAGTGAAGTCCTCAGAGGCGTTTCGAATACATTAGTATCTAACATTCTAACACCGATAACGACCCTATACACTACACATTCAATACAACCTAACAACTAAATTACACTTAATGTAAATGACAGCGTAATTGAATTTAGTCAACATCCCATTAAATTCAGTCTTTGAACATTTTCTAATTAAACAAACAAGACTGGCGTACAAGAACAACCGATACAGATATCTTAGTTTGATTATACATATTTCTTTATATATTATAGCTTCATTAGGACACTAGACAGAGAAAACATAATGTTAAAACACTCCGTATTCAAGTTTCCACCAAAATGTTTAAATTATTAATTCGTCGGAGTGGGAATCGAACCCACGACCATTGGTTTCCCACTGTGCTGCGCACTGCGATGGTCTCGTGGTGAAAGATAGAAAATGAAATAATTTTTACTGCAATTTGTGTAAATGTTGCATATTTGCATACAAAATTAAAGTAATATCCGGTGCAACATAAATTTTCACAAAAAAAAATACAAGTATGGGTTATATTCTATACTATCCAAAACCCGTTTGTAAGTAGCGAACGAAGTGACACATCACTAAGCTCTCTCTGAGTACAAAATTAAATATTTGAAGATAGAATACTAATATTATAATTAATATTTAATTTTTAAAACGATTCTCACAAACACTCGAAGCATTTTCATTTTCATCGGATAATCGAAGCATTTTCATTTTCATCGGATAGTCGAAGCATTTTCAAAACAAAAGATCATTTCATTTTCTAACCAATAATAATTTCATTTCTAAAATTTAATTACAAATCAACTAATATTTGTTTTTAAAATGAGTTATGTATTAAGTTACGCACATATTCTACGACAAGTATTCAGATCTATGAAATAATATAATACAAAGTATAGTCTAGTAAATATTAGATAACTCCGTTAATGTACAAGAAAAACAAAATCGATATTTTAAAAATTTACCTTGATTACAACATTCATTAATCGATTTTTTAAATATCATTTGTCTATAGCATCCAGACTTTACACAATTTTACAAAATTAAGTAAGACTTAAATTAAAATAAATAAGTACAATTGTAACATCTAATTTAATACAGCAAGTAATTTACATTTAATTAAAAAGTCAACAGACATTTAACAATGGTCTTAACTCCAAAAGGCACGACTGTAAATAAAACCGCTGATTAAAATTATGCAACGATAATTTAGTTTTATGATTTTGACTTTTATCATATTATTATTATTGTAGTGAAAAAATATGTCAAGATCGAGACTGAAAAAGATTGACTAGTAAAGAGATTAGTAATTAGAGTATGCACCATGTAAATAGAATTGAATATTAAAATAAAATTAAATAATAAATTGCAACAAACAAAATCACTTATAAAACTTTAAAAAAAAGAAAGCAATTTATAATATAATTAACACATACAAAACAAAAATCCAATTCCAATACTATACAATACCATATCATATTAATGACAAAAGCACACCTCGCACCCTCCATCGAACAAAATCGGATCTAGAAAAACAACGATTCGCGCATCGCCTGGGAAACTATCGAGTTGTCAAACCGCTGCATGTATGAGACACGATTCTGTACGACGGAGAGTACGATTGAAAGCTGACCCCACTAGCGCCATCCGCCCCGTATTAAATTGTTAAAAAAAAGTATCGGGAACTATCGAATTGAAATTTCCCATCCAACTTACGAGCTACATGCTTTTCCATTTCACCTATACAACAAGCGAATCACCAATCGTGGATATATGTTATTATTATTCTCACGTTTGCTATTGTTGTCAACTTTCAACAATACCGGAAATAATAAAGGAATCCTATTATGATAAACAGATATTAATATTTTTTTTAAGGTTTTTAAAAAAATCAAATATCTTTTTGTATCATATCTCCCGCTGCTATCATCTGAACACGAACTCATCCGAACGAAACTACTACAATTGTAACAAATGTAGTTGACAAAAAAGCGTAACTTACTTTCAGCAAAAAAAAACAAATGAGACAAGGGCGTTTATGACGTCACTAATAAATAATCAGCTTTTTAATTATTATAAAACAATATACTTCAATATAACAAGCTTAAAAACGTACAATATATTTATAATTTATTATACAATTATTATTTTCCATTTACATGGTACACGCTCTCGTACTTACAGATAAAATGAAGGAAATATTTCTCATCAATATCGCCACATGTAATGTACGCCATTATTATGGATTTAAAAAATATATATTGGTCAAAAAGAAATGGCACTAAAATGTCCGAATACGGACAGGACTTAATTACTAAGTGTTGCCAGTTCCACTTACATATCACCGTTTACAAAAAGAATTACGAAATCCTCCTTTCCAAGTATTTTTTCAATAATTTAAATGAAACACCATTTACGTAAAATTTACAATATTCTTTTTAAATTGTGAAGTATTTACTGTATTTGTGTCGTGAAACATTGCAGCAGTTAGTAAAGGACAATTATTATTTTATTTTAACCATTTCTGAATATCTTAGCGTATCTCTTCACCTTTTATACATTACGTAATAATTTTTTATTAGATACAAATTGAAGAAAAATACCCTAAAATAATCTTCTAACGAGGACACACTCAAAGAGTCTAGTGTTCAACATTAAAAATTTATGCAACAGCACAGCCGTACACATTTTCATATTAAAAATCCAAACAAAATTCATTCATCCAATGTTTATTGTCGTTAATCAACGTGCTGCCGCCATTTAATCATTCAAAGTATTTAGACTAACTTTTTTTCCCTAATTTAGAGACAAAAGTTTTATTTTTTGGTGATATGTGCATAGAACTTCGGTTTCTATGTAATATTTATGTGTATAACGAAATAACTTTCGTGCGTGTCGCTGGCAAGCTGCAAGCTTTTGTCATTTTCGGTAATATGAGATTTCATTAAAGATTATAATTATCGTTCTAAAATATATTAGAAATAACGTGCTCTTGACAAATCTATTATAGTTATCCACAAGCCACAATATTTTAAGTACTTGAAATATTTTACACCATTTTTCAGTAAAAAGAACTCTCATTCGATATATGTGTGTACATACATACATATATATGTACATGTATGTATATATATATATATATATATATATATATATATATATATATATATATATATATATATATATATATATATATATATATATATATACATATATATATATATATATATATATATATATATATATATATATATATATATATATGTATCTTTGGCTGCCACTGATACTTTTTTGTGATGATGAATATCTATCTAATATTAAACCTACTAATCAATATGACTAGGACAATAATATAGTACTAATCTACATTGGGGCGATAATTTTACTTGTAATAAAAAAAGTCGTAGGATCATTTCCTATTGAAGTAGAGAAGATTTTAGTTTCTTAAAAAAAGTATTAAGCTTACACCTTTTACCCTGACTATGTATGTATAAATATTATGTTTAACTAATTAGATCATTTGATAAAAATTTTAATCGGAAGCTATCCATAAAATGTATTAGACATAGACAAATCCATACACTATTAAAAAATTAACTACACTAGCTACTGGGTATCACAACATCAAGTATCGTTCATAAACACATTTACATATATATATATATATATATATATATATATATATATATATATATATATATATATATATATATATATATATATATATATATATATATATATATACATATACATATACATATATATATATATATATATATATATATATATATATATATATATATATATATATATATATATATATATATATATATATATAATGTATGTATAGAAAACAAATAGATTTTATGAAGAATAGGGTAATTTAAATTTTTTTATTTAAATATATTTGCATAAGTGTTATATTTGCTACATATTAATTTCATTTCGAACAAAAACTTTACTTTAAATATCTTAGAAAAAGCTTCTATTTTTTTTATCTCAATTTCAATACATAACAATTCTACTTATTCCCTTATATGTATTACAAGTCCGATTTGAAGTAACCATCACATATCATTGTGCTTTTCCCTAATATTAGGTTGCTAACCCTACAATTTCTACTTTCCATCAAACTTTAAAATCTATCACCCCCCAAATTACATAAATATTCTATAATCATACTTAAAAAATTATAATCAGTTTCTATCAATATCAGGTTTTTTTTCTGAATGATTTTATTTATCTGTCATTATAATATATCATTATTTTTCTGTAATCAATAATTTTATATTTTTAAAATAGATCCTAAATAGTAATAGTCAGCCAATAAAAAAAACATCACGTGAATATCAAAAACTGTCATTTCTCTCTCTTTGTACACTAATCATATTTATTTTAATATAATTGATTCTTATTTCTTAGTTTCAGTTCAATAATTTAATTTAACTATTTTCAAATCGAACTTGAATATAACGTATGTACTGTGTTGCCATCATAGGTGCGTGTGGTTTCATAAAAATATTAATTTCTACCTAGATCACTGTTTTTTTTTTTCATGATTGTGTCAAACATATGCATATAATTTTTATAATATTAACAATAAGCTTTAGTATTTTTCTTTCTTCTTTCATCTTATTTTTAAAATATGCTTCTACTGTAAATTCCTAAAAAGCAACGATACTACGGATATTCAAATTTGGGAAGCGGTTTCACGATCTACTTTTCTAACTATTATACTCATATATAGATAGGTATATTTTATTTAATTTTACTATGTTTGTAATTTTATAATAGTTCTAGTTTCAAGTTAATGATATTTGCTTACGTGCTGAGAGCATCAAAGATCATTCAAATAGTGTATCCTCATGATAAATGCAATGCATTTAGGAATTCAAATTATTTTGTCTTTTTATTTTATATATTAAATAGCTCCCGTTAATGATAATTAATAACAAGAATTTTCTCTACTGAATTTGGTTTTATAAAATCTTTGAGATCAACAATATTCAACAAACATGTTAGGTATTTTTGTTAAGACTTATGTTACCAATTTTTAAATATAACTAAAATTATATAGGTACTTAAAAACAATTTAAAATTATATTTTTAAATAATCTTAATAAGTTAAGCAATTAACCCGAGACTGTACATAATATGCTATACAATATACGTTATTTGCAACTGTACATTGAGCTCTACTGTCAGCCAATGTCGCCATTGCGTCGACGAAGTACGACATACACTTCATACTTTTAATTTGTGTGTCAAAACTCGGTCTGTATTTACTAAATCTAGTCAGTCGACTAGATGTTTTGTTTTTTGGATTAACTACTTGTTTATAGGACACGATGGGAAACAATTATATTAGTTATGACATAAAATTGACATCGCCAATTATGAATTCAAAATGACAATTTAAAAAAATGTTGCTATAACAAAAATAAAAATAAATGAGTATTCACATTTTGAACATGGCAATAATTTTGTTAACAAGATAACCATAGACAATAGATAAATAATAAACATCAAATCAACAAACAAGGAACATGCAATATTCAACATATTACGATCAACATGTACCAAGGAAGCATAAAGCAGAAGCGATCTCGAGACTGAAGGAAAATAAATTAGTTGTAACATTTTCTTCTGGAAAATAGGAACTTCACTATTCTCTATATAGATATTTTCTTGCATTGCAACTACATTTTTTCATTACTTCTTTAAGATCAATGAGTATTTTTTGTTAGTAAATTAAATTAAACAAGTGAAACCAAATCGACTAATAAAGATCTTCAATCTTATATGCAGTACCAGGCTCACATGGCCCGCGGGCGGTCTCGAGACCCCCTCTCGGGCGGCGGGGCGCGGGAGGCGCGGGGGGCGCGGGTGGCGGGGGAGGGGCGGGAGAGGGTAAAGCGGTCACCGCACGCGGCCCGAGGGCGAGCGCAGATGCGAGCGTATGTACCCGGTGCGGTAGTCCACTGCGTCGCGGCTGCGGCCCGCGCCGTCCGAGCCGCGCTGGCGGCGCCGGCTCCATCTGCGGAGCGATATCTACTGGTTACACAACAAAGTATTTTGTTTCTTAGTCCATATTTGCAAGACGGGAAGGTGGCGATACTATAGTAATAGATATTAGGCATACGACACTGTCACCTGAAACTAAAATATATAAAGTACAATTAGTGCTTACCTTAAAAGTCTCATAATATAATCAGGCCAATTATCTGGGAACATGACTAGGAAGAACCCGACTGTTATTAGGATGATGCCGGCCAACTTCATCCCCTCGAATTCCACCCCATACAGCACGACGTCTAATGCTAAGACAAAAATGAAATTGTGTAAATAATTTGAAATAAGTACATTATTATAATAAAAAATCATTACAACATCCTACGGTAAATAAAAGAGTTCAGCTTCACACTGTATTCCCCATATAGCAGGGTCGCCAAAGAGAACCTAGTGTCAAGACACTCCGTTGTTCACTTTTCGTCCGAATTCGAACAATTGCGCAATGAGTGGCGGAACTCAACGCCGCTCATAAAAAAATGTAAATTCAATATTATTCAACAAGTCAAGTTAATATAAATTAATTAATATTTTTTTGCAAATATTTATTACTATAACATTTTTATTATTAATTATTTTAAAATAGTAAATCTTACCAGCAGAAATGGGGACAGCCGTGATAAGTCCGAGAGATACGAAAATATTGTACGTCATCAGGTTGCCGAATTGGAAAACCAAATGAAACACTGTAACGAAAGCATTAAACAGTCCAATTTACACTGCAATATGTATAATATTTTTTTTCAGCTTCACATACGTGAGCACAGAGAACTTAGTATCAAAAAGTATATCAGAATTAGAGATATTACGTAGTGAGTGACGGAAGTCTCCGCCGCACCGGCCACTGAGGCCAATCTGGAGCGGCTCACTGTCCTAAATGTTACAAATATAAATTTATATTGCCAACATATATTTTGTTTGGATGAAATAATAAAAAAAGTTTTCTAAGCTATTAATAACTTTCCTGTGCCGTATAAACCTTCAGTTGGCTTGAATTTAATATTATTTTATTGATTTCAAATAATTTGTTTTAATTTATAAAATATTTTGTGTAAGCATTAGATATTCTACTGACAAGTTTATGACATTGATTGTTTGGCACAAAACATAAAGCCTAACAGTGCCAAACCAAATTCATATATCATGTCCCAAGTTAGATTTATATAATTTGTAAAATTTTGTGTACAACTTTTTTTTATACACGCACGCGTATAAAAAAAGTGGGAACTAAGAGCGTTAAAGGTGTTTGTAAGTCGCATCTCGACCTACATACGAGTAACGTAGTGGATACAACGCCATGTATTCAACGAGTAGGCATTAGTCAGTATTTATCTTGCAGGCGCGTAAACCTTGACATGTTTTTTTTTTAATAATTTTATCATTTTATAAAAGAATCTGCGATATTAAAATATATAAATGTGGTATATATGCGCTATACTGGCAACAAAATGTCCATAAAAGAATTAATCGATATTAAATAGAAAACTACCCAAAGTTACCTGTTTATATGCAACATTAGATTACTGATTTAATTTTTAAAAAATACTGCAGCTAATTCGATAATAATAAACACGCCACACTACAGTAAAAACAAGTAGAGTCAATGGCCGGCAAAAGCTTCAACTTTAACGATTCTCTATTATTATAAGCTGAAATATTGAACAGTATAATAGTAACTTGAAAGTTACATTATAATAGAGACATCTAGACAATTTTTTTACATTTTTTTAAATATTATAATCATTTTGGTATTTAATTAGTTTGAACTTCAGTTTATAATTACAACAAAGGTGACCAATATTAAAATATCGAAAAAGTAAAAAAAAACACAAATATTATACTTAACTACTTATATATATAAATAACTTAAATTTATACATATATTTCATGCAATACAAGTGTTTGAAATATTCCTGAGTAAATAAGCTGCGTAAGCTTTTTATATTTTTATAAGCTTTTTATATTATCGTAATTGAATATTTTTTTAATGTTTCCATTCCCGCCGGCTTAGCCACTGATATATATTCTAATATTTGTCAAAACAAATTTATAATCAGGGTTTCAATACACTATAATACTCACTGAGCAAAGCACAGCTGGCCAACAGCAACGATATCCACGGCATCCGGTGCGCCGGCAACTGCTCGGTGCCCGTGAGGTAGAGCGCGAGGCACACCGGCCACAGCAGAGTCGCGTTCACGATGCCCAGTATCGAGAAGAACAGCGCACGCTGCCCCGTGTTCACGTCGCCCATCACTTTCCTGAATAGCACCTGTAGAGACGTGTTAACGTGTTAACATGAATGAGTCGTAACAAGCGTAGTTTTTTATTTAGTCATAACTTAATTAGAACCTAGGACTCAGTAGCTAGCGCTAGGGCTTTGGCAAACCAAAGCCCGTAATATTAAAATATTTTATATAAACTTTTTCCAAAATATTATTATTTCTTAATGTCTCTTCATTAATGGCGCTTCAGCAATGTTAATGAAATAATATAAATAAAGCTGTGTAAAAACAAAATTCAAAAAATGATAGCCACATGAATGAGTATATGGGTTCACATTACACTAACCTAACTTTCTTGGTTAACCTTAAATATTGATATTTCTGAAGTAAGTCAAATAAACAACGTAACTGAACGTTAAGCTTGGCCGAAAGTAAAGATCAGGTGGCACTTATTATCAATAAATTTGTATAAATATTTAAAAAAATATCTTCATCGTGTCTTCTTCCTCATCTGTTACATTTAGAGTTCGTGAAGAACAGTGTCTCAAAACTGTTTTCTCCAATTCAATAGTATAAAAGAATCTATATTTTTAGACAACATTAATGACACTAAGTGTGAATACATAGAAATAAGGTAAATAAAGAAACACGTCAAAATGTATAATTTGAACGCGACATCGAGCTTTGTTTGCTGAGTTTTAATAGTCCGCGCTGATAGTATCGCGCCCTAAATATAATAAAGCACGCGATTAACTTACAATAAGCGACTAATTCACGATTTCACTTTAAACCAACAAAACTATTTACAATTTACGTACATATTTTATATAAATTGAAACTATTGATTGCTCGAAAGAATAAATATTAAATTAAGATTCAATTTATTATTCAAAGATAAAATAGTATTTTTGTAAACTCTACAAAATAATACATTTTGCAACTATCTAATCCGATTAACATTAAAGTATATACAAATGTATTAATAGTCGTCGTAATATATAGTTTTATATCCTAAAGCAAACCAACCGCTAAGACACAAAAACTCACGCGGGAGAGCACGATTAATTTCCAAAATAACATTTAAGCTAGCTTTTACAAGTTACGCCGCCGTGGTCAAATTCAAAACTAATTGTAAGAGTTGTGTATGGCACATGACACATTTTAAGGGCCCTAGGTAACTCTGACCATAGTCTGTGGTAAATACAAAAATTAAGAATTTGTGTAATTGAAATACTCCAACATAACTAAACAAGACACGAAACTAGAGAGAACTACAAAGGCACGGACACCAAAAGTCCGTGGTGAACATACAATCTTTTGTAATAAAAAAAAGTACCGTGATTTCCTACACCCTATGGCTCTCCTCGACAAATTAACGGTGTAGTACGTATATATTAGTTACGGTAAGCGGCGAAGATGAAAGTATTTGGTTAAAAGAGATATGTAAGCGGATAAAATTAATTTCATACAGCTTTTTAGACACTAAATCAGTAGACAGAAATAATCTACTGTAAAGCTCCTTATTTCTTTACTTTGTTTATCTCAAGAGAACAGAAACAGGACATCAATAATAGCTTATTAAATAAAATAACAGGGATAAGAATATATACGTAATTATTTCAACCTTATATCAATTGAATATAAACAACGCCTTAGAAATAGAATGCATATTTAACACGCACTCGCTCATGTTAGAGGCTTGCGTGTGTTATAAATTACAACACGAAAATGTTGTCGATATTATTTAAAGTAAAATTCACTGATTAACATATATTAACGGGCCCAATTAAGCCACGTTTACTCCTAAACGTTGTTTCTCGCATGTTACACGAAAAAAAATTAAAATCGTTTTATTTAGATATTCGTAAACAACATCGCGGTTTTATATCAGGTAAGAAAATGCTATTATTACAATCTAAAATATTATTTCAATTTCCTATCTAACATATTTATCCTAGATACCGTTTTGATAAATCCTATCTTAGCCTCCTATATTTTATATATGGATATACGTATTGATAAGGAAGTCCCATTCGCAAAGTTAAAAATTTACAGAGAGTACAACTTTTAAAAGTCGACAAATTTAAATAATTTTGTATGAAATAAAATACAAAAATAAGTTTATATTTTTTCTGTGATATACCAAAATGTAATATTATTTTAATTTTTTTTGTTTGTACCAAAAGTTCTCTCTTGCCAAATTTTCTTAATTTCAGGTCAACGGGAAGGTAAGGGCGCTGCGAACTTTTTATAATGTGAAACATACTGCTGACAGTCAGGCTGACACTCTTAAAAAACATAGAAGCAAACCTTGAATATAGCAAATCCGGCCGCGGCGCACGCGGCCAGCACCACCCCGCCCAGCGTCGAGCTGCCCGTGATGCCGTCCATGTACGCGAGCAGCGCTATGCCCGTGTCGCACAGTATGGCCGCCACTATCTGTGTCAGCATCGAAACATTCTTTATTCAAGCCACGACCACTACTTAATCATCAATTTAAATAAAAATGTCAGTAGTCAGTCCGTAGAGAAGCTAATATACATAGCTTCACGCTGTAACCCGCTCCATTCCCCCGCCTTCATTGTTACCAGAGCGAGGAAAATGAAATCCATTTAATTAATTACTCTTCATGGGAATCGCGTTTACAGTCAGACGCTGAGAAGCTGCGCCAAGATGGCCCATTATAAAATTTATTTATTACTATAAAATAAAATATTTTATAATAATATTTATGGAGGTAATTAATAACTTTGCCTAATATCATAATTTAAATATTGACTTTAAATTTTTCCAGCGGCAGACCTACAGTTGCTTGTGAAATTTTATTATACATACATACAAACTTTGTTGCATAGATTTTTTTTTTTACATGTGATGGTGGTCACATTCGATTCGAATTAAAAAACATAACATATTCCTCAGCCAGCTTAGACGAAAGCACTGAGCTAAGACGAAACTACTAACATACTATATCTTCAAATTGATCCATCTAGTACCATTCCAACTCGGAAGAGTGAATATAATATATAAATACATTCAAATTTAATACATACAAACGCTAACTTAAAAATATAACAAAAGCTACAGTTTTTCCACTTACCCTGACACCAACAAACTGTTCGTGCAATATCACCCAAGACAGTAAATAAACACACGACACATTAGTCGCAAACAGAGCCACCACGTCCGTCGACAGGAGTATCTTTAACGCGTACGTGTACATGTATATGGTGACGACCCACAGCAAGCAGAATAGGCCGCAGCGGCTAAGAAATCGGGCTGAGAATTTTTTTTTTAATTAGCAGGTGCAGTTTGTGTACGAGTAATATAACAATTTAAAAAATAAATTAAAAAATTCACGCTTTTTCCCGCATATGGCGGGGTAGACGAACTTTTAACACATTGCGTGTTTCATGGCGGAAATCAACGCCGCGTTTTTTTTTCTTATCAGAGCGAGAAATTAAATAATTCATGCCCTGCGTGGTAATCGAACTCACAACCGTCGCGTATACAGTCAGAAGTTTACATGTGGTCTATAGTGTGAATTTACATAAATAAATGCATTCTTTATTATCATTAATTAGAACATTAAAACAATATGAATGACAGTATTTTAAACATTATTCTGCACTATTGTGCAAAAAAAAATTGGTTCATATTGTGTAATTTACTATTAAAAAAACGTTATATTTTTTTAGATAAAATCACACAACATGATTATCTTTATTTCACACCATCAAACAAAAGATTAACTTTTTTTAATAGTAAATCACTTTATAGTGTGCAAAAAATAACTAACTGTTTCAAACTAAGTCCATTTTCTTTTAAATAATGTAAATAAATACTAACTTCATTCAGTATTAAATTCACTTACCAAATGTGAAGCCCTTATCCTTGAAGTCTGTAAAAGCATCAGCCACAATGGCATTTGCTGACTTGCACTTATTGTGAATAAGCATAATGATCAAATAGAGAGGATACACAAAAATTAGCCAGTTTGTACAGAACCATGCTGTGAAGAATGGTGCATTGTAATAGTGCTAGAAAAAAAAAACATCAGTTAATTTTAGTTTTCTTTTAAAGTATTAGTAAATAAAATGATTTAGTGAGTGTGCACAGCACTTGGACGGTATCCAAGTGGTGTGGATTCAAATACTGCTATATTAAATTTAATATAAGTTTTCTAAAAAATAGCATCAGTTTAGTATGTAATGTATAGTAATAATACTTACAATAAAATAAAAATATTATTTTTATTTTCAGTACTTATTAAATCATAATTTTAGCATATTTATGGTACAGCTTCAATGTAAAATAGAACCAATTTATATTTATATTTATAAAAGTTATTCTTGTAATCTGTAGCCTTAGTCTTTTGAAAACA
Organism: Dione juno; assembly: GCA_037127375.1. NCBI lineage: Eukaryota > Metazoa > Arthropoda > Insecta > Lepidoptera > Nymphalidae > Dione > Dione juno. Next base: position 131,650 of record JAXRJS010000018.1, on the reverse strand, counting down.
TCACATTGTTTTTTAATGAATCATTAAATTCATGAATTTACATACTCAAAAAGAAAATGAATAGAGAACTGTTGTACTTACATGTGTGCGAATTCTGGAAGTGTAGTTGTTATTTAGAGGTGGTTCAGTACTGCTTATAGAACTATCAGTATGGGGATACTTCTGGAGGTACATATATTTAATACTGTGTGTCACAGTCACCCAGGATGCAACTATAGTGGTTGTGACACAGAGGCCATAGTACATCTGTAAATAATACACTATCAAAGGGTGCAGGAGATGCCATACTAATGCACACATTACTTTAAGAATACTAATTAATATAATCTTAATCTTAATGAAATGTTATAATAAAAAACAAAAGCAATCAAACCTTTTTTGCCACTTTTGAACAGCATGATCGCGGGCATTTCTTGTCACGTATCTGACGTTCTTCATCCTGACTACTTGCTGCAGATTCGCTATAAGCTTGCTGTAACGAAGGTTGCGTCGTTAGCGGAGGTGCTGAAGATACGGAGGTCTGAGGAGTAAGTGGTGCCCGAGGGCTGAGCGGTGTCGGTGGCCCATTGGGACGTTCGCGCTCAACGTCGACACCCTGTTCGCTTTCCACAACTTCTTCAGTAGTTATAATAACAGAAGGCGTGCGTACTCTCTTTGGATTAAAAATAGTAGGCACGTCCCCATCTCTAGCCATATTTCTGACTAGCTGACTTAGGTAAACATTTTTGAAATCCTGGGTTTTACTCCAACCGTACGTGGATTCACTAAATTCAATTTACAGCATAACCATTTTGATGCGAATAAATTTCACTTCTTCTATATTTCGTCCACATTTCGTATTTAATTACGATAACCATTTAAAAAGACATTATAAAATGGGATTATGTTGAGAAAAACACGACAATTATCGTCCGAGTCTTTGAAATACAAATATTTTCCGACCATTTTCCACTTTTCCCCACTTTATTTCTTTCAGCGATAAAAAGAGAAAACTATATACAGAATTACAGAATAAAATTCCAATATGCCATTTGAAGTTATGTTCTCAAAGTCTTAAAGACGATAATTGAATACCGATGGCTAGCAAGCTTGACATATCTTCTTCAATTCCCTAATATTTGCGAAGGCAACCCAATACCTCTAATATGATCCATACCATGTCACCTACAAATATAAATTGTTATTAAATTATTTACTAAAGTGAATAAAAATTATAATAATTTATCAATGAGCTTAATAATTAATAAAAAAAATATTTAGGAGAATTGTAATACTCATTGTGGACCTTATTAATATTTATGATTTTATTATCAAAAATGTGTCTGTCAAAATATTATTTTTATGATATTCATTACTAACTATTAACTCTCAGGAAAATATTTACAAGTTTGCAAATAGTTACAATTTACAAGTTCGAGTTTCTAAGTTGCTAAGTCAACTAAAAATAAATATTGTCTATTAACAATGTATTACATTTTTTAGCGCAGATGGCAGCACAAAAAAGTTCAGAATTTAATCGCCAGAGGGAGATAATTGGTTAGCCTACTTGAAGCATCCGGGAACCTCGCCATAGTAGTAGACATGGCGGGTATCAGCCTGGCTAAATGACGAAATAAATTTTGTTTGCTAATATAAGAACGTGTTAATTTGGTAGAACAAGTGTTGATACTAAGAGACTAATTAAGTTATATTGGATTAGGATAAAAATGCAGAATGTTGGACAGTCTGAAAACAGAAATATCGATAAGGTGAATGTGCAACTTGATGTGGTAAAATCGTCCACTCCTCAGAGTTCGGCTTCGAGTCCGGCCAAATCTGAAACCGAAACGTATTCAGGAGCACCTGCCAAATACATGACAGACTCTTCGGAAAGCGAGGATGACTCTGTATCTGAGGTAAAACGTGTTTTGTTTTCGGCAGAGGCGGTGGCAGTAGTGAGGGATTGTGATTATCTGTACCGCTAAATGCTGCAAGGGACATCTTGTACATGACTGACCATACAATATCTTTTTGTATCAATAGTACATTTTAATCAATCATTTATGGCTTTTTATGTTCAAAGCGCATAGTAAAGAAAAAATCACATTCGAGTTACGGTACAAGTTGCTTGCCAAATATTCCGTAAAACGTCAGAAAGTCATAGGTACATACGTCCTACTGAGTAATGCATGAAATTATTTATGCCAGCCGCTCCTAGATGATATTCAATTGATTCTTTGTAATTCTACGATACGGGCTAAATCGCCGTAAGACATTTTTCATTGTCTATTTGTGTTTTGGATAGGGCTCGATCTACGGTGGCCATGTTTCCTAAATCACATGCATAATAGTCGATGCGAAGTGCTGAATATTGTTTTCGTGACGTTATTTCAATATGATTGTGTGAATTATATAATTTTATGTGAAATAGTAACAAATATAATAAACGATGTTGTGTTTTGTGTTGTCACGCGAACACGAGTCTATCACAGTGCCCGTGACGATTCGCGCAAAAATGTTGGTTACAAGTGAATTACAAGGACCATTAGCAATAATAATTAGTTGTATACCAGTCCGCAAGCACCACATTGTCAGTATATCTCATATTTTTCTCATTGGTGTTATAGATCTTGCTGGCTTGTTTGTGCCTTAGCAGGCCAGACCTGTTGGTAAGTGGAAGACCACATTGGGTGCAGAAAGAAAGCTTCACCAACACCAATAGCTGTTGCAGTTTGAGTGGTTCATAACTTTAACCTGCATAATGTGTGTGCGATGGACAAGTTCCATGTCATAATGATTTGTTTTTAATATTGAATGGTCCTTGTTATTCTAACATTTATTTATATATATATATATATATATATATATATATATATATATATATATATATATATATATATATATATATATATATATATATATATATATAGCTTTGTTAGCATTTATTATATTTTTGCAGTGAATTTGTTATTATTAATAACCTAACCTAATTTAACGTTAGTGCTAAAAAATTATTAGTAATACACCATAAGCTAAATCTAGTAGTATATAATAAAACTAACCTACTAAATACCTTATGGCAATGGATTATTCCCTAATACATCAAACAAAGAATGTTATTAGTCACCACAGACAAGTAGAGAGAAAACATTTTCATAATTCATGTTTGTTGATAATTTATATATTTATAACAAATCAGGCTTGTGTTTGATAATTTTTTTGTATTGTTGTTACTAACTAAACTACCTAATAATGTATATAAATTTATCACCACTGTTTATGTGTAATATTTATTTAGTTGAATATAAAATAAAATAAAAAACTTAATTCAGGCGGAGATGGAAGAAGAAGGTGGTGGTACAGATTCATCCAAGTTCCTACTTTCCCATGATGATCCAGAGAGAGCAGTTGATCCTGAAATGCAAGCTCGCCTGGAAACCCTCCTTGAAGTAGCAGGTAAGTCTCTGGGTTTTCAACCTATTAATAATGAATGACAATTATAAAATGGCCACAGTGCAGAGCATAGCCTCTGCCTGTCAACGCGACGGTATGTAAGTTCGATTACCACTACTTCAATTTCAACCTCCCTGAGGTTGAAATATTTTAATTTTCTTCCCAAGACAAAAGGGCAGCGATGAGTTCTGCCACTCAACACACAATGCCTCGATAGGTGGAAAGCGAGGAATGGAGTGTTAACACTACAGTTCCCTCTGCCTACCCTGCTATGTGTGGGATACAGTTTGAAGCTAAAAAATGTTATAAGTTTTAAAAATACTGACTAAGGTATTTATGCTGTAAGATCTCTATTTAAAAGTTTATTAAAATAATATATTTAAATTCTTTTTGTACTGTACTTCTAAAACATTTATCTTATTTTGATTTAAAATTTATACATCTTAAGTAGATGTAATCTTTTTATCTAATCAATATAATGAAAATATTTTGAATTCACTAAATGTTAATAATATTTGAAATTATGAGAGTTAATTATTTGAAATTATGAGAGTCATGATATCTATTTTGTTGAATATATCTTAATCATTTGATGTTTGATCATTTTCTATAAAATCTTTTACATATTATTTGTTGACAAAATATTATTTCATTAAGCGCTCAATTCTAAATTTTGCATGTCATATATACATTAATAATTCTTACAACAACAAATTCTATTTTATTCAATGTAAATGTGTATATTAATCGAGTTGATATAGTACATCATTTGAAATGAGCCTCTAGCTATCCAATACTCGTATATCTAACTTTATTAATAAAAATATGATGACTAATAATAAAAATTTAATACTAATAATAACTTTAAGACTAATAATAATTGATGAAAAATATAGTTGTTAAAATAAAGCTAAATATTTTATTTCAATAAAATTTTACATATCTTTATTTTTTCTACTTTTATAACGCACAAGCACTTTGTTAGAACAACAAAGAATGTTATATGTACATTATGTACGTGCAATGACAAACTCCATTTACATTTTAAAGGTTCCTAAGTTTAAAGTTTGCTTATAATGTTTCATATTTGTAAAATAATGTCGTAGTATAATGCTAATGTTACCTTAGGCAGAACTTTGTGTAATGGATATTGGTGTAAGTTATTTAATTCTTTTAATGAGCCCATCATCAGCTGGTCATTCTCCACAGTGGAACTTTGGCCTATTCAAGCGCACTCCACTGATCTCAAATTCATTTTAAGTTCACATTAGTTCAATTTATCAATTATTTGTATGCTTGTATACTTATAAATTAGTATATAATATAAACTTGTGCAAATATTTCAAAATATTAAATGATCCATCATATTACATTTGTCTTAGAATAAAAAAATATACTAATCAGGGTTCTAATCAGAAAATAAACAAATCTAAGCGACTATTGAAATATCAATATAATGACTGCCAATATATATGTCTGTAATTATATAATGTGCAAATATTGGTGTGTTATTAGAAAATATTAGGAAATATAATAAATATCAGGAAATCAGTGAAATTACTGAGCTTGTGATGAATAATTATCTCAAAATATCATATGTATACATATACATATGATATTTTGAGATATTTATTCATCACAAGCTCAGTATGTAGAGTAGACAAATTGAATAGCCATATTTAATTTTTTTATAATAAATGCTTGCTTACAGACTAATCTTAAGTCAATAAATACAAAAATCTTTAAAAAATTCCCTTAAGAATCGATAGCGTCAATTCATATTTTTTAAGTGAACATGAATCGTCTAGAACTATGTAAATATAAAACATATATTTTATATATTAAAGTCAGAATGTGACATGCTCATTGCAACGTCACTTCTAAGCACATATTATGGAAGTGCCTATTCAAGACATGGTCCAAGTGAAAATGCAGTCGTATCTAGATAAAATAATTTGTAATCTATGTTATTATTACCCAATATTCAATACATATACGCATTGTTTTATGAATGTTACTGTAATTTTCCATGTAAATTTTCAAGAGTACAAAAATTTCGTTAATTTGTATTATGATTGATAGTTTTCAATGTATAGATAAAAAAAGATAAAGTTTACTACAAAATATTGTTCAACAAATATGTTATTAAATAATGGAAATCAATTTAAATAATTTCACGACATTAATTTAATATTTTAGACGTTTTGTTTTTTACGCCTAAATCGCTTGCTCTTTTAATTTCGGCCGCCACACTCCCCACAAGTTGATGAGTGCTGGGCACATACGGTTTTACACGACTTGCGCTATGACGTGCCGTCAGCCAGATGTTCTGCCGCAACGCGTCTGTAGTAGAGTAAACCCGCGATTTTTGTTAATAAACTATTCTATTCAAAACTTAGTAATTGATATTTTAACATATGAAATTGAATAGAGTTTTACCTGTTTTTTTAATGATTTTTTTTTACGTAAGCATAATAAATTAATAATGCAATAATCTTATAAAGAATATGAAATAAAAACGTTAAAAACTTCACTTGATGGTCAAGCTACAATGATTTTACAGTAGTGAAAATATTTTACTTTAAAATACATATATTTTATTGGTAAACTGTCAATTGTGCAACGTTTATTGATTGTAGTTTTAGAATTATTGTTTAACTCCGTCCAGTCCATCGAGTGTACTTAGCTACTCGGATATATATATATATATATATATATATATATATATATATATATATATATATATATATATATATATATATATATATATATATATATATATATATATATATATATATATATATATATATATAAAGAAATTAGTATTTTAGTTATTCTTTACTTATTTTTAGGATAATAAAAATTGGAGACTTGAATATATATATTATGTACAACAATATATTAAGTAAATTATTCAAACAATGATAGAGTATTACCGCCTTGACCTTTTTATGCACTTACTAGTGCCGCCTGCCTACCTATTTACTGAAATCGATCGTTAATCTACAGCTGAACTATATAAGAAAGTTATATGAACTTATACGTTCCTCGCATCGTAGCTCGCGAAGTCGTTTGTTACTGTTATACAATATTTCTTGGAAATATAATATAATAATCAACATAACATTAATAAAGATCTCTAAAACGTTTCATTTAAAATGATATTCGAGACAAAGTAAAAATATTTTATGCGACTATGACTCGTTACTGCGCCTCTCTGTCCTCCTCGTGTCTTCTTATCCACTTGTTCGATTCTCTCTACGTTTAATTTTTTTTAAGATTTTCTAAAACATGTATGTCCAAAGTTTCTTTATAAATAAGTAATAGTATTAAGGAAACGTTTAAGTAGCTCGTTTATTATAACTGAATTTCTATACCTAATATTGATATAAAATTAGTTACCTATCGGCAACCTAATTTTAATCTGATCCCTGCCATTTGAGTAACCTCGAGACATTACAATAGATGATATTAATAACACGATATATAGAAAATCCATCAAGGTATATGCGGAGTATCGATTTATCATGAAATTTTTAAACAACTAAACTCTCGTTAAATTATTCATTAGGGTCATATCTACGCGTCCTTCGCTGCTGCCTATTGTTTGTAATGGAAGTCAAGCGCGATAACATATTTTGCCATATTTAAAAAAAATGAACAAATTTATTATATGCTATAATAAAACAAAAATATATAATAATTGACTATGAAATAATGACGTTCTGGGATATATATATAATAATATAACATAAGAATGTGTTCGAATGAACATATTTAGTAGGTACACGATGTAGCCTATTACTAGTGGAAAACATATAAAAGTAATAAAACATCGCGTTTAAAGTAACAGTCGTACTCGTTTGTTTCTTTTCATGAAAATATGCAATCGATATGCAATAGCTAATTAATGAGTTTCTTCTTACATGTGAATTGCGAAGCATGTCCCTTGCAGTTTAACGATTCTATTATTATTCTTGATATATACTACTATTACCAAAAAGTAAAACAATATTATAATATTAGAGGACCGTCGTGGAGCAGAGGCACATCTTCTGCATGTAAACCGCGACGGTTTGTGGGTTCGATCCCCACTCGACGAAAATGAAATTCCATTTTCTTCGCTCTGGCACAAAGGCAAAGCGCGGCGTTGAGTTCCGCCACTAAACACGCAACGCCTCGAATGGCGGAAAGTGTCTTAACACTAGGTTTCTTCAACCTATGGTTCCCTCTGCCTACCCTGCTATGTGCCGGGATCCAGCGTGAAGCAAAATATATAAATATATACAACAATATTAATTAAATAGACGAATTAAATAAAAGATTAATTAAATTATTTTTGATTTGTAATTTACCAATCAGGGCACAGTGCATAAAATGTTACTTATCTCTATGAAATCCTCCGATACTCAGGATATTCGATGAAAGTCATTTTATATTTAAAATGCCAAAAAAATCATTATAATTTATAAGTATAGTTAAATAAAAAAATATGAAGCGATTGTAAACAAAGTTGTAAGATAGTTATTTGATGCTTTCGTGATTGTTAGTACCATATGCGTAGACTTGATAAATTGAAAACATACGTCGAGTAGTAGGTCATTCTTTTATTTTTAGGTAATCTGCTATTGATTGTTGCTTGACGCTATCTTTAATTTAAACGTACTAGTATATAAGTAGTTCCTTTAAATAACCACTATATAATACATTTTAATCGTAAATGTATAGGAATATGTTACATTGCACTCATACACTAGTGTGTGACTAGTAATTATAAATATATAACTTAACTACTATACACGGAAGCAAATTTTAAACTATCCATTTATATTTCATTTTAAAGTTTATTTTTTTATATAAATATTGTTTAATCTTTAAATTTATGTCTTAAAAATATATTTTTATACATAATTACTATTATAAATTATAAATATACCTAATTCTCGGTTTTCTCTAAAAGTACTTTTTGACAGTGGTTGGGTATTATATCGTTTTAGAGGACATGTCCGTAATTAACAACTACGCGCTTAAAATTAATCTATGTTTAGCAAATATATACGTAATATACGTGTGATTGACCGATAATACAACGTGAAGCTTGTCGATTCTCTTTGGGCAAACCACAGTTTAGACAGCAAATTATGGAGTAATCTACCATTTATCGCGTTATTAATATATATTAAAATGAATATTAACACAATAAGTTTACTTTAAACTCAAATTTTACAATATTATAAAAACTGAAATATTCACACGATGTATTTTAATTTTATACAAAGATTTTATGTGTTGTTCACCAATTACATATCGTCAAGTGCAGAAGAGAAATTGTAAACGACGGAATAAAAATTTATGAACAGAATTGGACTCTTATGGTTAAAATAATGGGAATAAATAGTACTACACCAATAAATCAATAATTATCGGTTAATAACGCCATTGTGTAATATAAATGATGTAAGCTCGGAGCGGAGCTTTATATTACGCCCCCGTTGCAGTGTAATCTTTATGATATGGACAATACGATTTATATTTCTGATTGATTTATTATGATATATATATATATATATATATATATATATATATATATATATATATATATATATATATATATATATATATATATATATTTTAGTCTTGTCTACTATGCACATTCAAAATTGCCTCGAAGGCCGTCGCTACAGAGTGCAGGCTTACGTAGATTATTTTTCAAATGTCAAACTTACATCACTTATAATTGGTAGCGCCGTTAAAGCAAAGTTTATGATACGTTCGAAGCGCTCTATGAAAGAACTGATCTAAACTGACGCTAAAGCTTGACTATAACGATTTTGTAGACGTTTTTGGTGAGCACATAATATAACATACAAAAACGATACTTTAAATGTCCAAAAAATTCAAAGAACAACGTAAGACTACTTATCCGACTAGCTTTTCTTGACCTCATTAAAAAGAGATGAATGAAATAACTACACAATACTTGACATATCCCAAATTGTGTTAAATACATTTTTTGAAGCACATTTTTAATTAACAATGTTATATTTTCATATTCGCACATTACATAATATTTAGTATGCATATAAGATATATATATATATATATATATATATATATATATATATATATATATATATATATATATATATATATATATATATATGCATATTAAGATATATATACTGTATATGGATTATAGTACATAACTTAAGTATGCTATACTGCATTTGCGTGAAATAATGACCACATATAAAAGTAACTTGGTTTAATATTAAATCTAAAATTACTATGTTGGCAAAACGAAAATAAAAATAACATCTCAAGGCAACATGCAAAGGATTTACGTTGTTGTCAGTTGAAAGCTAGCCCGTAGTAACGTTGAGCAATTAAGATCTTTGTTACTTTAATTTATTGATGTCAACTATCTGACTGTCGTTCTCACCGGACGACTTTGTGTTCAACTTGCTGTAATATTTAGTACTCTTAATGGGAACATTGTGGGTTTTAATTCAAAAGGATGTGTCTATAATAAATACTATTTAGTACGGCGCTTGGGATCTGTCATCCTGAACTTGGATGATTTTTTTTCCAATATTTAATAATTAATAATACTATAGTAACAATAATACATCCTGAATATTGAATTCCTTTTTTTTGTTCCCTCGCATGTCCCAAAGGGCACAAAATATCTTAATAAAATAATATCCAAAGTAATTTCCTCTATCAGGCATCAGTAAACTATCTGGCGAGGGTAAACACCTAGCAGATCCGGAGGTACTAAGGCGACTAACGTCGTCGGTATCTTGTGCACTCGACGAAGCCGCTGCCGCCCTAACGAGAATGCGTAGCGATCAGCCGCCTGCGCATCATCGTCACCACCATCAGGATAAACCGTGAGTTTAAATAATCTATATGTATCGATATATAGGGAATGCATTTTTCATTGGCTAATATAAAACACTTGTGTTATTGTGTGACCGACGGACTACGTTCATCCGATACTACTGCGAGTAGCTTACATTTGATTTAACTTAAAACTTGCGTGTTTATTTTTCACACATTGTACTTTTATTAAAATTGAATGAATGACTTTTATTATTATTATTAAAATTCTAATGAAATACCGCATCTCGTTACCTATTACGTAAAATCAGCTCGAATTCTTAAGAACTTTCTCCATGATCATGTTGCTGCGAATACAAAAGGATTCTGATCCAAAAATTGTGTATATAAACTTTGTTGTAATAAACGAAATGCGAAATAGCTACTGACTTTAATAAGATATATTATTTTTCTATAGTATAAACCAATACGGGAAGCAGTTAAATTTGCATAAAAAAACCACATCTATTGCTTATATTGAAGTTTAACTTCATTATACTAGAATCTTAATCAAATTTTAAACTGAATTTGTTGTTTGTGTGTTTTTGAAATTAAATTCTAAACGAAATTTTGAATGTGAATTTAAAGATTAAGTTTAATAAAGGTACATAAAAGTGAATTAAAACTTAAATTATATTTAATTATGATGAGTTACATTTTTAACAATACAGTTGGTATTTTTAGAGGACTGAATTTTAAGTTGAGAATAAATTACTTCTTTTGTATGCATAGTACGTTCATAACGACTTTGATTGGCAAAGTAACTGTGTATTTATTTTGTCTGTCAGCATTTGAGCACAGTAGTCCTGGGTCACGAAGACAACACACAAAAAGGTTAATTTCCTTAAAAACTAAATTAAGGCATATTTTAAGAAATAAATTCGTAAAATGACAATCATAGCTATTGTTTAAATAGTTTTGGGCACTTTTAAGTGGTATAATGATTTAATTTGAATAAATGTGTTATTGTGTTTTTTTATAAATGAAGCAAATTGTTTGAATTCTGAACAGGCTTTTACATTCCAAAAATTCCATAAGTATATCTTGTCCACACATTTAGTAATAAATATAAGATTAAAAAGTTGGTTATTGCATACTTTAATGCTATAAATGTTACACATTATCGGTATTATTTATTCTCTGTACTAAATATGCAACATTTATAACTTCAGCCGAAATATTTGGTTTTAAAATGTCGAAATAATACTTCCGATATCATTCGACACGATCTTAATTCGTACTTCCTTATTTGTATACCAATGTGAAAACTTTAAAAACGCATGATGACACTCCGAGATTGAGTCATAACATGCGATCGTCTCTCGCATCGATAACGATTGAGCCTAAGCTCTCGGATCGACGCGATCGAGGCGACGCTGACGATGATGTTTGAAGCTTTGATCTTATCTGATAACGTTTAGATAACGTATAGTTTATTGGGCAATGGTGCGTTTTGTATATAATTGTTGGTGTGTCCGTGTGTCGGTGTGTCAGTACGCAATGCGGCTCGACGGCGACGGGCACGACGCCGACGGTCGCGTCGTCGGTGGGCGCGGACGGCGCGCCGTCGCTGGCGGAGGCGTGCTCGGACGGCGACGTGGGCACCGTGCGCAAGCTGCTGACGGAGGGCCGCAGCGTGCACGAGACGACGGAGGAGGGCGAGTCCCTCCTCTCGTTGGCCTGCTCGGCCGGCTATTATGAACTTGCGCAGGTGCTGCTGGCGATGCACGCGAGCGTCGAGGACCGGGGTATCAAGGTGATATTAATATTTTGTTTCTTCCCTATAATAGATTTACTATTATAGATTTTTAGTTGTTATTCCTTTTGTTTATATTGTTGTTCTTGAATAGAATTATAAAAGTTATCAGCGTTAAAATTACTTGATTATGAAAAAAAATTATGAAAAGAAAGAATTTATAATACGCACAATCATTTAATATGTAATATATATTTATATATAGAAGCAAGCAGACCTGCTTACAGTATATATAATATACATATGTTAATCACATTACTTGGCATATCTGTGGTGAATGAACTTTTAAAACGTATAGGTTTGAGTATCGGGACTGTAATGATTTGTCATTGAGTAAATTCAATTTCTATTATGGTTATATTAACTGTCTTTATGTGAATTTGTCTATAATATTGAATTAATGTGATCCAAGGTCCATACGTTTACCGCTTTTTTTCAAATAAAATTGAGTCTATTTCTCATTAGATTTGCCTTTCGAGTTGGTAGGTTGTTTTACAAGCAATCATATTGACGGCTTTACGTTAATAGATGATTCCAAAACACAAATGTTTAAATAACAACGAACATTCTATTGTCTCGTACAGGGCGACTGCACCCCCCTGATGGAGGCGGCGAGCGCCGGCCACGTGGACATCGTGCGGCTCCTCATAGCGCACGGCGCGGACGTGAACGCCGTGTCCGGCTCCGGGAACACGCCGTTGATGTACGCGTGCGCCGGCGGACACGAGGAGTGCGTGCGCGCCTTGTTGGAGAACGGGGCCAATGTGGAGGACCACAACGAGAACGGACATACGCCTCTCATGGAGGTTTGTTTATATTTTATGACTTATTTATATATCTTTATATATCTACAACTTGTGGTGCAAGTATAAGAGTACTGTACCCATAATACCCACGCCTACTCTGTTATATGCATAAAAGAGTGTCTAGCTAAAAATAAATAAATATAATACCAACACTAATAAACAATTCGCCATACCCAGGCCGCGTCCGCCGGGCACGTAGGAGTAGCGAAGATCCTCCTGGAACACGGCGCAGGCATCAACACGCACTCCAACGAGTTCAAGGAGTCCGCCCTCACGCTCGCCTGCTACAAGGGACACCTGGACATGGTCAGGTTCCTGCTGGCCGCGGGCGCCGATAGAGAGCACAAGACCGACGAAATGCATACGGCACTAATGGAGGCCAGCATGGACGGGCATGTCGAGGTTGCAAGACTGCTGTTGGATTCCGGGGCACAGGTTTGTCGTTTGTTAAGTATGATGCATGAACATAGATAACAGTTTGTTGTCTTGATTGATGTATGTATATACTATTATTTTATATTTCACCTTTATCCGACGTTAACGTATACTAATTGTATTACCCAGGTTAACATGCCAACGGACAGCTTCGAATCACCCCTCACGCTAGCGGCGTGCGGAGGTCACGTGGAGCTGGCCATGCTGTTGCTGGAGCGCGGCGCCAACATCGAAGAGGTCAACGACGAGGGCTATACGCCTCTCATGGAGGCTGCTAGAGAAGGTAGGTCTTATATTTCAATTGTATTAGTAGCTTCTTTTTTTTACGTCCTATTGTTTTATTGGCCACAAAAGGGTGGAAGTAGAAGCGAGACGTGTAAGTTATAACATTGATATGGTTTGTTTTGACCAAAATATCTTTGTGCAGTAATAATATCAGTTAATTTAGATAATGGTTATGCCTACCTTATGGTGACGACAGTAGAATAATTTCTAATTTGATTAGGTTAAGACTTAGTCAGTGTATATACGTTTTGGCGGAGCTCCTTAAATCTAGACTTGGTCACAAGTCTCAGCCAAGCTTCTCTCACTGCGACTATTTCTTTCGTTCCTGTTTTTCTGTATGGGTAGAAGTAGTTCATTTTTGCGATTTTCATGAGTTTATTGATTAAAATCAAATATGTCTAATGTAGGATGTAAATTTTCCAAATGCTTAACATATACTTACTTTTAATTAGATATGTGTGCGTTACTTTGAGTCATGGGTTCTCAACTGTAGGTGAGAGAACGGGGCGTATCTAAGTTTTGTTTTTAATCAACCATATATTAATCATAATTTATCTTCCTCAGGTCACGAAGAAATGGTAGCCCTCCTACTAGGACAAGGAGCATCAATCAACGCGCAGACTGATGAAACACAAGAGACAGCGCTTACGTTGGCCTGCTGCGGTGGGTTCCTGGAAGTAGCTGATTTCCTCATTAAGGCCGGTGCTGATGCTGAACTGGGTGCGTCTACCCCGCTAATGGAGGCGTCACAAGAGGGGCACTTGGAACTTGTGAGGTTAGTTTCCTAGATTTGTGATTGTTTTATGTTATATTGATCGTACAGCTTAAAATTGGTAAATGCTCATGTTATTCTGTTGCTGCTTGAAAGAATTGAACATATAACATTATATAACCTCAAAAATATTTTGATTTCTCGAAGAATCGTGTGGCGTGTGACGAAAGAAGTGACGTGACGATATAAAAATGTTCCATAATATAAACAATAATATATAACACGTATTTAATGTACGTTCCCTACGAACCCGTGTCAGTGTGTATACCACTGTACTGTAAGCGCGCGACGCCTCCAGGTACCTGCTGCAGGCGGGCGCGGACGTGCACGCGCAGACGCAGACGGGCGACACGGCGCTGACGTACGCGTGCGAGAACGGGCATACGGACGTGGCGGACGTGCTGCTGCGCGCCGGCGCCGTGCTGGAGCACGAGAGCGAGGGCGGCCGCACGCCGCTCATGAAGGCGTGCCGCGCCGGACACCTTTGCACCGTGCAGTTCCTAGTCGGCAAGGTGGGCCCCCTCACATCCATACTAGTAATATAGCCGAAGATCAGACGCTCCGATTTCAACAATTACTGAATCGAGTTCAAAAAATATTTTGTTTTGGAGAGTCAATTTATTGAGGAAGGCTCATAGGTTACATTTATATTACATCACATTAAACTCACTGTACATGCGATCAAAGTTACACCGGACACTTAGAGTATATTATGTGTTTTATAAAACTCTTATTTTAATTTATTTCCACTGGATCACGGACGCGGAGTCGCTGGTGAAAGCTAGTAAAAACTTATATGTTTTAATTGTAACAGGGCGCTGACGTGAACCGCATGACGGCCAACGGCGACCACACGCCGCTGTCGCTGGCGTGCGCGGGCGGCCACGCCGACGTCGTGAAGTTCCTGCTGGCGTGCGACGCGGATCCCTTCCGCAAGCTCAAGGACAACTCCAGCACGCTCATTGAGGCGGCCAAGGGCGGGCACACTGCCGTCGTACAGCTGCTGCTCGATTATCCCCACTCCGTCATGTTGCCTAGAGGTAATAAATGCCTTTATCACTTCTGCATTTACATTGTATTTATTTATTTTTAATTAACTCTTGTAAGCTAGTGTCATCCACGCGAGCAATACAGAGTAACAACCGCGGGCAGCACTAGTAATATATAATTCGATATTCAACCAGGTAACACAGGCACGGAGGACAACGGAGGTCTCAGCTCAGCACAAGCGGCGGCGCTCGGATTAAGCCACGCGCCCGCGCCCGGAGCGCCCTCCCAACGCGCCCTTCTCCCCGCGCACGTGGCGGCCGCGCACGCCCCCCTGGCGCACCCACACCCGCACGCGCACCCGCATGCGCAGCACCCGCACGTGCACGTGCATGCCCACCCGCAGCACCCGCAGCCGCAACAACAGCAGCAACAACAGCAACATCAACAGCAACTTCAGCAGCAGCAACAACAGCTACAGCAACACCCCGCGCAGGAGATGCCACCTAACTTTGCTAAAGTCTATTTGGACGGTACGTACATTTATTCACAATAGTTAAGACCACTCTAAGCAGGTTTTAAATTCACATAGATTTTTTTGTGTAATCAATGTAGTAAGCGTTACTTCTACTTTGTAAAAATACAATTTTAATAATTGTACATACAAATAATTGTGACACATTTCTACTCCATATATATCATTATTGGTATCTTACACCAGGTCGCAAAAAGCAAGGCGGCAACGGCCCAGCGGCGGGGGCAGTGGGGGCGGTGGGGGTGGCGGCGGGTGCGGGCGCGGCGCCGGCCGGCAAGCAGCACAAGTGCGGCCGCAAGCCGCGCCCCGCCGCGCCCCACTCCGACCACCACCTGCCGCCGCCGCCCGACATACTGGACGACCATGTTAGTATAATATAATATGTGAAAGTATACAATTGGAAGAAGAAGCTATTACGGAATAGTCGTATTGTCGTACATAAATAATCTAGCATAAGCAAATTTTCAGACAAATAATAATTTATATTACTACGTGAGCAATTATAATCTAGATATTATAAAATCTTAATATACAGAATATAGAACAAAATACATTAATTAATAAGAATATCCCAGTCACCGCAAGGCAATAATAAACGAACCCGAGAGCATTAAAAGAACGCAGTAGGCTAGTATAAATACATGCTTGCTTTATCTAATCTGACTACTGCACAGACGCACGCATGCCTTAAGGGTTCGCTCTCATACGCATTACGTACGTGTACGTAGTAGTGTACGCAACCTCCCCTAATACGTAGACCGAGTCAGCCGATCATTCATGAGTACCGACACCCTGATATAAATGAAGTGATAAAAATCATGCTTTCGATTATAGAATTGATAACATAATTATCATTTGTATGGGAAATGGTTGATTTATTTTAAAAAAATATAAAATATATATATATTGGGATAAATCATATTTTCATTTTTATTTAGAATAATTTTAAAAATGTTATTCTGTAAGCTTGTCACTGTTATCTTATGTAATTTTGAAGATGGTGCATATTTACATCTAATTGAAAATAGATCCAAGAAAAGTTAAAAGTGATATATGTATATATATACTCGTACATATATATATATATATATGTATATATATACTCGTACATATTTCGAACCATTACTGCCGTTGTGGAGTAACCAACAAATATTATAATTTTTACTAGAGAACGTTTGTTTTATATATATTTAAAAGGAAGGAATTTTATTTTATATTGATTTTTATATTTTTCGGTTATGTCAAAACGGCTGCAATGGCTCGATTTATTTCTATTCTATGTTACAAACCAACCATCGCTCATTTTTCTCTTGTTGGCTTTATTTTAAAATACAATCATTTTGTGCTTGCTTCCCACGGCGTAGATGTGCCACCACAACATGGTGCATAAGCATAAGCTATCCCTCCCGCCCGGCTTTACATGGAAGGATGTAAACAGGAAATTAAAAAATAAAAAAGTTGAAAA
Organism: Dione juno; assembly: GCA_037127375.1. Classification (NCBI taxonomy): domain Eukaryota; kingdom Metazoa; phylum Arthropoda; class Insecta; order Lepidoptera; family Nymphalidae; genus Dione; species Dione juno. Next base: position 114,295 of record JAXRJS010000018.1, on the reverse strand, counting down.
AAAATCCAATGTGAGTGGCCACATTTTACGATCATGTTTAGTAGTAGTGTTGTGTCCAAAATATACATTTTTATTTCGTTTCACGTTGATGTATTGATTCTAAATGTAATTACACTACGTTTTTGTAATAACGGTAGAAGTTTTGTAGCGCATGCGACTCTACATTGTATTATGCTCCGAATGGTAAACCTGGACCTTTTCGTTTTTATAGGCACATCGTAGGTGTCGGGATTTATTTATTATTTCTCAATTTATTTTATCACTGTGTAGAATGTAGTTGTGTGGGTTAAAAATAAGACATTTTATTGAATATAAAACATTTTGTTTCCTTCTTTCAGAGAGCCGAGGCCCTCACGGGTCAACCTCGAAATGAATCACTGCCAGAGACTGAGAGGAACATGCTTGACTTAGCTGACTCCTCCGGTAAGATATATTGTTTAATATAATAAATTAATTCATAAACACACAACATTAATTTTACAATTTAAGTGTTAGTAACTTTATTTTAAATGAATTACAAATGAAAAAGAGATGGGACTAAAGTATAGATATGTCTAAGGTCCGCCCACTCTCGCCACGTCCGCGCTTCACGCGCTCGACCTGCAGTTCTGCGCGACAGGCAAGTCTCGTTATGAATCAGGGGCTGATTGTTTCATATAATTTTTTTGCATATCGACCTATCGTCTCTTAATAATGACTAATAACTTATTAGCGTTTTTTTTAATTCATGTTTTTGAAGGCCTTTGGCATACAATTGTCAGTTAGTTATATTTTTTTTAATTGACTTTCTTTGATGGATTATTCTACATTGTTAAGCAAAAAAATTAATATAAAAAAATCATGTCCATAAATTGTCCTGATAATGCTATGACTACTATTAAAATATCATAACTCCAATAGCCAGCCGACTTACGTTCTAATACTGCGCTGTCACATTAATATCTAATATGCCCAGCTTCTATTATTTTAACATTATTCAATAAACATAAATAATTTCCAATAATTAACATTAATATTTGTTAAGAGTTCAAAGCATATGTATATATTTGCATCCTCTTCCTTAGCTTCCACATTATATTTAATATTCATGATTGCTAACAGCATCAGCTTCAGTAATTTTTTTCAATTGTAAAGCTTGGAACAATAATATTTGTATTCCATGACATAATAATACATTTGTATATATGGTAATTTATTTAAAAAATATAATGATGACTATGAATAATATTATATAGGAGTAACAACTATTCACCCTCCTGCCACGCCGCCGTACCCACCGCCGCAGCACCTGTTCCCCGTGAATCAGGTAATGATATCTATATTAAAGTTTTTCCTTTATTATTCTTAAATTTCGTTAACATGTTTTTTTTCAACAAGTATTATAGTAATATATGAGAAGTAAAATATTATATTTTAGCAAAAATATTAGGCGTTAAAATCAACATTGATTCTATAATAAATAAATAAAAAATCTTACTACTAAAAATGTATTATGCTTAAAATAAAATATTTTATCTGTTGAGAGAGACAATATATGAAATCTTTAATATAATTATGTTATTGATTAATAATTTTGTATTTAGGAATTGGAGTCTAAAATCGATTATATAATGGCATGGTTCGCCTTCCTTGAACTACCATCTCCTTTCACTAAACAAGAATCTGTGTGGTTGGAGATAAAAGCTGCAAATGTTAGTTGTTTTAACACAAGTTGATGATTATTTAAAAAAATATGATTTATTAAAATTTTCTCAATTTTTAACGTAGTAATTAAATTTTACTGAACTGTATATATATGACAGATTTTAAAAATATAATCTTTACTAGCGACAGCTGCAAGAGTTACAACAGCAACAATGGCCGCAAATGGCTCAGCAACAACAGCAACAACAGCAGCAGCAGCAAAAGAAACAACTACAACAGCAGCAGCAACAGCAGCTTCAGCAGCAGCAACAACAGCTTCAGCAACAGCAACAGCTTCAGCAGCAACAGCAGCAGCAACAACAATATGTGCAAGACATGCAACAAAGACCAGAAGCTTACTTGCCTCAAGTATGAATAACTTACTAATATTGTGAAATTGCAGGTTAGTCATTTGGTGGTGTCAGTGTTCAGTTCTACCATCCAACACTCATTGTCTCGAAGTCGGAGAGCAGATAATGTTTTGACACCAAATTCTCCTGACTCTCCTGTATGCAGGATAAAATCTGTAGCTAAAATAATGAAAGTCGTATAGTTGATTAAATTCATTTTATATGTCAGTGAGTAATGAATAAATATAATTAAGTGTTTCGTAACATTTACTTTACCTGTAAAAATTATGTTTAATTATATCTATATTTCACAATTACTGTTGTTATTTTTTATATGAAAAAATTCGTAGGATGTGTCATAGAGAATATTACAATGACAGATTTTAAAAATTTAAAATTAGTTTATAGGCGAGAAAATATAAATTAAACATAATATAATAAAAATAATTTTACATACATTAGTATAAAAAAATGTATATAATGAAAATAATTATGTACACTACACAGAGCGACGAAGGCGGGTCGGTGGAGGCGCGCGAGCTGGGCGCGGTGCTGGCGTATCTGCAGCGCGAGGTGCCCTCGCTGGTCGCGCTGCCGCCCAACGAACTGCGCTCCCTCGTTCTGCAGGTAGTACATAGATTATTTTAAAACTAATGGTTTTTATGTAATAAGTTTGCAGATAGTTACAAAACTTTAAGCAGATAGGTTGCTAAGTATAAAAGTAAACTTAATTTACCTTATTTTTTTTGTGTTATTATCTTTAAACCTGGATATGTACTTAAACACATTGCTTAATAGTTGAGTAATTAGTAGTGATGTTCAAATAAATCTTCTTTACATGATATAAAGCAGTCACTTCTCACACTGTTCTATGCTTAGATATTTTAAAGTATGCAACCGACTTTGGTATAGTTTTCACTAACAGAAAGTAGTTTAAGAGCAAGTTCTAATATTAATAATATTAGAGTAAAACCGAGGATATGATAACGCGATAAGCCCTATATATATAAATATCTTTCAAAAGTAAAATTGATTGACATATTGCATTATAACACAAGGTAATGCAACAAAAATCCCACGAGATACTGTTGGGCAAGTGCGAGGAGGGCGACGGCGCCGGCTCCGGCTCGGGCGACGGCGACGAGGACGCAGAGGCGGACGACGGCGACGAGCGACACGCGCGGCTGCTGCTCGCCGCCGCCGAGGAGGCGCTGTCGTCGGATTGGCCCAGGGACCATGAATTGCCGGTAAGGAGAGTTGGTGTATGTTATAATATAGTCAAATAAGATTGAGTTTTGATTAACTGGCGTATTAATTTGTCTAGCAGCAGACTTATCATTAATCATGTTTTGAAGCAAACATTGACTTTAATATATATATTTTTTTATAATGACAGGGTGGCAACGGCTGTCAGTACCGCGCTCGGCCGCCTTCACCTACGGGAGAAATGGCACAGCCGGCACCCTTGGATCCGCAGACGCATTTCGCATTACCACCGCCTACACTGCCATATGATGATTACAGGTAAACTTAGAGCATTAAATACACAACATATTGAATATAAAGCTCTTGAAAATACAACTTTCAAAGAAAATAAAGCACGGCGTTGAGCTCCCCTTCAACACGGAGTGTTATCACACAGGTTTCCTCTGCGTAGCTGTTCTAAATGCGCCGTACAACGTTGAAAATAGATATTTTAATTTAGATAATAGCTTAATATTGTGTTTATAGGAATTATAAATATTAAACAAAATTTTGCTCAACAGATCGTCCACGTTCGGTCCAGCAGCGGGTGGTGTAGGCGTGAGTGTGGGCGTGGGTGTCGGCGGGGTTGGGGCCATGGGTGGAGTAGGCACAATGGGTGCAGCAGGCGCAGTGAGTGCAGTCGGTTCTGTGGGTACAGGGGGCACGCCCCCACTGGTGCCACCTCAGTCCCTCACTCCACCGCAAGTGCCACACTCGAAGCGTGACCATGGTGGTGTTAATAATGCTGCGCTCAAGAAAAAGGTTAAAATTATAAGCTTAATATAAGTAATTAGATTCTGTAAGTTACTTTTAATATATAATCAATTTTTTATGTTTTATTAATCTATGCAATTTATTAGAGTCGATTCGGTGCATCTCGGGCGCGAGCTGACGCATACGCGCACGCGCACGGCGCACACGCGGCGCACGCGACCCCGCCTCAACCCGCACCAGCCGCCTACTCCGCCATGGACGTGGACGGCGAGACCGACTCCAACCACGACACGGCCCTCACGCTGGCCTGCACCGGGGGGCATGAAGACCTGGTTGAGTTGCTTCTGTCACGCGGCGCTGATATTGAACATCGGGATAAGAAGGTTAGAACTATTCACATATGCAATAAAATATTCTATATTTGCTTTTGGAGTATAAAATTGTATCATAGCCATAATAAAGAAGTCCAGAATTATAAAATAATTTTAAAACATAGTATTATAATAATATTACTTGATAAAAATGATTTCATATTTAGTTTATTAATACAACAAATAACATTTTATTACAATGTAATTAATAGTGTACTATTTAACCTTTATATATCATTGATGTTTTTGTTCTGCAGGGTTTCACTCCTCTAATACTAGCTGCGACAGCTGGTCACGAGAAGATTGTAGAGATACTCCTTAACCACGGCGCGGACATCGAGGCGCAGTCGGAGCGCACCAAGGACACGCCGCTCTCGTTGGCGTGCAGCGGCGGCCGGTACGAGGTGGTGGAGCTCATCCTGAACCGTGGCGCGAACAAAGAGCACCGCAACGTATCCGACTATACCCCGCTGTCGCTGGCGGCGTCTGGAGGATATGTTAATATTATAAGGCTACTGTTACATCATCAGGTAATTTATATGTCTAATCTTTGCTTATATATTGTAGCAGTTATGGGTTTTTTTTTGGTTGAACGCCCTAAATTGTAAAACTACTGGCATATATGTTTTTGTGCCAGATACATCTATTTATCAAAGAAAATCACAAGTATAATGTAACCCATTGTATATACAGAGTTACTTCGAGCCCTTATTACCATATGTCCATAGTATTTCTATAGTAACAGCTGCTATGAAGAAGAAATTATTTTAAATACTAAATATACTTAAGCAGTCAAACTCCTGAACTTAAATAAAATTTTATGAAATTACATGATTTTGCTTGACAATTATTTTTTATATAAAAGCCGCTTTATGGAAGTTATAAATATAACATTAGTAGTACATATTTAATAATTTCATTAACATGAGATCAATTTGTGGAATATGCCAGGCGGAAATCAACTCGCGCACAGGGTCCAAGTTGGGCATATCGCCGCTAATGTTGGCCGCCATGAACGGGCACACGGCGGCCGTGCGGCTGCTCCTCGACTGCGGGTCCGACATCAACGCGCAGATAGAGACCAACCGCAATACTGCACTTACGCTTGCTTGTTTCCAAGGTAATATACCAAATGGATTTTTAAAACAATTTTGTTTTTATAAGCATACCTTATAATATATAACAAAAATGAGATAGATAAGACCGCCGTGGCGCAGAGGCACAGCGTCTGCATGTAAACGCGACGGTTTGTGGGTTCGATTTCCACTCGGGGAGAATGAATGTGGCAAAGTGCGGCGTTGAGTTCCGCCACTCAATAAGCAATGCCTCAAAAGGTGGAAAGCGGGTAACGGAGTGTAGGTTCCTACGGTTCCTGTGGTTCCCTCTACCTACCCTGCCATGTGCGGGATATAGCGTGAATCTATAATAATAGTTTCTACTTTAATTTCTATTTTATATAACACTAAACTATACCGCGACAGGTCGACACGAAGTAGTAAGCCTGCTGCTAGATCGTAAAGCAAATGTGGAACATCGTGCCAAAACTGGCTTAACGCCGCTAATGGAGGCGGCCAGCGGAGGCTATGTGGAGGTCGGCCGAGTGCTACTGGACAAGGGGGCGGATGTTAACGCGCCTCCCGTGCCCTCGTCCCGTGACACTGCGTTGACCATAGCTGCTGATAAGGGGCATACTAAGTTTGTGGAGCTATTGTTGCAGAGGTTCGTTTTTTTAGTTATGTAGTTTTTTACTTTTGCTCACATAATTACACTTAAAATGAAAAACTAAATCTTAAATTGTAATGTACAAATAAATATATACTAATATTTGATTGTACTGTTTAGGCGGGCGGCAGTAGAAGTGAAAAATAAAAAAGGTAATTCTCCGTTGTGGTTAGCCGCTAATGGTGGACACCTCGCTGTTGTGGAGATGCTTTACGCTGCCGGTGCTGATATCGACTCGCAGGACAATAGAAAAGTAAGGCTTAAAAATATATTATTTTGATTTTCTACTGATTTCAAAGATATATATAATATTCTTATTATATATTTTTTTTTCTTAGGTATCATGCTTGATGGCCGCCTTCCGCAAGGGTCATACTAAAGTAGTGAAATGGATGGTCGGCGTCGTTACACAATTCCCTTCCGATCAAGAAATGACCAGGTTCGAACGTTTTATATTGAACATTCGTAACGTTTTTTGTAATTATTGCTATCAGAGAGACTATGGTGTTAAGACACCCATGTTCTCCATTTTTTTTGGATTTTCATTGCATATTGGATGGCAACATAATGTTGCAATGCTAACCAGATTGATAGAAAGGAAACATTATTAAAATATGTAACTTTAATATTGCATTTATGAGTTTCGCTTATACAGCGCCACAGTTCTAAGTAACAATTAATAAAGAAACTGAAATAAATAATTTTTATAGGACAAAGGGGGTGCAAACCAAGTGTCTGTGGTGTCATAATGTTTGATAAATAAATATAAACTTCATAGGAATGTGGCTCCCAAATATGTAGACAACTTCTAATATCATGTTATATGAACATACAGGTACATTTGCACAATATCAGACAAGGAACTGTTGGAGAAGTGCCAAGAGTGTGTACGAGTGATACGCGCGGCGAAGGAGACCCAAGCGGCGCGGGCCAACCAGAACGCTACTATACTACTGGAGGAGCTGGACGCGGAGAGATGCCGCGAAGAGAGCCGCCGCCAGGCCGCCGCGAGGCGTAGGGAGAGGAAGAAGAAGAAGAAAATGGAGAAGAAGGTATATGCCTATAAGTGGCGAAGAGTTCATATAACTTGTAAAACTTAATAATCTTGTATCTCTTAATTATTAAGTATTAAAGTTCTCATTACAAATCAGTTTTGTCTCGTGCAATACAAACCATAAAATATTTGCTGATAAATGCTAAAATAAACGTCGTAACATAAGCTCAATATTTGTATAATCCTGATAAAAAAAAGTTATGACTTTTTCGACTCTAGCTTTCCTTCATAAAAATTTCACAACTGGTGCCTATATTTTCTAATTAGTTCGTAGGTATCAATTTATTGGGTTTTTATTATATTTCCTGGATAATACTAAATTTTAACTCATCTTTTATATTTGTCATGTTAACAACAAGAAATCGTCACATTTCTATTTAATCGATTTATAATTAAAAAAATATTTGAATTTCAATATCAAAATAATTTATAGATCTTCATAGTACCTTATTTTACTGTAATGTTTAACAATAAATTAACATATAACAATTGTATGTACAATACAGGAAGAGCGACGTAAACTTCAAGCGGAGAACGAAAAGAACACTATTTATAGTGATAAAGCGCTCGGTGAGATCTCGGAAAGCGGCGAAGGCGATGACGAACCTGTACCTCGCGAAGAGGGCGACTCTGGCATCGACGCAAATTCACAGGTTAATGTTGTATATTTTTAGTACTGTTGATGAAAAAACAATCAAAACTGATTGAAAACATTATTTAAAAAATATAACTAGACTTGTATATTGTGTACACTCTTTAAAGAAAAATAAAGCCCTTTTTTATTATTATTATATTGTCAGATACTAGATAGTATTAAAATTATACTTACAGGGCATACAAAATCTTTTTAATTTTTACTATACATACATGTGCAGGGCTCTTGCTCATCCTCCGACGTAAAAGCACCGCCGGCTCAAAGCGTGAAGTGTAAGAAGAAGAAAAAAGATGAAAAGACTCCCACTGTGCCGCAGCCACCACCACCTAAGAAACAACCTGATAAAGTAAGTATGGTCAAAAATACCTAGTCTGAAACAAGTAGAGTAAATAATATTCGCTGTATCCAAAATTTATTAAGTTATTAAGTCAAACTTGTTTTGCTTTTATTAACATTTTACAAATAGATAAGAGTTAAAATAATAGCCGAAGATAATGTTTGTATCAGAAAAAATTTAAGTTATGTAAATATTTTCTCTATTATAGATAGCTAACATTTGTACATATTTGTATTATGATCAGGTAAAACCTAAAGTAGAAGTAAAACCTGAAAAAGAACTAAGTGCTAAAAATGATAAGAAGCAAGAGAAAGAGAACGTTGCGCCGAGCTCGCCCCCTGTCACGCCCGCCAAGCCTGTCGCGCCTGAACGACGTTCAGAGAAGAAAGAAAAGTTAGTCTTGAATTATCTTAAAACCTTGTGCTATGATACTCCGTTGCAGCGGAACTCAACAACTCATCATGTGTCTTCTATTTTGTAAAATTAAAATATTAATTTCTCCAGCTGGTGATAGAATCCGCAACCATCGTTCCGACCGCGCGTTGGCGTGGCTGGGCCCAGTGGTTAGGGACTGCTAGGTCCCTGCAGATTAGTCTAAGCTTCTCCAGCTGCGTCTTCAGGTCGCGGCTGTTTTGCTAAGAATAGGGACCATCCCCCAGCCCTCTCGTCGGCCGCAAGCCGAGGCTCGAGTTTCGCAGAGGACGCCCTCGTCGCCGACGTTTCCTCTCAAGCAGACACGATAGTGCTTGCTACTTCTCAGGGACAGAGTACCCTCTTCCCTCCCCAACCGGGGTCGCTGTCAAGGCCAATAGGGCTAACAGCATTAAACTCACAATACCCACCTATTATTAAAACCCACCATATATTAAATTTATGAAATAATTTAAACAAGAAAATATTTTGTCTAATATGATAAACTAAAATTTCAAAGCCCATTCTAATTTAAGAATATATATTAATTTTTTAGAAAACCAGAGGAGGATACGAAAAGTATCACTGTACAAAGTGTTAAATACGGGAATAGTACTCGAAAGAGTCAAGTGTTTGAGTCCAGCAGACACAATGTGGACAAAGACGACGACGCGACTGATAAAAATAAAAAGATACATGCCAATCAGTAAGTTTAGTCTAGTATCCTAAATATCTTGAAATATATTATTGTTATAGTAATACAGAATTTTATTATATAATATGTAAGCAAGTGCGAAAAATAAATAGCATGCAATTTATGTAAGTAAATTTATTGCATGTATTTTTTTGTTTACAATTATTGCTACTACTTTCAATACATTTAATCTATAAATGTGTTTAAATATTATAACTAGAAAATGTTTAAATTGATTTGCACTCGCAATTCATTAATGTTTCTTCAATTTAGATGGGAGGGTGAAAATAAAAACACATCGCCTAAAAGCAACAGTGGCGGCGCTCGACGAGACGAGGGCTGGAAGGAGGTGGTCCGCAAGTCCAGCGTACAAGCGCTATCTACACTTGAACCTGGGTATGATTTGGTTATAAATTTTTGTTTAATTTACTGTAACTTACCTCAAATTCTAATTTTTTAAAAATACCGTTTGCCTGTTTAATTATGAAAAAGAAAACTTAATTTAATTAATAATATTTACATGTTTCTACAGTCTGAGTAAAAAAATAATTACATGTTATTAATTTCATTAAATTTCTATGTATATTTTTACTAAGAACTAATTTTAAACCTTTTTGTAAACAGCTGTAAGAAAGTGTGCGTAGCGGCGCACGCAATATCGCGCGTGATCGGCCGCGCCGGCTCCAACATCAACGCCATACGGTCCGCCACCGGCGCGCACATCGAGGTCGACAAGCAGGTCAAGGGGCAGGGCGAGAGGATTATTACTATCAAGTGAGTGTGGACTGCATTTATCCCGCATTTAGAAGTATAGTAGTGTAACAATTTGTCACTAAAATATGTAGTTTTGCTACAGACTTAATATTAAATATTTTATTTCCATAAACACAGAGGGTCATCAGAAGCAACGAAACAAGCGGCGCACCTCATCGCAGCAATGATACGTGACCCCGAAGCCGACATTGGGCAGCTACTGCCGCGCGCTAAGCTCCCCCCCGCGCCTCCCGCGCCCGCGCACCCCCATGCCCACACGCCTAAACCCACGCAGCACAAACAGCCTGCTGCTAAGGTATTTTTTTAGTTTCATTCGATTGTAAGGAAGCTGAGGAGTTTGGAAACATTACATGTTGTGTGACAGAACTCAACTCCGAGTTTTGTCTTCTGACCAGAGTAAACAAATCATAATATGTGATTCCCATGAGCAGGAATGGAACTACAACCGTCCTGTTTACTCTCAGTTACTGTGCCACTGTGCGATTTGGTATCGTTTGTACTATCAAGTAACTAAATAGATACAAATATCTACTTACAAATAAATAATCACTGTATGCTTTAATTTTATATACCTATGTATTTATTACTTATAAGCCATAGAGTAGATTTTTTTAATATTTTTTGTGATCACAGATACTTTAGTCAACTAACCATATATAAATTGTAACACTTTCAGCTAAAATTTGATGAATATCGCTCATTGTCTACAAAAAGGCCATAAATAAATCAAAATGTGGATATTTTATAGGGTGACTAAAACAATTTCATTATTTATATTTGATAGTATAACATATTGATATTTATATTAAGACGCATTTTTTACATGCTCTATTGATTAAGAATATGCAATTTATAATAAAAGAAAAGCTGCCATTCATAAAAGTAAAAAGACAAAGATGTCCCGTTTATATTCTAAACTACAAAAATGGTGGTATGTTGCAAAATTGAGATGTAAATCGAGATGAAAAATGACTTTCTTACTAAACAGATTTTTTCATTAAACAAACAAATTTTGTCTTCATTTATGAAATAAAACTGTTTTTATTAATTAATTTAATAAAAATATTAATGTATGAGATTAAACAAATTCTTCATTTATGAAATAAAACCGTTTTTAGATTTTTTTATTTGTGGCATTTTTGCATTCAGTGAACATGGCATATTTGTATAAAAATAAAATCAATTGTAAAACCTCAATTATAACTTAAATCCTAACATTACAGCCGATCATGCCCGTGGGTATAGCGACTACGATCGTCGGCCTAGGCGCCAGCCGCTCCACGCCGCCGGGCCGCTCCGCCACCAAGCCGCACTCCGCGGCGCGCCCGCCCATGCCGCGATTGCAGGCACAAGGTATTTATGAATTTTGTTGTATTGTCAATACGTTTTGCCTCGGTTGTTCACGCGATTAACATAATATTTGACATATATTTGACTTGCTTGTAATTCCAATACCCTAAATTATTTTTTTGTCTTTACTTCGTTTGTGTAAAACTTTTATTCCTTTTAATAAAAACTATTATACATCTCAAATGTACTAAAAAGAAAATTCTAACTAATAATATCTATACCCAGCCATACAGCTACCAGAGAAGCGTACCACCACCATAACCACATCCACCACCACAACCACTACCAGTGCACCAGTGACCACCAGTGCCAAGACGCTTTCGTACACTGGCGCGATCGTGGGCGCCCGTGGTCATACGTTTGCAGCTAAGCTCACTGCCACACCGCCTGTAGACACCAAGCCTAGGCCCGCGCCTCAGGTAATATTGGTAATATTTGCAATTATTTTTATTTAACAACCTTGTTGTTATATTTATACCATAGTATAAATTGATTAACTATATTTTTTTCCTTACATGAACAAAACGATAAATCTTATTCATAGTATATTTATTCATCATCAGGTGGTACCGAGCAGCCCGGCGCCCAGCAGCAGCGCGCCCGCTAGCGCGGCCTCCCCGCTTAAAGCACGCGATTCACCCCCCGCCAAAATAGAGGAAGAACCGCGACCTATTATACGGCAACATAATGATATTTTGCAGGTATGTTATGTTAGTATTGGCACAGACCAATAAATTGAACTCATTTTATTTTAGTGTAACTTTTTTTCAAATACAAGATTATTTATGCATTTCTTATCAACATTTTATATTTATTTACATTTAAATTTACAGCTAAGCCCTGATAATTCAAGCACTTGGAGCAATGAAGACATACCAGTGAATACATCTTCAGCACTTCACATTAACACCACTCCTCAGGTAACATTTTTTCATAAAAATATGAATTTTATATAATGAATTTTATGAATGCATGTATTACGTTTGTACAATCTTTACATACAAATAACAATGGAGCAAGAAGGACGCAAAGTATTAAATATTTGATAAATTTCCTTATATTAATACTATATGTTCGAAACTAAAAAAAAGCAATGTGTTGAGTCGAGAGTTTAGATTATAAGTAATATATTTGTAACGAATCCCCAGGTGAGCACGAGCGTATCGTGCCCGAGCGCCAGCAGCGTGGCCAGTGGGGGCGCTGGCAGCGGCGGCGCGCAAGAGTACTCGCTCTTCAAGGACCTGTCGGTGGGCGCGGCCGCCATGTGGGGCGCCGACCACAACGACTTGCCTACGCCTCAGGTATTTATTTATTTATTTATGTTAACTATAGAGCTGCACATTATATATGAGAAAATACTTTAACTTTTGATTATAATTTAAATACCGTAACATTGTATATACTAGAATTGTATCTACAATGCTACCTAAAATATAATGTCTTTAAAGAAGGCGGAAGAACATATGGAGAACATAATGTATTTATTACAATATCCTTGCTAAATAATAGAATAGAATCTATATAGAATATATTATATATAATATAAACATACCATGGATAAGTAATGTTCAACCGTCTATATTGACATGGTGAAGCACTGGCCCCAGGCAGACGCGAGCAAGGCGCCGGGATACCGCGGTGGCGGCGGCGGCGGCGGCTGCTCGCCGTGCTCGCGCACCTCCTCGCACGGCTCCACGCCGCCACCGCCACCGCCGCCGCCCTACCACCCCATGCCTATTGGTGAGTCTGTGTTCTTATATCATATTACACGCCCATTCTTGCTGCTTCTCAACTAAAAGTTACATTTTAATAGGCTATTGGACAATATTTTAAAAACCATTTGTGTTAAGTATTTTATATATTCTTTTTCTAATTAAATAACTCAACGCTTCTTTATACAAGGTGGCGTCGCAGTACTTCTTGTGACATAACATGCTTGTCAAAAGATAAACAAGCGTCAAGTTTTGTTTGTCACTCGCGATTTGTGTCAAATTCGAACAGTGATGTCTGTACTAAAATTAGTTACGAATAGTGCCAACGTGTATAAATACGTCGGAAAAGTCAAGAAATAACGTGCATAATATGTTCCAAAAAATGTCAAAATGCATCTAAAGCAGTTGCAACTGTGCCTTGTGATGATATGATAGCTTCGTGTCACGTGAATGAAGTATAAAAATTTAATTAAATGAATGATAATTTGCAATTTATGTTACTTCATAATGCTTTTTGAACTTACAATGTACATAGGTGACAACTATTAATCCAAACTAACAGGGGCCGAAAAAATCACTTTGATCGGGGACATAAACCAACTACCCTTCATAGAACGACTGAACCTATTCCAACTGAAATACACCAGCCCAAGCCTCGTGGCGTCCATCAGTAAAGAGCTCTTAAGATCCCATCGGTGTCCACAAGACGTTACCTATGCTCTAAACGAGGTTTACGACGGAATCTACACAGCTCGACCAAAGACTCGATCTCTCGAAACATCAAGACTCACAGGTGCGTGCATCCCAGAAGACTCCCCAAACACCCTATACCTAGTCCACACGCAGACGGAGAAGACAGAACTAATTCGGAAGGGATATGGGAGTGGCCTAAATTCACGCACTCTTACCATAAACGAGTCTCAGGAACTGACATACGAGTCGGTAGTCATCATGCAAACAAAAACCACAAAGAGTCCCATACACGACAGCATATCACACGCTGTCGTAGCTATAACCAGACACACGAACGATTGCAGATACTACACAAACGCTGAAGAGGACGCCATCAGTAGATTCATCTGTAGAGCCAGAGACTCGGCAACAGCCGATATAATAGAGTATAACATCAAAATGGCCATCTCTCACAGAGATGAAGATGCAATAAGTAAATTAAGAAGAGACAAAGGCGGATCCACCGGACAAGACCCCACTTAAAGCAAAACTTTGAGCAGGGCCCCTCTGGCCCTCAAGTAAAAACCAAAGTAAAACTCTGTGTAAATGAGTATTTATCATAAATAAATAAAAATTAATTTATTAGTAAAAATATTGTGATGTATTGGTGATATTTTTATTATTAAAAAATATATCTGAGAAATACTTAACGTTTGTTGCATGTTAATTTATAGATTTTAATTTTAATGTCCTTAAAGGATTTGCGTTATGGTTATTTAAATAGAATTCTCTATATCACAGGCAATGCTGTTAATGCAATGGACATGAGTGGGCTATCTCGAAATGGACCAATTTTCCAAGACAACTCCAGGAATGGACATAATATGATGGCAAGTTTTTTTTATATATGTATTAAAATTATTTGCTATTTATTTGTAGTTAATGTTGTTATTTTCATAATTATGTTGACGCTTAGTAAATCTTATTATTTAATGTTTTACATTATTTATTATTAATTTTCTCATAAAATTAATAAAGATCTACTAGTTTTTGCTTATCTACTCTGCTAAATTTGTATATTCTAATAAAGGCACTAATATAAGTAATAACATATTAACTTTATTTTGTTTCTCTGGCTTTCTAAAAGAGACCATGGAACAAACTATAAACGCGATAGTTGTGAGTTCGATCCGCATTCCGGGAAATGAATTATTTTATTATATCAATCCACCAAGAAATAACGCACATTGAGTCCTGCTTTCCAATGCGCAATAGCTCGAACTCTGGCGGGAAGCGTAGCGTAGCGTTCTCTTGGCTCACCCTGCTATATGTGAAATTAGGAATGTTAATTTCACTTTGAATGATGTGACATATTTGTGATGAACAGGTGGGCATGCCCACGGGCCCCGGCGTGTCGGGCGGCTCGCTGGGCATGGGCTACGTGGGTGTCGAGGGCGTGTCCCGCCTCAACCCGCGCGCGCCCGACTTCGCTCAACGGCACACGCTGATGCAGCAGCAGCATAAACATGCTACACAGGTACGTTGCGTATGGACATTTTCATCATAAATAATAAATACTTTGATATTATAGACAATTGAATATAATTAAAATATTATAAAAATAATAATAATAAAGATAGAGTAACAATAAAAAATATGGAAATGTAAAAAAGGTGTTATTGCTTGATAATAATGTCGCGAGGCCACCTTACTACGTAGGAAATAACAAAATTGAAATAGGCAAAGGTGTGAAGAATATATAAAGTTATAAAATGAATAAAACTGATTATAAATGTGGTGACTTCAAGTCTAAAATTATATTCTTAAGTATTAAATAAATTATGTTACTAAATAATATACAAATACAAAACATTTTAATAATCTTTACTTTTGTCTAATTAGCAACTTTTGCAACAGCAACTGTTCCCTGGCGGCAGCGGCGGCAGCGGCGGCAACATCAACTCCATGCTGCCGATGTATCCGCCAAGTGCACAGCCGAAGATGACGCTGGGCCATCCCTACCAGGTTCACATTTTGATTTATTATTATGAGTGTCTGCACTTGGCACCTCGTCTTCTTTAACCACATCGGAGGTACAGTAATAATTCCTCCCAAGTGGAAATGTAACTAGTAATTTTGATATTTAATTATATAGTTAGGCACTTCAACTGCCGTATAATATAATGCTGTGTTGTAACATAATATATCTAATCTTATAGGGGTGTAAAATGTTGTAATTCAATACATTGTAAATTTCTTCAAAAGTTAACAGAGCTTTGTCAAAAGCAAAGTACAAACTGTACATTACTTATTCCAGTCACTAATCGACCGTACCGTGGGCGTGGGCGTCGGCGTCGGCGTCGGCGTGAACTCAGTGGGCGTGGGTTGGGGTGAAGAAGAAGAGCGCAAGCCCCGTCCAATAGGCACGGAACGCGCGTGGAAGTTGGCCGCGCCCGATGACTGGCTGCATGCGCACCACCATCGCACCGACCATGATAGATACCAGGTTTGTGTTCCTACTATTAACACGCTGTGTCAATATGTATAATAAAAGTAGAACTAAGATTATTTAATATATTTTATAATTACAATACTAAACACCTTTTATTTCTATCTATCTAAATATTTACAACCTATTTATTGCCCTACAGCAAAACGTAACCAACATGGGCGTAAACGTGGGCGTCGGTGTTAACGTGGGCAGCGACGCGTACGGCGCGGTGGGCACAGTGGGCTCGGTGGGCGCGGGCGCGACCGCCTCCGCGCTCTCTATGATACACACAATGCCGATGCCGTACATGCCGCCGCCCGACCACCACCACTGGGACCAGCAGCACCATGGTGTCGACAAACAGGTAAAAACTTCGTCAAATCATTGAATTAAGATCGCTGGCGTGATGAAATAATAAAGTGAAAATCACCAATCCGGTAGGACTGGGTTTAGTGTGTGATGCATGGTGGTGAGAAACGTTAGTAGCAATAAACATACAAATTCTTCTCGTATACAGTGTACACACTGTATACGCACAGCACAGTTGTATGTAACTATACTATAGTATATTCATCATTCCCACAGCAGGCCTGGAGCAAGTGGAGCCACTAAGCGTCAGCAGCCGCAACTATCCACGTGGATTATATATAATTGTAACCCTTGGAAAACGGTGTAGATATTAGTGAGAAAGAATTATATTATACAGATTATCTATATACATAATAGAGAAAATGTCCTATCGAGAAGAGTCCTTATACTGTTCGACCGACTGAAGTGAGCGTGTCGGGTGTCGGGGCCGCTTGGAATGTGATTCCGCGCGTTCATGTTCACTTACTGTGTATGGCATGTTACGATCCGCTGCTGAGTTGCTGACAGTGATGATTAAACATGTAATAATAAATTTGCTTGTACATGAAGATTAAATATCATATATTGATGCACTGTAACCACTGGTGTTTTTAATGCCACCTATGTTTTTTCAATTATAATTTTTTATTAGATCTATTTGGGTAATGTGTATATTTATAAGTAAATTATTACTGAGGACTTGCTATGTCTCGAATATGATTAAAGCAGGATATGCGGTAAGTTCTAGGCAAATAAAACCGTTATTAAAACTTTTACAGTGTCTTCTTGAATAGGGCCTCACTTGTATACTTTACATTGTTCTTTAATTATCCCGATAATTTATAATTATAAATTTTATAAGGATATTTAGTGATAGCTTTATATGAAAACCTACTTTTAATTTCTTTAGTGAATAAGGTTAAATTTCTTTCAATATAAATTGGAACAAAACTATTTTATTTTTTACTAATTAATTATTTATTAAAGAAAACAGAGATTCATTCTGAATAATATAAAATATCTTATAGAATATTTTTTACAAAAAATATTAACAACAATCATGTTCGCCAGACAGACTTTATATATGTATATTTTTTTATTGTTTTATCTGTGTATTCAATATTTTGAAGTAATATTTAAAATTAATCAATTACATAAATGCCATGTTTCATGATTCTTTGGAATCCTTATAGAAATACAAATTTTATCATTCACCTTTGACAATACTTAAATTATTTTCACATTTTAAACGTAAACTTTACAATATTATATAAAATTTATAGCTCAGTATGTCTGGCCATGATCTTTCCTTCGAGCTCTGTGTGCAACTTCTCTACTTTGCGAGTGTGCTTCTTTATCATCTGCTGTTGGTCTGCAAAGTGGTCCATCTTGTCGCCAGGTGCTGCAATCTATAAAAAAAACTTAATTGAACTAACTTGAACATTTTAACAATTAAATAATACCTAGCTAAGTAATAATAAAAGATACAATAAAACAAAAAGACTAACGAAAGGCGCAGTGGCACTGATTTGTAAATGCGACAGCTGTGGGTTCGATCCCAGTTTGGTATTATTAAAATATTATTAATTTTTAATATTCATTAAGCCGCTTTTGCAATTTAGCACTAATATCTTCAAATTTTTTTAACCCACGGATGGTGGTGGTGGCATTCGTTAATTTATCCGTACACGCCGATTATGAAATTGTTTTATTTTAAATTAATTGTAATACTTGATAGTAAAATAAAGATAAATCTCTTAAAGAATAAACAAAATAATGCCAACCTTACTACGATGTTTATCAAAGTTGGTCGCGTGGTCCGCGTGCAGGGTGCGCAGCTTCAACAGCCGAGTCTCATAGTGATGGAGCTCTACCTGTTGGACGGTAATGTGGAGAAAGAAAAAATAATTTTATTGTCTATCAAGTAAATAAAATAAATTCACAGTAAATACTATTTATTAAACAATGTATGAACCAATAAGATTACCTATACAAAAAGAGTAGCATTTAGCTAAATAGTATGTAGTACTAATTTCAATATTTAACAATCAATTTTTAATTGTGAAAACTCAAATATAAGATGACTTAGGACTTTTCAGTTAAGATGATTTCTTATTTCCTTTCATGAGAAATTACCTTGTATATGTTATTTTTAATAATACTTACCTCAATATATTGAAAAAACTGTAGTCATAATGAGACAAACAAATCCGAAGTAATCCGTTAACTTATGAAATTCAGTACAAACAATTACCTTCAAAGAAGCCAGCTCGTCTACAGTGAAATTAGCCGCCGCTGCTAAGCGCCATAGACCTTGTACTTTGGGTTCAATGAACTCCTTGTTATTAGGACCTGTCAACAATTTTGATAATTATCCACCATACCACATTTTGTCTACTTTCAATAATTAAAGGGCCTTTGCTATAAACTTGAAAAAGGTTGAACACTTTAATGTAACAACTATCACATACTTTACAATACTTTAAACATACAATACATAAACATATTTTATAGGGTTTAGGACTTACAATTTTTTTTATTGAGTAGAAAACTTATTAAATAGAACTTAAAAAAAAATTTCACAAACCAGCCAATGTTGGATCGACTCACAGAACACAAACAGCACTGTGTGTACAAAGAAATTATTGTTTTTTAGTTAAATCCATTTTCAGAGTATTAAATATTAATATATAAATCCATCTATATTCAAATCGAATTCGAGACATTGCGTGTTGAGAAGCGGAACTGAACGCCGGGTTTTTTTTTCCCAGTGGTGAAATGAAAATAAGTCTTTCCCCCGAATAAGAACAGAACCTGCCCTACTACATCACGACAAAAACTTAAGATTTTATAAATATAACCTCTGGCCGAAAGTCTCTGAAGTCTGTCATAGCCATCTCGCAGGCCGCGGTGTTTTTCACGCACCAAATTAGCCTTATCAATGAAGTTTTTGTCGACGTTCTCGTTGTTATCACGATCATAGTTAATGTCATTGAACCTTTCCATTTCGTCTTCATCTACTGCATCTGGAAGACAATGTATAATACTTAGTTAAATTGAAATCACAATTTTTGCTTTAGTAGTATAATTAATTCTTCTATTATTTAATTTTATAATTATTTCTTATTATTCTAATAAGATAGCATTTATTGAAATCAATACAAAATATCATACTTTTATATGCCTCTTGATCCCCAGTCTCCATATTAGCAAGTATATCATAGTACTGGTCAATTTTATCCTGATGATGAGTGAATTCTTCCCTCAAAGCAGCAAGCTCTTCACTAGTGAAACCTGAAGCTTCAGCTTTAGCCCACAACATGTTCAACTTCTTATCTTTAAATAGACTTTTGTTAATGTACCCATCCATAGCAGAGTTGTATGCCTAAAGTATATATAAAAGGATATGCATTTAATGGCAAAAAAAGTGATACCTCTTGTATGAGAGAAACATGAATTGACAAATATTTTAAAGATCTAGAGGGGTAATCATGAGCTATTGATGGTGTATTAATGTACTAACAAATATAAAATGTTATTTTTGAAATCTTTATTAAAAATTTATGAAATGTCATACTACGGTGGACATGGTTGTTATATTGAGATATATTTTCTCAATATATCTTAGCAGGTATAAAAACATACAAGCCGATCACAGTACTTTGGGTGTTTTTACATTGTACTCCAATTTCTATTATATATAGCTATAATCTAGCCAAGACTAAAAGTTTTAGTAATTATTAATTGTATTTTGTAATATTGCCTTTGCACACAAAATGGTTTTTCAATGTTTGTTTTTGGTTATGTTACCATAGATCATACCACTACCAGGACACGATGGAGTAAAAGTTTTATTTCACATTATATATCACCACTGCTGCCATATCTTAAATTTAACTTTATGTATGGCTCTGTGCCATATGTCTATCTCATATTACAAAGTTTATTAAATTGTTATCAGTATTGTAGAAAAACAGATGTCATTGACACATGTGCTGTGGTTGAACTTTGAAATACTATATTATCTTAATATGTACATACTACGTTCAAAGTTTATCTTTAACATTATTGAACCCTACCTAAAATCTACTTTATTTTAATTTTATGATAAATAATCTTGCAAAGTATTAAAAATATTTATAACCACAAAGTAAATAATATCATATGGAAAATAAAAATATTATGCACCCACATATGTAATACTTTCAATAAATATCAGTAGTAAAATTCATGTTCTAAGAATATATTCACAAGTTAAAGTTAAAGGATAAAAATAAAGATGATCTTACAGGATCTTGTTTTTGTTTAACACCAGAAGCATCATCAAAATGTTCTCGTAAACCATAAGCATTCATTATATTTGTAAGCTTTCTTCTTAGATCTGCTTCTTTAAAACCTTCCTTGTCACCCCCTTCACTTTTTACTCTTTTATATGTAATTTCTTCTTTGTCTTGAATCATCAAATCACTATACAGTGATTTAAGCTTTGGTTCTGTAAGACGCTACAATGAAATATAAAATATGTAGTAAAATAGCTTGAATAGTTACTAAATTAAAATATATATAAATTATTTGATGTCTTACTTCAATTTCTTGTAATTAAAACTTACCAACTGGGCTTTTGTCCATAAAATATTTAATTTATTCATCCGAAATGGTTTCTCTAATTTTCTAAAATCTACTTCACTAGTATTCTTCTCATTAGCCTTTTTGCTGTACTTATTTTCACCAAATACATAACTTATCAAAAACGCTAATATAAGAAATTTTAATTGATATAAAATCATTTTTGTAAGTATAATAAGTATATTTTAAATTACACTAGTATTAACCACTGTTGATTAATTGACTGCAATATTCTTCTACCTTCTACAAAAAAAGGCACTGCAATGTAAATCGTGGAATGAATACTAAATAACAATAATGATATTGTTAATTCTGTTCTGTTCGTAAGTAATAGCGTGCCAGTTAAACACAATAATATTGTTTATTTATCTTACAAAGAAAGACAAATAGAACAACGTAACAAATCACGGTCACGGTATTGTCTTTTTGACATGTATCGTGCAGCTGTCATTGAACTAGTGAGATATATCCATTATCCACCACAGAATACATTTATACAAGTGATATATCTGTCTTGTCTGTGAGTGAGTAATAATGAGAGTAACTAAGCTAGTCTAGAAATAACGGTAGATTACAACTTCGAATAATTCAAAACATTTTAACCATCTAGGATGAAGTTTCACCATTTCATGTTAGTATGATCACAACAATCCTCATTTAATGTAGTGATTGATTAATTTAATGAAACTTTATAATTGAAATAATTTCATATTCGATTTTTTTCTTTCAATGTAGAAGTTTCTACTAATATCAGTGGCCGAATTTTACAAAACGACCGCACGTGCGGAATACGCTAAATAGGATATAATTTTTATCATTACTCTGTTGCTTATAATTAATCTGTGATTCACATATGATGACAATAGATTATAAAAATACTAGATTAAAAAATATAATACCAAACAATTGACTAATATATACCATAGATATAATCATATAAATATATATTTATTAGTATATTTTATAACTTAATTATTTTTTATTTAACTAATAATTTATATTTATTTTTTGTGCTGGTAAGCATTACTCCATTTGATGGCGAACTTCAAATTTTTATTTGACATTTAAACGGGAAACAGATTTTATCATCCAAAAGTAGCTCCGAGGGTATAGCACATAAGTGGCGTTGTTCAACGAGGTGTTGACGCTTCATTAATATTGTTATTTTAGTAAAAATGCAATCTAAACAATTATCAATGTCTTAATGTGTTTATAAAATCATTGCTTTAAATCAAAGTTTTATTTTGGATTGGTTAATTATCAAAACGAATACAAAACATTTTATAATGGGAGTCTGTAATCTACCCGTCTGATTGCATCTCATGAATCGTCGGACCATCGAAACTTTCTCTTAATACCTTGCAAGTATACTGTTACTCAACATTTAGTTGTGAAAAGAGGTCTGAACAATCTCTGATGATTTATAACGGTAGTTTGTAATTTACGTCAAGCGTGCGAAGATTAGATTGACGATATTTGTTTAGTGTAATGAATTGAGTGTTGTGATGGTGGAACGTGAAGGGATGCGTCGTGGTGGTTGTGGCTGGGGTGGCGGAGTTTTGGGCCGGTGGTCGCTCCGTCGACTTCTCTTAGACAGCCCTTTGGTAGGCCGAAGACTTGCTCACTCAGGTAAATTATTATGTACATCTGCAATGTAGGGGAATATGATTCATACTTTAAGAATTTTTTTCATATTTACAAATATTAATTATTTTAATTTTAAGTAGTTTAAAATAATTAATTTTTATTTACTTTTTGAACTGAAAGAACATATTTCAATTAATTGCCAAAAGTTATTCAATTAGAATTCTGTACACTTACATTAATATGATTGTAACAATTTCCTCTAAAATGAATTTTCAAGTGAAAAAAATCAATTTTGATGTTGATTGTTTCTTACGACCACAACCAATTGTTAGACATTGGAGCAATAATGTCTCTCAATCATATAGGTCATTGCCATTGACTTGGTCATGTCTTAGCCTACAGCTGACCTTTATTTGTTAGTGAATAAGATTGACATTGTTGCTAATGAGAGCAATAATAAATTATGATAAATATAGAATGGAAGTACCATAGGATCTTAATGTCAATCCTTCATTGTTTACCTGCCATACACTTTAGATATGCAATGTGAAATTAATTTATATGATTTGTAAGCCATGATTATACCAATATTTAATGAACATTTTCAAATGTATACATGTTTATTATTTGAAATATTAATTTAATCAACAATTTTCAAGGTATAGTTTTTAAATAAATGTAGTAATTTAAAACAAATAAAAAATGTTCAACCATTATGCACATGTTGTGAGACAATCACAGAAGCTCATGATGATAAGGAAAGTTTAAAATACTTTTCTTTATAATAGTATTAGTCAGTCGTCATATCAATAATATTTTTATAATCCTATCCTTATACATATCTAACTAAACAATGACTTAGCTCTCATGTTAGTGCACTGCGTGTTAAACCTCATTTAGCAATAAAAATGACTCATTCAGTGTTTCTCATACAAAACAATAATGAGAAATTATTTCACAATAATACTGATTAATTCATGCACTTATTTAATATAGATCTAAATATATTACTTTATACTTTTATTTTATTGTCGAATGAAAAGTAAATATTTATAAGAACTTATAAAAATTTATTGAATTATGAAAATATTAGATGTTTGATGTAAATTACATTATTATGACCTAAATGATACTAAACAAAAATATTAATTTGTGCCACTTCATGATTTGTAAAATATTTTTGTTATTACAGCATGCTAAAATAAAGAATAAGCACCAGCTAAATTTCTTTTTAATTGTTGGTGTGCATTCATTATATTTACAATGTTATAAGTACACCTTAGCCCAGTTTCTCAAAGGCCACTATCAACTTATTTTTGTACCACATTTATAAACATAATATTACAAGGCTGAAGAAGATATTAAAGCAATGAAAGCTACACTCAAGGTGTAATAATATGAAGCATGCTGTACATATATAATAAACACATGATAAATATTTCAAAAACTTTATGAAATATATTATAATTTTTAATAATAATATTTATAAATTTCTTTAGGTGAATTAGATGACAATATTACAAAGAAAAATGTACATACACTAATCCTCCGCATTTCACGGAAGTTGGCACACCAAGCTTATTCATTTCTTTGTAGTTTGTTGTCAGACCTAATCCAGGGTATTGATAAAAATGGTATTAATAAAAACAGTGCAGGGTAACCATGAGGCTAAACATTAACTGGAATTGTTAATACAAATAACTACTACGTAGGTATCGTGGCCGGCGTGGCGGCGATGAGTTCCGCTACCTAAATCGCGATATCTTTAATTTTGGTGGAAATCGAATATGTACTCGTCACAATATGATAAAAAGTGTCAGTCACTTTTCATAAGATACTTTTGTCGCTTATACGCTTACTCGCACACTTACGGCGTTCAGATTTGAGAGGCATGCAACTGGGGCAATAAAACACGACATATACTTAAAGCATTTATATCTCGATGAACACAAGGCTTTACATTCTCTTGTATTGCTTGCTTAGTGCTTAAATTTCAAATCGTAACAGGTAAGTCGTTTAAATATTTTATCGGATGTAAATTTTTATAAATTTTAAGAGGATTCATAAAATCGTTTTATAATTATATATTTGAGTAAGTCATCGGTTTTTCTGCGTTAGTTACTAAAGGATACTAAAAACATTATATATGAATTTTTTGTAGGTATTTTTACATATATAGATAGGCATAGATGATAAAAGTTGAATACGCTTATAAACTTGACATACGATTTGTTATGTAAAAGGATACTAGACACACAATATCCTTGATATGACTTCAAAAGCTATTTAAAAATATATTTTAAGATAAACGTATATATATATATATATATATATATATATATATATATATATATATATATATATATATATATATATATATATATGTATATATATATATATATATATATATATATATATATATATATATATATATATATATATATATATATATATATATATATATATATATATATATATATATATATATATATATATATATATATATATATATATATATATATATATATATATATATATATATATATATATATATATATATATATATATATAATATATATATATATATATATATATATATATATATATATATATAGAAGCTTGCTAGAAGATTCGCTTAATTCGCGTCCACTTTGGTCGTGAAGGTGACTTGAAATACAATTGAATAAAACAAGTTTTGAGAAAAGGGTAACCATTCTGGATTTATATTTTATAATACAACTATACTCTTATGTACATATATATTTGTGTTTATTTTAAAATTTTAGCCGTTTTTTCGTTTATTATGTCACTTTATGCCAGTGTTATAAGAAAAATCAAATAATGTATAATTTGATTTAATTAGTACTAAAAAAATTTACTACTAAAATTTTTGTGGTCCATGAAATATATAGATATTTCTTAAATAGTTTTAAGAACGAACAAGGAATAAGGATCCCTCAAAGGTAACTTTTATTTACATTTACTTTAAAAACAACACATTTTGAATTGTATATTCAACTTCTAAAAATCTTTTACTTTGGTGTAACTACATTGATATGTATATGCTAGCTGCATGGTGAGTAGATACTATGCAAGGCACGCAAGTCGCAGCAATATTAAGAAGCAATTTCCATAAAGGTAGAGCGTTTCCGCGTCTGGCTTCCCAGGCCTTTAGATGTGATTAGTTGCGCCACATTGACTGCGTACATTTTAATTTATAAATATTACAAATACTTATGGCCTGTTCATTTAAGTTTTTAATTTTAATTTTAATGTATAAATGTACTTATTTGTATTATACTAATGTAATGTACTTATTTTACCTTTTACTATATATTTAACTGTATGAGATTTTTTACTTACAATATTTCGATATTCATTACATTCATATGTTATATTCTATAATTTCACCTAAGTAATGCATCTGAATAAATACTCTTTTGTAAGATTAACATTATTTCGTTTCGTTTGAAGTCATCATTTTCTTTTTTAAACACGCGGCGGGAAGCTGGGTGAAAGTGACGTGCACAACGGTGCTCATCTTAAGTAGGTTACCTTCATTTGTTTTAAAAAAATAACGAACTCTTATTGTATAGTTGACGTTTTGTTCTAAATTAATAGTCAGCCCTAGTTATCGCGGCCGCTAAATATTTTCTAAATGACGCGTACTTTTTCTATGAATTGTAAAATAGTATAAATATTTTTTGTTGACACCCGATTTGTAACACAATTGGTGTGTTAGTGCAAGGCAGATTTGTATTTATAGATATTTTACCTTTCAAAGCTTGACTATTACAAGGAAATCTAGGCGTTCATGCGAAAATGTCGTTCAAGATAATTATTTTTCTTTGCTATCTATTTGTCTATGGATCTTTTTTGTTATGTAGTCTTTATCACAATACCTCTAAGCATTAAATTACAATTGTGTAGCTCCGCTGATGTGAAGTTTTCATGCATAGCGGAAAAACGAGCCGTGAGACAAAATATACGGCGATACATGTGATGCAATTTCAAATTGAAGAAAACTTTCTATTTAATAAACAAGAACTTTATTCGAAATATATATATAACAATTTACATTTTAAAACAAAACATAAATAATATAATATTATTTATGTTTTGTTTTAAAATGTAAATTGTTAATATTAATTATTTGTAGATACAATGTACTCCATTTTATATTTTTATTTTCTATATATATTTATTTTACAATAACATAGTATTCCATTATTACCACATGAACGCTTAATTTTAATATAGGTGAATAGTTCCACAACTGTTACGCGTTTTAATTTGGGAAAACTTTATTTGCTTATTTTGATTTTCACCTAAAATTCTGTAAATTATTAAGTTTTTGGATGTATTTGACATCGTATTGCTCTCTTGACTTGACGTTTAATACAAACAAACATTTACGCTAATGTGGTGTTGTTAATGAGCGTAGTTTTCACTATTGATTACTTTTCGTATGCTGGCTGACTTTGATCGTGACTTTCTTATTATACATACTGATATTTCACTCGGGTCTCCAAGTAACATCTATTTAAAGACATTGAGTGCCGTACCGTTCGGTTATGTCCCGGTCTTATAACAACAAGAACGTATTATAAACTTATATATTCCCAAAATGGAGATTTTAACTATTAAATTAATTATCTACAATAATAGAAAATAATATAAGTAAAGTAACTCCAATTCCACTGTGTAATTTGGTGTGAAACATCTATTCTTATCACCTGCTTACTATTTAAATATGAAACACACCGTGAAGTAAATATCTAATATTAAAATATTGTACTAGAAAAAGTTCTTTGGATCTGCTTAACGTAAACATAACATTGAGGCTAAGATCTAGAAAAAGTAGGTCATCTCGATCCCGAAGCTGAATACCTATTGTTACAAGAGTGCAAAACATACTGACAATTAATGTACTACATAGATATTATATTTACATAGATATTATATTTTTTGGATTACGGCTATTGCAATTAAAATTGCAATAGTTAAAATAATACTAAGTATTAATATTACTACCACTGAACCTCCCCCTGAACTTCCTCCCTTTGGCAAGAGAAAGCGCGGCGTTGAATTCCGCCGCTCAAAAACTTGCTTGACACTAGGTTCCACTTGCAGGGGCAGAGTAGGTCTGTTATATGCAGGATACATTATAAAGCTATGACTACGAAACAAGTAGATGGGTCCGTAATCTTTTAGATTTTAAAAGACAAAGCAAAAGTAATATAAAATATTTCTATGAAATATTTACACATACGAGAATCGGCTACACTTTGGCCGAATACCGGTTTTTGATAGGTTTGTGAAGAGTTTCTAGAATAATTCAGAATTATAAATCAGACCGTACAATCTATAAAAGAGATATGCGTCATGCCGTTGACATTAGGAAGTCCTGTTTCGTTTCTTACAGATGGCTATTTGAATACGGCAACTTGTTGAATGTTGAGATCGTGATACCAAGCCGTAATATCCGTATTGTACCACTACATTATGAAATACTATATGTATTAAGTGTTATTTAGCGCAATCGGGCAAAATTACGTCAAAGGCATCAATCGATATCTCCTAACAGACATCATTCTCTCAGCTTTCTTATCATCTCATCTTATAGTGATAATGGCTTCAACATACATTTAAATAAATATCAATATAAGTAATACACGAAAATTCTACACCAGATAAATGGTCCCATATCCGCTCGCGCTCAATCCCAGATAGATTGTTTAAACGTTTACCGAAACCTTTTGCTTACTCTCATTTGACTTTTTCGCATATTGACGTTTACTCAATCGACGTGAAACAACGTCATTGTTTCACACAGTTTATTTGCTTTTAGCTCGAATTCATAGGCGTTTCGTTGTTTGTTCTGACAAAACGAGCGCAAAATTGCACTTTTAAAAAGTATAATAAAATATTTGATCTTTAATCTGTATTAATCTTGTAATATTTATATTTCTATACATACTAATACTATTAAATTAAAAAGTTTGCTTAGTTGTGAGTGCTAATCTCAGAAACTACTGGTTCAAATTAAAAAAAAAAACAAGGCCAACGCTATATCACTCGCGAAAATCTTTCGATGTAATCCACTGTACCTGTGGTCAGAGTTACTTCGGGCACTTAGTATGTTATGTGCTATTTACACAACCGTTATTTGTATCCATTGATAAAAGCTACTCATAATATACAATTATAAGCTACTACTTCAGAAGTCTTCAATTGATTTCTAAATTAGTTTAAAAATTGGTATAAACGTTTAGTATTATTCAAGTAAATATTTAACTTAAATAATTTTCTTAATATTTTAAACTACACGAAGTAGGCTTTCCAATAGAAACTTTACACACTGATCTTAGTAATTGGCTTTTAAGCACATAAATTTAAAAATAAAATATAAATAAGCTAAGTTAAAGCCCACGCAGTCGTATTTCGTGCTCGTTGAGAAGTGTTTGTATTTCAAATAAACAAAAGTTTTATTCAATTTCTCATTAACAGTATATTTATAAATTAAATTCTTAATTATAACCACTACAGTAGGTCATGCATATTGTATTTCGACACTTTACGAATGTAACTTTATTAATTTTTATTTAACAAGTAACCCAAATCTTCGTTTGCGTGGGCCTTTTTATTTTCGTTTACCGATTTTTTTTTTCAGCTTAGCTTACTTTTTGTTATTCTGTCACACCAGGTATTTCAGGTGTCAGGTGAAAAGTGTGCACCACGCTGAACAATTTTTGTTAAGGCGCCATTTCCTTATATGATTTAGCTACACATTATGGTTAATTTTGAGATGTTCCAGATCTTGGATTTTCATATGACAATGGAAAATCATGTGGAGCAATTTTACTAATGAGCCATTTTCTTATTTCTTATAGTTAAGCAGATCTATTGTAGTTCTACATCAGGTACTCTTAATTTGTTATGTCAATGAATAGTTCTTTTCATTTTCTATCATTTTTGTTATGATTAATAATTTAACTTAGACCGGCTTGGTACATAGCGACTGATTGTAAATGGTGCTAGTCCCCAACAACATAAAAAATCGCGGATTTGAATCCGCGTCACTTGGAAACAGTCAAAGCGCTCTGACCACTAATACGATATCATCGAGCTACGCCGTAATTATGTTATACAAATATCCGCTACCCAAAGCTTAACGCTAAGACATATCATTTTGGCAAGAGAGAATGCTATTTCTTAAATATTTATTTATTTTCCTCGTTCTGGTAACAGGATAAAACGCGTCGTTGAGTTTCGCCACTCAATACGCAAGCTCTGGAAAATTGAAGTGATAAAACGGAGAGTCGTAACACGAGGTGCCCCTCAGCTTTATGCGGGATAAAGCGTGAAGCTATTTATTTCATTAATAATGCCCATAAAAACATTGAAATACCTTACATTATCTTGAAATACTTATAAACTGCTTAAATTTAATTGTCTAGAATTTCCACACCTATCTTTTGTTTTTTTAATAGCAAGAAGGCGTATTTGAAGAAATTTTCTTTATGTTTGCTAAAAACAGTCCAGGAGGATAAAGTTGACACGAAAATAAATGTTTAATAGGGCGTTTCACTATATTTTTATTATTTAAATCTAATAGGTTATTTTTTAATATTAAAATTTGAATACATTTTATTATCAGAATCGTTACCGCTAGCAACATGTTGTACGACAATAAAACTTGTCATGCCTAAACGTACTCAATTATATTAGTTTGGTACAATTTCGTTACTTTGACAAAAGAAATGCTGATATGTTTTGCTATTCCTGTCGCGTCTTGTAGAAAGAAACCCTTAAATGCAGGCATGTTAAACCCTTAAATGAAAGGATATTTTAACTAAGTAGATGAAGTAACCGTTTTTAATTTATTATTAAATGCTTATAATTTATATTATGAAATAACAATTGTGTAAAACTAACCGTTTTGGTCAATTTTAAACGTGATTAGTCACAGATGTAAATTTATACAATTATATTTATGCCTATGTATGTGTATGTGTATGTGTCTGTTTGTGATTACAAAATGACAGTTTTTTTTTGATTGCATATTGTAATTTACACAACACTAAAACACAAATAGAAGATTTAAATTATTTCGTGTTTTTCTGTTTGTCCGGACTTATCTCCGGAACAGCTGAATCGATTTCTATTTGACTTTCACTGGAAGATAGAGAAAGTTGTGGAGAGCTTATAGACTACGTCGACGTACTATCCCAGAAGTCTATATTTTATCTATATAAATAAAATTAAAGTGTCTGTGGTTTGTGATTTCAAAATAACTGTGTTTTTCAAGTGCATCTTGTAATTTCCACGATGCTAATACATTAAAAAACATGTTTAAACTTTTTGTCTGAGTTTGTCTTCCTGTTTGTCCGGCTAATGGCTAATCTATGGAACTGTTATAAATATACATTCCCTGACACTTATTGCTAACCTTAGTGCTTGGTAAGCACCTCTCTTAGTTAAACGTATGGTAATTAGT
This sequence comes from Dione juno, assembly GCA_037127375.1. Lineage (NCBI taxonomy): Eukaryota > Metazoa > Arthropoda > Insecta > Lepidoptera > Nymphalidae > Dione > Dione juno. The sequence continues at coordinate 82,999 of JAXRJS010000018.1, read as the reverse complement.
CTGAATTGATTTTTATAGAACTTTCACTTGAAGGTAAATGACTTAAAAGTTCTTCTAAATACAATATTAGACTAAATCTGATAATATCGAGCAAGCAAGCGAAGCCGGTAACGGTTCGCTAAAGTGATAACTAAAACTTTACAATTTGTAAGATTTTCCATCATTTTATATATTTATTTATATTTTTTAGCCTCGAATCATATATTTACTTATAATATTACAATAACTCAAAATCATTCAATACCCAGTATAGATAATAGTAATAAGTTTAATTAATTCCTCTAAAATAGTAATTCAATCAATTAATAAATTAATACATTGCACATTCCAATTTTCACACTCCAATTTAAGTTACAAGATTAATCATTTATTATTATTTCTATAGTGAACAAAAAATTATAATATAATTTAATATATATTAGTAAATAATCCTAAATATATATTTTTTAATTGCCTATGTACAAAAAATATAGTAACAGAAAAAAATATATATGAAAAGTATATCTTTTTTGTATTTAATAAATGTAGATTGATAGATATCTATTATTCGTAACACCTGCGTAGTGCCCCACTTAGTTTTATCGAATTGTGAATAAACTTTAATTGCTATACAATTATCAAGTGTTGCAAAGCTAAACGAAACCCTTACTAAGACCATTGTTAATACTATTCTTTGTTTATGGCTTTTACCGTTTTAGGTTATTGTTAGTTAGTTTACTAAACAGGTTTCTTATTGAGCCTATTAAGGTGAGTCAGTATAACATGGATAATTATACAATTAAACATGTAATGTCGAAACATTTTGAAATCTTAACTTCCATATTTACTTATTTATATATTACTAGATTTTGCCTGTGACTTCGCCCCCGTCGTCGAATATAAGTAACTGAGAGTTATGTTCTGGCACATGACATATTTTTAGTGCCTGATATAACATCTATTATATTATATTTAGTATATATATTATATATATATATATATATAGTATATATATATATATATATATATATATATATATATATATATATATATATATGTATGTATATATATTGTGTCACTATTGTTAGAAAGCATTGATAGTGAATATATGTTTCTATTATATAATAATAGTCTGTGTGTTTTTTAATGAAGGTTTGGAATGTGGAATCAATAATATTCTATATGAGGAACCACAGTCATAATTACTGCAATACGAAAAATTCCATCATTATCCTTCACAGAGCTTTATTTTTATCATTACGGCGAGTTAAGCTCTCTAATGACTTATAATTTAAAGAATATGCTTCAACATTTTTTCTGTAGCGACAACCTTTAGTTCAAGTCACGTCGTGTGACAGACCGCAAACCTTGGTACTAATAAATAAATTATTTTTTTCAATTGCTTTCACAAATATCGCAAACTCACTAAAATTTATTGATTTCCTCTTATTTTGGTCGTAATGTTATAAAAATATTGCGTGGTAAATGATGCAATAACGTGTCTCATCCCTGTATCCTTTGCTAGAATAGAAATATTATTTATTCACACGTTATTTGCCAGAAAACAGTTTGCTTATCAAGACAAATTGTGATCGTCTCAAGGAAATTGTTTGTATGGAATATTAATGTAACATTTATAAAGTACACAGTCTAGTACCTCTATTGATCTCGACCGGCCTTGAAATATAAAGAAGTAATGTATTTGTATGTTTATACCTGGAAATTGGTTTTTAGCTATATGCTTTGAACCTGTGGAAAGATACTCGTATGTAGAGAGAGAATCTTGTGTTACAACAAAACGCTATGCCTTTGTCTTAGCAGAGCGAGGAAATGTACATTTTTCACTTTTTTGAGTATCGAACCTGTAATCTTCGCGTTTATAGTCATAAAATGCCATGCCACGACGGCCTCTATATCTAGTTATTAAAAAATTTAATGTGTTCTGTTCCGTTTTTAAGTAATGGCGTTTCGAGCGTGCTGGAAAATGTGTATGTTTCTTAATTCATATGTCTTCCTTAAAAAGCACTAAATGATTATAATATACTATCACAAATTTGTACATGTGTTTGTTGACCGATCTAACCATCACGTCAAATACTATTAATAATAAAATCTCAATAAAAATAAACACAATATTATCTTAAAGGAACTACTTTTACTATATTCGATTTTATTTATTATTTTCACGTGTCTCCTGTCTTTCGGTACGCAGATAAGCATATTAAACGTTTTTTTATAAGTGTATTGGAACGTAATGAATGTGAAAGTCAAAAATACTATTGGATTTGAAGCTACAATCACGATTAGTTAGAAATGCCTACTTATCATCGTATAAACGATATGTTGTTATATAAAATACGTATTTAATTTTATTACATTCTACTTGAGTTATACTCGACCTAAAGTTGATAAAACGTGTATCTCTAGTCCTTAATGAAGACTGTATCCTTTTGGTTTTGATGAGGGTATAATTTAACGACAGCAGAAGAATCTCCAAATAAATTGTTTATACTTAACATAAAGGAACAAACTTGAAAACAATTTGCTTGATAAGTAAAGAGTACTTAATCCTGACAGACTGACACACTTGACATAATTTTGTAAGCGCGGTAGAAACTCGATTAACCGGACCACTTGTTGTGCTTAACCATTCGGGTAAACGAATATCCAAATCGAACTGTCTAAAGAAGTAGATTTGCCCACGCGGGTCCCAGACGTGGGGAACCATAATGCCTCCTTACTGGATCTTATGCTGACTTCACATCTGGAACAGTCCCAGGTTTAAACGCTTTGTTATTTTGGGGTAATTCATACCACTGCTTGATACAGAGTGTGGTGCTCATGAAATCACAACTCCTCGCGACTAGTACAATCATGATAGAGCTAGATAACAAGAGCTTACTGTATTTTTTTTGTTTTAGTTATTTCAGTTCTAACATTGCTATTCTATACGCTACTACAAACTTTAAATACTACAATAATTCTTGTGTCTTCACACCCTATATGCATGTTCGTTCAACTAATTTTAAAGCATATTTGATGAAAAGTTGGCTGGACATTTTTGTTGCACTACAAACTTTGCAAATGTAGCTTAAAACCATGTCGAAAAGTTCACTTTGAATGACGGGAGTGAATTTAAAGAAGTTTACAACTAAATGACAATTTGTAATTTTTCGCTTTTCCTTTTATCTCTTTACACTATTTAACCTATTAAATTAACAAATAAAATGGCATCTATGTTCAAACAAAAAACAGTAAAACATTTTTTTTGTTAAATTATATCTTAACAATGGGTATAAATTTGAAATTGTTCAATCGATACTTTACGAGAAATCGAGCACTACAACCATCTACCGAAAGAATAGTGGATTACTTTTTTCCCAAGTACATATAATCCACATATTTTTATCTTTTAATTTGAATATTTTAGTAGGCTTTTCTAGTATTATAGAATATAGAATAGTCTGCGATATATTCTTATATACTCGGTAGTCCATGTTCCTCCTCTTTCTTCCTCTTTAGAGATATCAAGTTCTTGGTGATTTCAACAACTTAACGCTGTGTTTTGTTCTAACAAGACCGGAGAATTTAAAATGTTTTAGTCATAATCATGTCCTTGGTGATCTCAAAAATCATGTATTACTATTCACTACTCTCGTATACTAGTATGAATGTTGCGATGAATACGTGTTAGCAAACTATTAATCTCCTTGAAATAACTTATTATAATCTGGCCTTTGTGTTTTGGGTAGTATTTTTTGAATGATAAGTTGTGGGTTGATGTAGATTCACGATTACACTTATATTAATTAATAACAAATTGTATGATAACTATTGATCAAAGTTCAATATAATTGTGTATTAATATAAAAACATACTTAGTAAATTATTGTTTATTATTTTAAGGACGTTTTGTGAAACTACTTGTGTTGAAAAGTGTTCATAATGACAGATTTTTTATACATTGATCAACTTAAATGGCTAATAGGACTTGTGTGTTTGAAGAGTAAATATTGTAAGTATATATTACATGACTACATCCATTTTATCTACATTACTTATTTTGTAAATGGCAAAATTGTGAATCACGAATATTATTTTAAAGACATAATAATAAAAGTCTTTGCGCCGCTCTAAGCCTATGCTTGTGTCTAGTATCTAAGAATAGTCTTGAATTTGCATCAAATACCGGATCGGAGGCGAATGGGAGCGGTTTAAGCACGCGACGACTAGTCCTGATGTCAGTGATCCATTAAACTAACAACGTGCGCCGGCGCAGATTCACTATTTCATCTTTATTATTTCAATGATGACGATATTTGTCTCATAATTAAAATTATACTTCATTCCGTCTTACAAAAGTTTTAGTGAATGTTCTACTTAAAATTATATTAATATTGGAACAAAATTTACGTGGGACTTTATGTACAGAGTTGATTACCGTATTACTACGTGACATTTTATGACAAATATATTTTTCATATATTATATTGTAATAGTGTTCAAACATTCATCATAACATTCCGCTTTTCGTTGATAAAACAGCTATTAATTTATTTTCATTTATGAATGTACGTGCTCTCTAAAGATTTCCTTGAAGTGCACTGATGTAACCAACGAGTGACATTAGCGATGTCCACAAAAGGATCATGTCTGTACTTTATTGGATTGTATTTAGTTGAATGCTCTTCCTCCTATTTTTAGCTCGATATATGTTATATAGGCGTGTTATGTACCTATATAAATTTTCTGCTGTGAATAATCTTATTTGTATAAGCCGTTAATTGTTTTTTTTTTATTTTGGCACTATTCATAATATTGTTTTTTTTTTTGCCTTAATTATGTACTTGTAATCGCTCTACAGTATCTGTGGGATTATATTGTTTATATTCCTTTTGTTGATGGCCATGCCCAATAACATGTTATTATTATTTGATCGTTTTTGTTGTTTTTTTTATTATCAAATTAATGAAATCACACCGATCATTCCTACTGATATTTTATATTTACGTTTTAGCTTTTTTATGAGTAGATTAGGTTTCACTAAATGTTGTTATTATATACATACGTCTAAATTGTTAAACATTGATTATCTCATTGCGTTTAGTTGTGAGACGTCCTCATTGCCGTCTAAAATACGGCTTTGTGTTTAAATACTCATAGAAGTGAATAAAAAACTCCTGTTTTGCATTTCAGTCATAAGTCTAGTCTCTGTTCTGTTGAAAAGTTGTTATGTTTAAAGTTGAAAACCTGGATCTTTTATTAGTTTAAGCCTCCTTGTCCGTAAAAAGTGGTAAATAGAGAAGTGTTTAAATTATATATTACCAGTATTGTATTATTATATTTTCTTTATTTATACTTCTTGTCAAATTTCATAAGTCTAGGACAATTAAGTACTACTTTTAATAGTCGACAAACTTAAATTTGCTGTCGGATGCAGTCATTTTGTGTGAACTACAGTAATATAAGTTTGTAATGGTTTTTTCTGGGATATACCTATAAATTTCTAATTTTCGTATATTTTATTTAATAACTCTAGTTCAATGGTAAGGTTGTCGTATAGATTTTGATTACGCGGTAATTTTCATATAAAATGCAACATGTTCTGATTGTGTTGACTTGTGTTTTCTCCTTTTGTGTACGGAACCCTAAAATGACTTATATATGTACGCTTTTATAAAATTACATTACAAACAACGTAAAAAACTGTACTTATAACAGATATGTAATAAGTTCACCATACACTTTTTATTGAACGGGACCTAATAATATAATACAAATAGGTATATTTGTATTATATTAATTCTATAGACCAATTTTACAGATTGTTTGCCTTCACAAACATTAACAATTTGATTGTTCACGTCTGCGTTCTCACTCTTTAGTAATCGATTAGACGTTGTGATTGATTTGTTAATGGTTATTCCATTAGCGTCCAGAATATGGTTTGTATAAATAAGTAAATCTAGAAATAAATATTTTTGGTTATTGTACAAAATATGCATCACAAAGATTCAAGTAACAAGTGTAGGTAGTTAGGTATAGTATGTTCTTGTATAATTTCATTCTTCTTCTCCTTGTTAGTTATGACGTTTCGAGCGTGCCAGTTGAGCACAATTTACCTTATAAATGTGCATATTGCCGCTATTCCTTCCATCTTTTGATTTCAAAGTCAAATAATTTTGTTTAAAATAATTAATAGAAGCAAGCACAAGCTTCATGTTTTGAACATCTACTTACTTTCCACCTGTTGACTTAAATTAATGTCTCAGACCTGAGACGAACCAACACATCAACCATTTTTTTTATAGTTATTAAATCAGGTATATTAATTATCTCGTTTAGTAATTTTGAAAATATATTTATTAAAGTTAAATTAACCACTTATTAATATTTAAGTATTTATGTGCCTCTAAGCAACTTTAAAATTGTAGTGTTTTTGCATTAATAACACGAACAGTTAGATAAACATTCAACACCAGTATGTAAATTTATTTTATTTTTAATGTCTATGAGATCTCGAAACTATTTTTTCAAACAAATGTAGGTCAATGCACCGCAATTTCACTCAATCGACTTCACGTTAATTTGCTAATCTCACTCATTTTATTCAACCCGTGAACGCGATGAATCATAATATCGCGTTAACTTATAACGTTGTGTTAGTTGTTATAACTTTAGCTAATTTACTTTCAAATATAATTTTATTATATATTTTTTATAGATAGATTATATCGTATCACGCAGTGATTCGAATTCGAGCGGAAAGCAGAGAAATTTGGTGTGTTTTCACACTATGTACTCTCCGCTACATACGGAATAAATGGTAAAGCTAAAAAAATATTATTGTGATACACCTACCTATTACAAAGCGTGTTGTTGTTGTATAAGTTAAATTTATATTTAGTTTGCGTTAAGTCTTAAAAATATTACTCTGTAATGATTGAGGAAAACCAAAGTAACCAATAACCATATTATATAAAGAATGAAAGAGGGATTTCCTTACATATAACGTCACAGTTAATGGTACATGGGCTGTTCCCATATATACATGAGCTAGTTAAATGTTTCCTTTTAGGTATGTACGTATACATACTTAATTGTTGTAAGATTTATTTACGACAATATGATTATAACTCTATATATTTCAGTATAAAAATAACAGTATACATAATATTTTTTGAAATACCCTTTAACTTTGACGTTTTAAGTAACTTAATTTCAATAACACATTTTATCTATAAATTTTTTGAAGAACCCAAATGTGCCTATGTATTTCTAGGCCTGGTATTTAATATTATAAATCCGACTATCCATATTCGTTTCAACCGGTACTGTAGTTCATAGCAGTGCGTATTGGTATACAATCGCTACTTTCTCGCAAAAAGTATTAAATAACTCGACAAACCGTGAGAATGAGTTAACTCACATTATTAATCATTGTTACGTGTTTTCTAGATTACGTAGCAATAAATGTACTTATAATATTGTCGTATATTATATGTAACTTAGATATAAGTGATTATTTCATTTTCACATACAGTGGACACCCATAATGGGGCTCTTATTTATACGGATTCGCGATTATTCGGACTATAGATTCGGCATAGTAAGTGGATGTTGTAAAAATGCTTACAACAAGCGTGGTAAAACAATAAAACAAACAGATTGTTTTTTTTATATATTTGTAAAATAAAACATACTATTTTTTTATTAATATATCCGTATGTTTTCCACAACAATTAGTCAGCTTAATCGATTTTCTACTGTAACTTAAACGTAAAATAAGCATTTAATAAATAAATTCTTTTGCATTTATATAGAAATAGATATAAATTGTCTACAAATATACCATCGAAAATAAAATTAATATCGTCCCAGCTCGAAAGTAAACTCGCAAGACTGCACCGCGCCTTTGAGTTATATTTCCGCAGGCACGCTGACACGAGGAATTCGAATGCCAATTGCTCGATCAGTCGACTTGTTTTACATCGCGTCACGTTTTGCTAACATTTTACATGGTGTTATTATTTATTGTCTACCTCATTCAGGTTGATGTCAGCCGTTTACATTATACTTGTATACATGTTTACGTATGCCGGATGTTGTGTTCCAAATATGCAGATATTGATATACAAAAACCGATAATGTATTAATTTTACAGTTAATATATTAACCTCTGGTGACTTTTGCCTCGGTAGGGATGTACGTGACAGTATGAAATTGTTGAGTCTAAATGTTCAAAGAGATCCAGTAAATTAGTCTTAGCAATAGCAGTAAACAGATATTTACAATATTTACAGTATATATGCAGCATAACGTGCTAAGTCTAAGCTCTTAAGTGAACCATAGAATCCCCCCAGTCAAAGTTCAGTTCAGTTCTATGGAGAGTAACTTCCATTGTGCACGATACTCTAGGCCAATATCCGTCAAAGAGCAGTGATGTGTCACTACACTAGTCGAAAAATATATACTATTACTATACTATTATTATACATGTCTTTGTTTAGTATTTATCTAAATATCACGTACGGCAGGCGTTAGTTATTTCACCTCTTGATTTTATATTTTTTATTCTAATGTCTAGGATCCTATATATATTCTATAATTATTTTATATAAACTATTCCTTATTTATTCTTCCAATAGCTACATACACAAAATATAAATTTATATTTAAAACCAATAATATTACAGAATACAATATGTATTTAAAATTCGCTAAGTTTATTTATATAGGTATAAACAGCTTCTAGTTGGATCGTAAAATGTTACTCTTATCATTAGTTTATCATTATCCTAATGAGTTAACTTCACTGGGGTTGCCGCGTGGTTTTTTCTTACTATTTATATATACTTTTCTTTTAAGCATCATTGTGACGATTGTTTTAAGCAACAAGTGACCTTTATGTGGACACTTTTTCAAAATACTAAAATCTTTTCTTTGAAAAGAAATCAAAAACATAGTGATATTTGTATAAATAAGTAAATCTAGAAATAAACTTTTTTGGTTATTGTACACAATGTGCAACACAAAGATTTAAGTAACAAGTGTAGGCAATTAGGTATAGGTATTATTATTGAAAAGAAATCAAAAACATAGTGATATTTGTATAAATAAGTAAATCTAGAAATAAACTTTTTTGGTTATTGTACAAAATGTGCAACACAAAGATTCAAGTAACAAGTGTAGGCAATTAGGTATAAGTATTATTCCTTTTGAGGTATAATTTACATTGCATTGTTACTGTGACAAGTTTGAGAGGAGGAAAAGATTTTTAAATAATTTAAATATTTTTATTCCCTGTATAGTGATGCACTTTGGTTTTGCACTTAAATTCCCATTGCAACTCGCGGGTGTTCATCGGTACATAGTTTAAAATTAATAATGTTGTCAGTTATTTTTTAGAGATAAATGAATTTATTTAATTTATTTTTTGACAAACCTAAGATCTAATATAATTATAATACTAGATTGTTTACTTTGAATTTACCTATAATACTTAATTTTTAAAGTTATTTTTATTACCTACTAAAACAATTTTTATGAGAATTTAAAAAGGTAATATTACAAAGATTATGCAATTTAATAATAATACAGATAATTAAATGTAGTAAACATACTTATAGAATTTATTACTGCTACAGTAAAAATTTATAGTAATTTATGGCTGTAAATTTTTATTAAGTAAATAACTATTTATAAAATACGTTATATTAAAAACTTCAAATTGTTTCCGCATTCATATTCCATAATATGTATATTTAGTTTTTTGTCGCATCAATGTTTTTGAAAGTGCATTCACAAATTATAATTAATTCAAAATATAATTTATTCACTTTAATATCTTTTTATATTATTCATAAATGTTACTGTTACTATGACTTCTTGATGTAAATAAGTATTTCTTATTTTGGACGAAGAACATGTCTGTTAAATAGATAAATAATAATTTTTATTTAAAGAAATACATATATTTACATAGAAATACATAAAAATTTATACTGAAATATTGCTCTCGTCGAAAAAAAGCTTTGTAAAAGTTTTAATATCATTAAAGTGTTTGTGAAACACATAAAATTACAAAAAAAAGTAATGATCCCATATTATATTTGTTACAGTATTGGACCAAAGGGAACGACCCGTTCAGGCAAATACAGATCCATCACAGGCGAGGCCGACAGCTCAGTACATCGCAGAGGACGAAGAGGTAATAAATTATCTATACCTACAACTTACTAAAATACTTTATTATTACTTAGAATTGTGTGATCTTAAACATGGCGCCACACCCACCATTGTATTTTTTGTTATACTTAGCCTTCGCATAAACAATAAAAAAAAATGTTTTCATGTAGTTAGTATGTGTATGATAGATATTATATTTAAAAAATTTGCAATTATGAAGCCATCTTCATGTTTTGCGTATATCAAGACTTTTAGTATATTGTTAGGTAATTTTATAAAAATATAGCCAAAATCCTATACATATATGTACATTGTCAATATATAAAAATATAATGATATAGATTTGGCGTTATTCACAGATTACAGCCTATTAACTAAATCTATAATTGAACCACCTTCTTACAAAATTATTATCTTAGTGAACCCCTGAATGACACTGGCGTTATTATAGCGAGATAGTCTGACAGTATAAAAACGATCGATGGTGGTTGCTTCCATCCTTACTATGGGTAATGATTTTTTACATTTCCTTGCTCTGGCAAAATAAAGCGCGACTTTGTGTGTTTTGATACTAAGTTCCATCTGCCTACCGTACTATATACGATATCTACTTTATGCTTAAAGCTGAGAATACTTTAAAATGTTATTATTTTAATTTATTACTAGTCTTCTGCAATATAGTCACGGCGGTAATAGAAGTTTATACGACTGGTTTTCACAAGAAACTTAAATAATATGTTATAAATCAAATTTCATTCTATTCAGGAAAAGAAAATTGAATACGTGAAGTTTCTAACATCTCAAATATTATAACGTTAAATGCTGTCTAGAGTCTAGACTCATTTTATATATATGTATATATATTCGTCTAGACTCCAGACTTTTACAGATTTAAGTCGTTGTTCAATTATAGTGGAAACATGGCTGGTATGTACCGACCTGCGGTGTTTAAACTTTTGATTAAAGCTTACAAATTAATATCTATTATGCTATTTTATTTATGTATATATGTGGGAAATATTTTTGTCAATTTTGTCATCGTGTACTTAGTTTTTTTTACCTTCACTCTTTATCACGCATATAGCAGGATAGGCAATGGATCTTAGTGTCAAGGCACACTCGCTTTCTGACCGAAGTTCTGACATTATTGCCGCCCTTTACTCATTCATCATTATCTTATCATTCAACATTATCTTAAGAATAGCCGCTAAAACGCACGACTTACCTCCATACCTACTACAACATTACATTATGTAGATTTTTCGACACACACACACACAGATATATATATATATATATATATATATATATATATATATATATATATATATATATATATATATATATATATATATATATATATATATATATATATATATATATATATATATATATATATATATATATATTTACTGCACGATTTATGCTTCACGCTGTATTCCGCACATAGCATAATAGGTAGAGGGAACCGTAGGTTGAAGGAACCTAAGGAAGGAACTTAAGACACTCCGTTCTCCGCTTTGCGCCATTGGAGACATTGAGTGTTGAGTGGCGGAACTCAACGCCGCGCTTTGCCTTGTTGTCAGAGCGATGAATTTTTCAAAATGAAGATCTATAATAAACATTGAATTATGTATAAGTTTGTATGTCTAATTAGTTTTAAATCACTTGATTGAAAACTTATTAATTCTTTAAGAAATTATAAATTCTATGATAATTGGTTGTCTCAATGACCCTAATCAAGTAATGATACTATAGAACAATTAAGACATTAAATACACAATACTTTACAATTTAACAAAAGATTAATACTAAACTGTTTATATTCCAAATGGTGTTTCTACTGTAAAGCTAATATTGTGCAACAGATTGACCGACGGGCAATAGCAATTTTGGCTCATCAACCAGCCTTGGACGATAAAGTTATTTAAAATATATAAAAGATTTAATTTCACCAAGGTCGTTTTAAACGATTCTTGCGAAACTCTATACAATGTCATATTTATTATAATTCCTGTAATTTTATAAACAATGTATGTATGTAAGGTCATCAGCACGATATTTTTTTCCTTTATTATTTTTTTTTTTTTCGAATTCAATGAAAAATATATATACAATGCAGTAATACTGCATTCAATATAAATTCAAAATACTTCTTCTATTTAAACCATTACTAGTCTCATCAATGCTCCAACTGTTCCTTCATACATTCCTGCATTCAGAAATCGTGGCTTGATCAATAATTTCAAGAACATATCGCTTATCTAATGAAACAATGATAAGTCTACCTACAGATAAATCATATAACGTCATAATTATAAGTGCTTCGCTATAGTATTAGTGTGTCAGTGGATCATTTTCCATCTCGAAATATTTTTAAACATAAAAAGCTATTACAATTTGCTATATATATATTCTGTTCTTTTTCGCCTTTTTAAATAAATAGTCGGTACATATTAAGTACAATAAGAAGAAGCAAGCATAAATAATACCTATAGCAAAAAATATATAGGGAGATTATTTCATGCAGAGCATAAATTAAAGCATAAAATTATTATCAAAAAAATATGTACCTTTAATGACGTCAAAGCTTTGTTTGGCTGGCTGGTTAAGGTGTTCTGTAAAGAGCCATAGATTACTAATATTACGTGTATTCTAGTTGACAAGCTAGCATAATTACTGTGAATTGTGCGGTTAATCACATTAAACGCGGTTGAGTAAGGCCGTGTTATTACAATTTTTTTATTATAATTCATACTATTTACTGTCCTAATGTTGAACTTTACGTAAACGTTTATATTTAGAACGTAGTGTCAAAACATTCCATCCTCCGATTTCCTCCATTGCGTGGAGAAATTCAATGCCGAATTAGGTGTTGAGAGCGAGAAATTGAAAATGTCAGATGCTGTGGCTCGCTTCGCCACTATTATATCAAATACTTATAATATAAAATATTATTAATTCAATATTATTAATTTACTATATACGGCCATGGATATCGCTATCTATATAATGGTATGCGCTAAGGCCACTTACTGTAACGTTACAAAGAAAATTGTGCAAGGATGTAAATTACTATCCTTTTCGCACGTACTTCCGTTCACTTATCATCACACAATGTCCGCACATTGAGGATCCAAGAGTGTTTTTTAATTACACCCAAAAATCGATACTTTGTATTTAAATAATATTATAAAATAATTTAAAATTATAAAATTATAATTAATTTAAAATTATATTATTATAATTTTAAAACGGTACCAGGCGGCAATTGAGCCTACACCCATCGCGTGGCGTACAAACGTGACACATGGCGTTTATATTGACTCATGTCTGTGTTTTTTATAATTAAAAAACTCAATGTCAAGTACATTTTCAATTAGCACGTACGATCAATTTATAATTGTCGTGATGGCTTTAATCGAAATCATTGTTAAGTGTGCACTTGACAGGTCCAAATTATATTCGTGGCACACAATATAAATAACATCAAAATGCATCGCGTGCGATGTCCTAACATCACTTTCTATCGGCTATCAACACGCAGACGCATGCAAAACGCGTTGCGAAAGCTATAACCTAATGGTAATACGAATTAAATTTATTACTACGTACATTATACGTAATTGTAGGTACTTGAATGTTGTTAAGGTGTTATCATTTTTGACAAGTATGAAGTGTAATAAATTTTATGTTTCAATTAACAATAAAAATTTAAAAGAATTCAATATTTTACATGACTCCTTCGATATATATTTTAACTTAATTTAGCATATGAAAGCTAAAGATCTAGCCTATTAAAACTGTACTGGCTGCTAATGTATGGATTTTACCATTTACTATACTAGTATTACAATACTCTCATTTATAATAACGATAAACTAGTTATTGTGTCCCTAATTATTATACTATTGAGTCAAAGGGGCTAGAACCCTAAATGTAAAAGTTTATTTTCTCTTTATCCACGACCGTGGCTCTGACGGCTCGATTTATTATATTTTTATTTTCTTTGCTCTGGTAATAAGAAGAGAGAGAAAGGAGAATAAGGCGTGGCGCTGAGTCCACTTAACACGAAGTGTCTCGAAAAGCGGAAAACAATGAACGGAGTGTCTTAACACTAGTTCCCCTAGGTTCCCCTTCCGTAGGTACGCTTATCTGTGCGGGTATACAGCGTAAAGCTCCCAAAAGGATCATCCGTAAGGATTCTTGTAATAAATTATGCAATATTTTAAAATGCAACAAAATCAAGATTCAAGTAAAAATTATGATAAATTTATATACTTATAGTATTTACTTATTCTTACTTATTTTTACTCTTATGATTACTTATTTTTAATTTAATATATACTCGTATTACATTTCCCATGTTATCTTCATGATATGTCCCATAATTACCAGACGAGAGAATTTTCTTTATTTATTTCTTAAAGTTGTTTTACCCAAATAATTGAAGCGGTCAAGTAATCAAATCACAAATCTTTTTGCTCTAATGAACCGAACTATGCCGTTTTCTTAACAACTGAAACAAACTTGTAAGTCATCTTTTATATAAACGCTAAGCGGTTTTACCGTATTGCGGAAGTGTTTGTCATTCTTTTTCCTTTTTTACTGCTTTACTATAATATTCTTTTAATTCTATTATTTGACAACTTTCCATAGAAAAATATAATTTCTGGCGATAGATATATCATAATGTAATGAAAACTAAATGAATGAAGAGGAGATAAATAATAAAAATACATATAAGATTCTGAGGCGCAGTGAGACAGTGTCTGACTGTAAACCCACTTGTGGGAATTGTGTTTTCATTTGGTAAGTTAAATCACGGCGTTAAGTTTCCGACACTCAAGATGCAATGCTCTAAAATCGGGTAGAATGCGGAAATGAAGTATGTCTTGACTCGTTTCTCTCTCTCCATATCCACTCTTTTATATGTGAAAAAAGCTTAAAGCTAAAAAAGGATTTATTTACATATATTTAAATTCAATACTAATCATTATAAACAGGTTATGATAAGTTGTTGCATAAAGAATGTTGTCACGTAAGACAAACGCAAAATAAAAATATTTAGTTATAAAACCAAATATTTTATTACATAGAAACGATCTTCATAGTTTTTTAACCCTTCTATTTATAAGGTTTCATGTTATTTGATATTTTCGACACTTTATATCTTTAGTGAGCACTCGTTATGGTTGGGGGACTTAGCAAATAAATGTCCAAAATAAACTAAAATCTAATATTTGCATAATATACTTGCGATTGAGATGCCTCTTTTTTCACAACCAATTTTGTTATTTTAAAGTATGTATCCAAATCATTAGAAAATAATACTCACAAACACTCGGCCATGTTACATTGGACACGACCGGATCACCTTTACGCTGTGTCGTAACTCAAACTCCTTTCTCTATACAATTATATAAATTGAGCAGCACATTTCGCAATCGTTATCAATCTAACGTGAACTTTATGCAATTCAAACATTTTATAATACCGATTATGTAGGTTTTCATAACTGAGTGTATAACAAGAGTGGAATTTGCTACACTCTACGTGTTACACTTACAGTGTGTAAATTTTTGTTTTTACTATGGTGTCCACGCGTACCTGACTTTGTAATATCCCATAGATTTTTAACTGATCCTAATTAACCCGTTTAAGACGATTTCCCACTCCACCTAAACACATTAAGCATCGAAGGCGTATCAAATGGGATAGGGAAAACGATATCGTGTGAAGTATGATGGTATAAAGCGAGATTTACTTTCTATTTTAAATTGCTCAGTGTGTAAACATATGTTGTTTTTAAGTGTGTCAATGATTCAATTTATAAAGCAGTTTTGTAAAGTAGGTATATCTATAATATATTCTATTTCAACCTTGTCAAGTAAACGATGTAAGTTACATATCAATATTTAGCATTGATAGTTCAAAGCTTAAATTAAATATAAAATGAATTTTGAAAAAAAAATGTGATAGTTTTAGAAATGGTTTGTCATTGTTTTTATTAATTACACCTAACTATATTCATTATGCGTAGTAATAGAGAAGATAGGGTACTCATGATCTAGACTACCCCGTTAGGGATAAAATTAAATTCACACCAAAATTTGTAACTGATATTTTTTTCTTATGATTTAAGTCATAATTTTATATGTATCATATTTTAATTAACTAATATCATAGTACATTGATTTTAATTTACGGAATATGTTATTATATGATATTGTAAAACAAAACTATGTATAACATTTATTCAATTTTATTATTTTAATTCCTATGACAGCACACCGTTTTTTCTCGCGCATTGTGTCGAGGTCTGTGTAAATATAATATAAATTTCTATAATAGCCACACTTATCTATTTCTTTCCATGAAGTTTTAATGATGACGATTGTTCAAAGAATCATAATGACGAGGTTATTAACTGGAATACCCTTGATTTTAAGGATTTTTTTTCAGTCGTTTATATTAAACCTTGGTTAATTTTCTATTTTTAGATGATTTTTACGTAAACGGCATTGTATTTTATATAGTTATTTTAATAGGAGATAAAGCATGTAATACCTACGTATTCAAGTGCCCCACGTGCTAGCTAACATAATAATCCAATAAATTGTCCAGCTTCGTACATAATATGTTGTATATAAACATACACCTTCATAAAAAAATGAGTTTTTTAAAAAATATAAAATAAATAACCCATTTTTTTGTAAATTAAAAACGTCACGTCTTTTTCGTTAAAAGCGTCTTTGATTTGATGATATTATTTTATGATAACTTTACATTTTCTAATGCACAAAACGGCAAAAGACGATAGAAGATAAATTATGATGACGAACCGATACATGAGTACTTACAAATATGTGAACCGTAGACGGGAAATATATCAAAGTGATGCATCGTACTACCTGCATTGTTTATTGATTGATAGATAATTAATTAATCATCTGAAGAAACTGGTTGGACAAACTAAAATTTACTGTTTAATAATCACATCATACAATATTCACTTTAATTAGTTTATTTATGAGAATTAATATAATAGAGACTAAATGACAAGATATTAATTATAAAAAAAGCTTTATAGTAAAAAAAAAACTTAATTAAAATGTATCAGTTCGTTCACATGACGTTATACGAATTGTTCAAGCAAAAAGTTCCAACTGTTCGAAAAGATTTTCACTCTCATTATAATTGAGTATTCGCTGGTAATAATAAAAAAAGAACATTATTTTAACGACAAACTTGCCTTCTTTCTAAATGCACAAGTTATTTGTATTCAAAGAGGTATAAAAGAAAGTCTAGCACTTAAATGTCAATAAAAGCCATTTTATAAAATTAAGTTCTATAAAAATAGCTAAAAGTCAACTTAGAAGAACTTCCCTCGTTAGTCAGTCTCTACAGCCCAGCGAGGCGTAATTGACTTTCACTTAACGAGGTTGACGTAAATACTATAAAAATCAAAAGGCCTACTCTGTTCATGAAATCAAAGCTTAACCCACTTTTTATGCTACAGGAACTTACTGCTAACTGCTTCTGACCGTTTCTAGGTTTTCGTTTAAAAATGTTCTACTTTTTTTTTCTAGATAGTCGTGAATATATAATAATTATCTATATTTCTTTATTTGTATTATATTATATTATAAAGCTGAAAAGTTTGTTTGTATACATAAACTAATGTTAGGAACTTCTGGTTCATATCGATACATTATTTTTGTCTCAATGTACGCTCACTGTAGCTGCGGCCAGAGTTCCCTTGGTCCTTTGAATATAACATATATGATCATACACAACTATTAGATTTTTGCATTTACTGCAGGTTAAATATTTCTTATAACAATTTACACCTTAAATTACGTATATTATGTTTTTCAATATTTTCATTTTATTTACACGCTAAAATTTAAATATAACTAGAAATTAAAATAAAAAAAATTAATGATAAGGTTAAGTTTTACATAATGTATTAATTGACTATCTTACGTTTGAAATTCCATTTAATCATTTAAAAAAATAATATTATGCTTTAAAATATCTTATAATAATTAATTTGGTAGTAAAATCCTAAATTTGAAATGGACTTTTACTTCATATATTGGGATCAATTTGTACAAATGGGAATTTCATATTTATACATTTTAAATCACGTATCTTCCTTTCTGGTGGATGGAAAATTTTAAAACATTTCATTTTAAAACTTTTAACGTAATAACGTAATAACGTAATTTAAGGATTTTTAATTCCTTATATATGTATTATAGATTGTGCCTACGGCGTTGGCCCCGGAGCTAACCGAAATATCTTTGGTACATGACACATTCGTGTTTTACAAGTGCCCTAGGCAACTCGGACCGCAAATACACTTGGTAACATTAAAACGATTAATTAATTAAATAAACGAATTACAAATCGATTAATAAACGAATGATTATTGCAATGTAATATAGCTTACAATCTTCCTTAATGAATGGACTATTGCAAAAATATGTTTTCAATTCGAACCAGTAGTTCCTGAGCTTAGCGCGAGCAACCAAACAAATAGTCACAGATTAGTAAAGAGTGGAGTGCTTAAAATGTAAATAGCGTATTCTGTTTCATTCTCTGCCAGAGTATATACCCAGTGTATTGTTTTTAATCAACCTCTGGTAACACTGCTCCGGTTTGTCTACTATATTAAACATATTTATTTTGTAATAAGCTTCCATAGATAAATAGGTAAACCATAGCTACGTACACACAGATAAGAATAATCTTTATTTCATCCAGAGTTGTGTTCCCGTGTTTCACCTGTGGCTTCGCCCACTTGTACTTCAATAACATTAATTTATAATGCATATAAATCCTCCTCAGAGTCACTGTATTTATTATTACCGTATTAAAAACCCTTACTCAGTTTCCGAGATCTAAGAGTACATCGATGCAACGTTGTCATACTAGCTTAAGAAAATAATGCGTAATATTTCAAAGCTTGGAATATGATATTAATGAAATACCCTAGACCTGTTTAGGATTTTTCCTGTTCGATGTCAGATGAAGAATCACTTACTAAAATTTTAACCTATTTATATTTCGTTCCTAGAAAAATTTATTATCGCGCACGTGTCTTGTAGTTATTTCTAGTACCTTTTAAATATTATGACGTGATGAACTGCTACACATAAAGGTTTCCCTAAAGATTTATATTTAAATTGATAAAATGTAAGAAAAAATAAATTTAATGTGTATTTTGACTGACTTATTTGTAATGCCATTTATTTTATATAATAAACTGTTATGTAACTAGTTTACCCATTTAACGTTTTAAATAAATATTCAATTGCTTAAGCGGAAGGATATGAATATATAGCTTAATTGAATTAACAATTTTAGTGAGTTCCGACGGTGAGATTGTATATCTTTCCGTTTTAAATATTGGATAAATTCAATAAACCTACTGAATATTATAGGAAGCTATATTCATTTCATATTTATCGTGTAAGGTCACTAAGGCCTTTAGATAAAGGGAAACCCCTTTTATGATGCTAAAGTAAAGAGAATTAAAGAGTGAAAAGCGCTACAAATCTGTTCTGTGCACAGTCCATTAATACAATCTAATGGATGTAGTTCTAATGCATTTGCACCGGCTTCTGTGGAGCACTTTCTAGTATTACTACTGTCTTGTAGTTATATGTTTTTCCTTAGTGTTCTCCTTCTTATATTCGCTTACATGCGAAATGAAGCGTATTCACGTTGTTCTGCTATATGAAACTGCAAAAAAATATACTTTTGCTTGCATTTTGGGAGAGATAATTTTATGATCAGTTTACTACTTTTCATTCATTTAGAGTTACTGCTGTCAGAATGGGATATACAAAGCTTTATTTTGTTGACTCTTTTTTAAAATAGATATGTTATCTTCAAATTATTTTTTTTGTTCCAGGGCGAGGTTCTCGACTGTCCGCTATGCCTGTCAACATTCAGTGCGTCAAATATGATGCGCCTTGCGTGGTGCTCGCACCGTTGCTGTGAGCCCTGCCTCCGACAGTACTTGGCTATCGAAATATTCGAGGCCCGGGTGCCAGTCAACTGCCCAGTGTGCCACGAGAGTATGCATCCTTCGGGTAAGTCCATTAAAAAAATTAAATAGTAGTGTACCTAATGTTGAAGAATAAATACTTATAAGTTATAATGGGTCACTTTAAAAGGGTTCAACACCCTACGTGGCCTTTTGGACTGAAATGAGAAATAGTAAAAAAAAAAACTATTTTTTTGATGTTTTCCTTATTGTTGTAAGATGTGCCTGCCACCAAACACGCAATAGCTCAATTTGTTAGTTAAAGAGGAAAACGTGAGAAATTAACAGTCTCAGTAACAAATCTATCTTTAATATGATTAAATAAATATTCTTGTTTTTACGATCATATTCTGTAGTCCAATTAATTAAAAATGGGAGCAATATACTTATGCCGTATGCAAAATATACTTAAATGATAATAAATAATTCTTTATAGATTTATTTATATAAGTATATAAGTACATTGTAAGTACATATATAAGTACATTGGACAGACGGACATCTTTGTGACTTAGACAAATTGTTCTATCTTAATCTAGTCTACACATATAATTTTATACATACACATAGCAGTCACAAAGCGTCTAGTTGAATGTAAACATAGATAACTATGTTCATTCGCCACAGACCTCAACAGACCACTATGTATTTGATATTGTTTCATGGGTCTTAATTTTTTAAGTAGCTACACGTGGAAATTATACAACGGCATTTTGAACATGCAAATTGAAGTGCATTCCACTCCGAATTTTTCCGGAGAGTTCTCGTTGAAAATCTAGGTCTAACGAACAAGAGCTACCGTGCAAAGTACACCTTTGCCGGTCGATAGATAAGCTATATTTATTGCATATCGGCAAGAAATCCCGATGAGTGACACACAACCTCATAGGCAGTCACGTTGACTGTAAGTAGCTGACACATTTAAAACGAAATTACGATATCAAATGACAGGTGCACGATTTAAAGCTTGATGCCGCTATTTTAGTTTAACAGTTGTTTGTATACGTTCATTAATTATATATAGATTGCACTATTTTTACTGTTTTGTACTTTATTTTATTATTTATACATAGGTGCTCTTGAAGAGTATCTTAACAAAGTCTATCGTGACGCAGTGAGACAACATCGAACTGTAAACGAAGGCTGTGGATTCACTAAACACACAACGGAGTGGAGTAATAGCACTAAACACATAAAGTCTGGAATTCTGACGGAAATCACAGAATGGAGTGTCTGGACACTATACTTTCTGCCTACATACTATGTGCGTGAAGCTGTAAAATATAAAAACGCGATACATTTATATAGCATATTGCATTTGGTTGGTTCGATATTCATTTTACAAAATAGTTCCCAATATAATATAGAAAATTAATAAAAATGTCTAGTAGGAAATGTTGTCTATACTAACATTGACTTTTGGCGTAATGCCCATTAAAACCAGCCAGTAGCTCATACCTAACAAATAAATTGTAATTTTATAATAATAACTTTGTGGTACCAAAACAACCCAACATATTTTCAAAAGTTCGACATTTTACTTGTAGGCAGAGAGGAACTAGTGATTTTTTAATATCATGATTAATAGTGATTTTTTAATATTGCTATATTACATACAATGATACCAACATGATAAATTGAAATATTTAATATCAAACTTTAAAATTATATGTGACTAACAACAATACCTTAACTGTCAATCATTAATTGTACCTATATAGTACACTTGTTAGCTATTAATTAGCTTTTTGCTTAATCAGGTTTTTTTCCTTCACTTCTTTGTTATAACAATAGTTTGTATCGGCTTAAAGGCAATAAGGAATTATCGGATGTAACTATAATATATAGATTTTTTTCATATATAGGTACCTACACTATGCGTATAACTAAAAAAAGATATTTTGCGTAATGTAATCATACTCACGAGTCAGCCATGCCTGCATCTATGCCCATCTATTGACAACAGATGAAAAACTGATGGCACAGACAACAGATTTGTTCCAATATGATACACGTGACGCCGCTACGATTATGTTGCATGAAGCTGCCGTTACACTTTTGTTTCTTTTCTTAGTACCTATTTCATTAACTTTATTGTTTATTTTTATAGGAGAAGATTTGTTTTTTAAACTCCCTTTATCCCACAAATAGCAAGGTAGGCAGAGTGAACCTAGTGTTAAGACACTCCGTTAACGTTCTCCGCTTTCCGTCCGAAATCGAGACAAAAATGTCTCGACTAAGAAACTGTTATCTGCAACAATTACCTACACGATAATAAATATCGACTTAGTGAAACGATAAAGCGAAATTAATTCGACGCGCACTAAATGAGTCATGTTATCTTTAGTTAATTATATTATTACTTTAGTATTATGTAAATTCAGCATGATTTTCTATTTTTCTTTGTTCTTATATTAATACTAACAAAAATAACTAAAATAGCTTACTTCAGTGTTGAATTCTGCTATATAGCAAGTAATGTGTCGAATTCGACAGGGAAGCGGAGGACGGACACTGGTTAAAACTAAACAGCATGAAACTTATCGCAGTAAAATTTGGTTAAGATCCTTAAAATATGAATTTAAAAAGTTATATAACTATTCATAACCTGCATAAATGTAAAACTTTCATATTTAACTAAACTATAATAAAATTGAGGTGCATGTGTAAAATTTCTTTACATCTGGTCTTGTTAATCACTTACTAACAACAGGTCCAAGATCGTACTGATTAACTTGCAGTCCCTATATGTGTAAATATTAATTTTAAACTATTTTATATAATTCGCTTATATCGCTTATACTCGAATAGTATATATATCTCGTATGTTAATACAATTCCTGATTTATCCTACGGTCTAAACTAGCTATAGATATATATTATGGACAAAATTTAAAGCTCCGCTCATGATTCATCCTATAAAATATATTTTTTATAAGAATTGTCGTTTTTTATTCGTTAAAGTCAATTTAATTATAATTTATTAAAAATGTATGCCATGTACACTTAGAATAAGTGCCCAAGATAAATAATTTCAAATATGTATAGTGTATCATATCGAAACAACGTGATACATAGGTAATATAGCCTAAACCGGGGGTTCCCAAACTTATTTGTACTGTGACGCCTTGGGGACATTTTTTACGACGCCCTTCAATAACCGATCCCCATTACATTTTTACTTTTACGAATGTGGAACTAATGTCTGTGTATATTTATAACTGTTACATGTCAAGGGATTTGAATGCATTTGGCACGCAGATGACATGTATTAACATTGCTAGATTCGTTGAAGTGTTGTCAATTTTAATGATCAAGCTCATTTTTCTTAATGGAGGGTTGCTATTTTGATTTTAATGCAAGCAAAATTACGGGCACATGCTAGTTTTACAAAAGTGTATTACTTATTTTATATTATTTGTAAAGAATAACAAGGCACTCTTAGCAGCGTTAGTTAGATCAGAAATATGAATAATAATTTTATTGCATTATGAGTATGAAGAACAATTAACGTGTGTATTTTTTGTATTTTAAAAATATTTAAGTTATCGTTGTTAGTTTTTTACGTTAGTTATTTTTTTCTTTTTTTTCTTTATATCTTATCTTATGAGGCCATCGTGGCTCACATATGCAGTGGGATACTCTGACTGTAACCGTGAAAGTTGTGGATTTAATCACCACTCGATCTAATAATTTTATTTTTTAATTTATTTTGCTGCTCTGGTAACAATAAACTCCGCAACTGAATAAGTTATGTCGACATTATCAGACAGCCAAGAATGGAGTGTCTGATACTAATATTACGGTGCTTTTCTAATAAAAATTTCGTTTAGGTACCAATATATTAATATACTACAATATGAAATAATTTAATAAATTAAAAATACTGTCGACTCAAGATAAGTAATATATTATGATACCGATAATAGCGAATATAATTTTCGTCCACTACCGAGTCGATTGTGAGAGGTCAAGTTATGTACACTAATTACGAAGTCGATGATAAAATAATATAAGTCAGTGTCCTACCTACCATATCCTACCTATCCTACCTACACCTATGTAACCTATTTAGGAAATTAACGTTTTATTACTACTAATCGTGTTTGCTTTGGCTTCCCGGATAGTAATAACTATTAAAGATGTATGTAATTGTTTGATCATAACCTAAAGACAATGCGTAAGGGAAAATTTTGTATACCCTCTTGCAAGTAGCAGAGAAAATGAATGTTATAAAATTCCTTTACCCTTACGTATCGAAGTATAGTTCAATTGTATGGCGACAAGTTGCTTCTAATTTAATTTCTTTATTGAAATGAAATTATCAACTGGAAATACATATTCAATAAAAAACACTATACATACTCAAAAATGGATACGAACGACCGTACAGTACCGTGAAAAAAAAAAATAATTCCCCTAACTGGGAATCGTACTCACAACCGTTTGCAATCAAACGATGTCGCACAGCGCCAAGATGTTCTCTCAATTAATTTAATATAGATATAATGATGCCTAAAGAGGACACTTTTTGATATTTATTTACAATTAGCATAATCTATAGAATAAACAATAGTGGATAGAATAGCAAACGATGGGTTGAGCGGAGCAGAGATTAATTATTCATTTCCGCGTCTCATTGTATTGTAATTAACTGATTTGTAGACAGTAAACGTTGTCAACATCTGGTGATGGACATCTTGTTTATTGAAAATTATATTATTTAATAATTACGTTACGTTTTATGAGTTAATTATTTTTAATTATTTCTTATTTTGTTACATTTTTAGGGTACCGTGGCCAAATGGCAAAAAACGGAACCCTTATAGATTCATCATGTCCGACTACTACTTGGAACAAATTTTTTTTTATCTTTCTCATACGTGTTGCGTTTTTATGGATAGGTCTTCAAAAATGATATTAAAGTTTCCAATGTCATTTTTGACTAAACTGAATAGTTTGCGCGCGAGACACTTCCAAATTGGTAAAATGTGTCCTCCCTCCCTGTAACTTTTAAAATAGAAAATAAAAAATCAAAAAAAAAATATATGATAATCATTACCATGTAAACTTCCACCGAAAATTGGTTTGAACGAGATCTAGTTAGATTTTTTTGAATACGTCAAAAATTGAACTACAAAAACTTTTATATTATGTTGCTTATATTTTGGGCGAGTCCGACTCGCACTTTGTTTTACTAGTTAATAACGAACTTATTATCGCTTTGTCTCTGTGAACCGTATTAATTACAAATATAAAAATATATTATGACGATTTCTTACCTTTACGTATCTCCCACAGTAGACAAGTATAATACATATAGTGATTAGTCGTCCATTCTTTACTTTTCTGCGGTGTTGCCGTTTCGTAGTTGACGGAACTCAACACAGCACTTACCTTACCACTTACCTTAGATACGTATTACTCTTACCATACAGATTCTATGACATTTAATTATATCTATTGTCGTCCTGAACAAATATTAGTACTTTTGCTCTACAATGTAAGACAATGATCTCAGAATGTAGTATGTATGTATTTGCCTACACAAATTTACGTACACTTATTGTCGTTGAAATAATCAAAGTCGGTATTTTCCAGTCAATAAAATGTTGACTGCCCAATAAACCACCAGCGTCTTTTATGATTTTCTGTTAAGTAACGATCGTATGTTGCAAAATATCTCTAGACAGTTATTATGTATATTATATAATAGTAAGAAACAATGGAAGCTTAATCGAATATTCCTTGTCTATAACATAATCGTCACACGAATTTTGAACACACTGTTAATTAGCGTCATGTATTTATTATAAAATTTGTTTAGTCATGAACGAAGTTTATCTAATCTGGTTATTACTCACTTACTGTTGGTTATACATACATATAAAGGCATATGTGTATACGTATTGTGGCGTAGTGTGACAGTATCTGACTATAAATGCGTTGGTTGTGGGTTCGGCTCCCATTGAGAGGAATGAACTATTTTTATGTTCCCGCTGTAACGTGACAAAGCCATCTGCCACTTAACATGTTTTATTTTGGGTGGATAGCGGAGAACACAGTGTTTTAACACTCTTTATCTCCGTCTACCCTGCTGTATGCGGGGCAAAGAAATATATACAGAATGGCCGAATACATTAGAATAATTTACGTAGGAGACAAATAACCGTCTGATTTTCCTGTATTCACAGAATTGATAATAATATCCTGAGGCTCTTATAATTCTACGTAATTCAAAAAATATCACACTGCTTTTGTGCGATAAAATATTACATAGCAATTGATGTTTCAATATATTTCTTATAATCTTTTGCTTAAAATTCGTGTTTACGTGTTTATAGTAGAGAGGTCGGTTGACCTACGAAAACACAGTGTCGAAGATACTGGAGGCGAACACACGTGATACACGTAAAAAGCGTGATAACTCCCCGGAGGGCTTGTATATTTCTTATACATAAAACATTCCCACGAGTGGTAATCGAACCCACTATATTCGCGTGTTCACTGCGAATCTTTTCGTATGATACGAACTCCTTTCTTCTTGTTTATGAATGGCGAAATATTAATTTGTCGACTATCAACAGTGCTATTAGAAATTTAAAGTATTTGTACAGTGGTCTGCGCAATTTTTGACAATATTATAATATTTGAGGATATTTTTAACATTAATTGAATTAAAAATATTTCCTAAGAATAACAAAACATGATATAAAATAGTCACAAAAAGCTGTAGAAATAGAAGAGACTTGAGTGAGAGGTAAATGCATCACGACATTCACGACAAACAGTCCTGCGCATCTTGTAAAGAATCATTAAAATATATACATACTGTATGCTAAAATTATTAATAAATATGAATATAAATTATTTATCAACAATTTTTTTTTGCAAATGCCATATCACTTCAGCCTTATCACGCCCACTGCTGGACATAAGCACTAGCAAACATAAATATGAATAAGTATGTTATGCTGTCTAAATGAGCGGCGACTGACATAAGTTATGTTATTAAGTTTTCGGACAGGTTCATTAATTTTAGAGAAATTCATATACACACATTTTAATAATAGTCAACTTAATGGAGAAAATGTAATTATAATAGTGCCGCGTCGCGTCGTGGCGTTGGCATAATGATATTGTGATCACCACCAAACGTTCATTGCGATTTTGCGGTGTAAAATTAATATTGCCCTTTATAGACCTCTTTATCAAATTAATTGAATACAATTTAATCAACTGACTAGCTATAGTTGTAATTTTTTTTAAGTGTTAATAAATTTACACTAAGGATAGAAAAATACTTAATGAAAACATATAAACATTTTGAACGCAGTTGGATTTGAACCCGCGCCTCATGAGACAGATTCTAGTTATAATCTACGGCTCTGCCTCTATGATCAAATGGAAACAACTTAGAGTTATGCTTAATACGGTACGAATATTGCCATATACATATGTAGCTAGCACAAAAATTCAATTCAATCCACCTAGTTCCTGAGATTAGCGTGTTGAAACATACTTTTCTTCTGTATAATATTAGTATATTATAAAAAGAGTTAGGTTTCCCTTTTTTCGAGAACATTCAAATATAATAATCCTGTCATTTGTTTAACTTATTTATTTTTAAAATATAATCGACACTCGACAGCAAATACCTTTGCCATGGCTTAGATGAGTTCCACTTTCCATATCGAAAGCTCATTAAAGTCTTCTCATTTTCCCCGAGTAAGTTTACTTGTTAATTGTGTTTAAAAGGAACATAATTAATGAAAAGGATGACATCTTATGATCAAACAGCGCCGACATCTTGTACATCGTAGATATATTACCTAATAATACCTAAGTAAAAAGTAAAGGTTAATTATAAATTGTTTTAATGTTTTTATATATCTTCTTGGATAAAGTAAATGTGGATATTTTAGTCATTGTTCGGCTTTATTTGGAATTAGACCTGTTCGCATCTTCCCTCGCTTGATCGATGTTCTCGGATTTACTGTAATATATTATAATAATATGATCATATTGTACTTTTCACTATTTTAAATTTTCCTTTTGAATCACAATGTCTATGAAAAATAATGTAAAATGTTTGTACGTAAATGAAAATGATAATTTTAAGTAAATACGCGATCCTGCGGGATTCCGGGATAAAAAGATAACCTATATGTTGCTCGACAACCTTCTCTATCTTAAAATGAAAGTTCATAAAAATCGATTAAGCTGTTCCGAAGAATAGCCCGAAACGACGGTAAAACAGACAGACAAACAAAAATTTAAAAAATATTTGCTAGTTATTTTGGAATTAGAAACAGACACTTCAATTTTATTTCTGTGTATCTATAGATATCTAATTTTATAAACTTATAATATATTTTTTACTTATCGTAATTACAAGTTTAACCGATATAACATGTTTTTCATTTTATTTTATACATGAGGCACTAATCTCAGATCCAATCAATTACAAGCGCCCATACTAAATTTAGTAATAATTATTTAAACAGACGGAAAGCTATTTAATTGTAAGTGTAGCTCAAGAGAGATTAAAAGCTAACATTTGCTAAAATAGTCAACTTCATAAATACAAGATAACATTTTATCCCTCGGAGAGATCACAATTTGTTCCCCTTTAAGTAAAGGCCATAGGTTAAAGATGCTTGAAACTATTTAACACGTTATTATTACACATGACTGTTTGACATTTTAAAACAATTTTTTATGCATCATATATTATATATAACCTTTATTTATAGATGTGAGACGGATAATAGATAATCAAGCACTGTACGACAAGTATGAAGAGTTTTCAGTACGACGCGCGCTCGCCGCCGACCCCGACACGAGGTGGTGTCCCGCTCCAGACTGCAGGTGACTGCCCTTTATATATTTTTTATTGTTTATTTTTAATTCACTACGATCGATTATGATTTTTTATTTAATATATTTCTAGGCGTTATAGTTTTTTGAGTTATAAAATGTTAAGCTCTGGAAAGCTCTTGTCTCATGTTTAGGGAACAATCTTTCTGAATTATACTGCTTTTATCTATTTATGCACTGGCATCTAGCTATCTCCATTTTGTGTATATAAAAATAAATATTTTTATCTTGAAAAAAAAATCTGCGGAGTTTACCGAAAAAAAGATTGTAGGAATTTATTCTATTTGTAATTGACATAATTATCGTAAAATAAAGTTTTGATTAATTATTACATTTACCAATTTAGGTGCTGTTAGTGGCTCATTATTGATTGATTTATACGGATAGATATAATTTAATTTATAATTGACATTTAAAAACTTTACTTACCCATTTATAATAATTGGGAATCTTTACACCATTATCATTATAGCCACGTTCCGACCTTTTAATCTAATTAAATATAACTTAACGTTATCCACGACCTAATAGCCACTTGCCCATTAATTTGTGTAATTGAAGCCAACTGATCCAGATTGGTTTACGAAAATTGAACATACGCTTTACGTGCGGCTAATGTAAGACAAGGTGTGAAACACACGCGCACCTCAATCGCTCTAGTGAGTAGTGACGTATTGAAGTTAATCCGTGTTGATACATTGTTCTGAATACGGCTTACTTCATAAGGTTTTACTGAATGCCTAAAGTGATGGAAATTCATGTATATAATATATTTCCTTTATAAAGTAAAGGAAAGTAAAGATTCCATATTATGTTTTATTCTAGTGCTACGTTTTAGTAGTATATTGTAGTCTAAAAGTCCTCGCGTTGCACTATTATTACTTTACACACATAATTCCTTTTTTATTTGTATGATCCCTAACATTCTTAATATTTCAAAGCCTTGCTGTGGACATTTTGTGTGCCCTCTCGTGATTAACTCGTATTTGTATGCATTTTCACCACCGCCACCTTTTTTCTCTTAATCATTTACATTTCTCTTGAATTTAGAAATGTTTAAGCTATAAGTGAATATATTTTTTGCAGTTTCGCAGTAATAGCAGCGGGCTGTGCCTCATGTCCCAAGCTGACGTGTTTGGCGCCAGGCTGCGGGGCGTCCTTCTGCTACCACTGTAAGGCGGCGTGGCATCCCACGCAGACTTGCGACGCGGCGAGGCGCAGCCGACACCCCATGCCTCGTGCACCACTACCCTTAAGTGATATGGAGCTAGGTGAGAATCATTATAGGCTGTTATATATTTTGGCTGTTTATATAATGTATAAATGTGAAAGTATAGATATTTACTTAGCTTTTTTGTCCATTTTTTAGATATTGCTTAACCAGGGCACTAAAGTAATTTTAAGTATAATCTTGACATGGGACTCCTTTGTGAAAATCCAACCCACAGCCCTCGCGTGATTTGTTACATACTTTTAAATAGCGCTGTAATGTGAAGGGTATAAAAGCAAAGGCACTTCAGTCTTCAGGCTTTTGAATCTGATAGAAATAACAGTTTGGTAGGAACACAGTAGAAATATGCAACTTACTCTTTGTAGGTGTTTTGTGATTATATTTGAATAGATTTTTTTATCAAATATCTAATTTCTATTTATTTTATTATAATAATTTTACCTTCCATTTCGCTCAAACTCTTTGCATGATACCAAAAATATGTAATTTCTTCTATAGCAGTATAGAGAACGCCTACGCACGGTACACCACCTTTCGCCGTAACTCTATTTACACGACAAAGCCATACGCCATCAAAGCTCTTTATGGTGATAATACGACACCCACTACTGCCTGTTGCTTCCTATAGAATAAGTTCTTTTGAATTAACGTTTTATTGACCATTTATATTTATATCCGTATAATAGACGTGACGTATGTGACTAGAAAACGATTTATTTTTAGATATATATATATTTTAAAGTATACTTTGTTTAATTTTTTTAACAATTATTGTAATAGTTTGCCAATAACATTTTAAAATATTATGTTCATATGTAATTTATTTTCCATACTATTTAATATATTATTTCATGTATTCCAGGTGAAGTGAAGCCATGTCCTCGATGCTCAGTATTCATTGTGAAAGTAGAAGATGGTTCGTGTAATCACATGGTGTGTTGCGTTTGTGGCGCGGAATTTTGCTGGCTCTGTATGAAAGAAGTGTCAGATTTACATTACCTGAGGTGAGTTTAGTTTTTTGTGCATTTATACATTGTTTTGTGAAAGATATCGGCATTTCTAGTAGTTTTGCGTATATTTAGTATATAGCCAGATAGGCAGGGGGATCTGGTGTTCAGCCACTCAGTTCTTTCTTTTCTTTTTTTAAATATATTCTTAGGCAATTTAGTAGTTAGATAACATAATACTTAACCTTATTGTTGTCGTGAGTTGTGAGCTACCCTTGATGAAATGATTTTTTTTTTTGATGCTTCATAAATTTAAAACAATACCAAAATAACTAAATTACTCTTTAGACGTTAGATGTGATCTGAATGATATTTCAAGGTCATAATTGAATTCACATTCCAAATTAAACAATCTTATACGATTATGAGTAAATTGACACCAATGAACAAGAACTCAACAGGAAATGTCATAGGATAAGTTGTTTTTAAAACGTTAATAGATATGAATTTGAAAGAAAATAGTATGATATAGTAAATTTTAAACGATTATTTAGTTATAAGGCCTACATGGTGTGACAGTAAACGCTATGATTGGGGGTTCGATTTCTACGAGTGGGAAGTGTTCAAAGTTCAAAAATGGAAAAAAGACTATCTTGACTATAGGCTTTCTCTCTATATGCTACATATCACGTGGAGTTGAAAAGAACCCAAATAAATTTATAAACTACCTAACTGTTGAAAACTATATATGGAAAAACCAGTGAATAATACATATTTAATTGGAATTTGTATTTAAGTCTGATAATAATTAAGCTTTGTAATGTTATTTCTCACCATATTTAATTACTGTGTGATTATATACATTTACTGTAACATTTGATTGTATCTATATATGTTTATCGGAATAATTACTATTAAAAAAATTCTTTTTAATAGCTATTTTAGTTATATAACTCATTTTTCACTCTCACATTAGCCAGCATGTGCGTCGAGTATTTACTATTATAAAGAAAGAAAACTAGCTCTCTTTCATTGGAACTACCAGCCTTTTAATTGCAAAAGGTTGTCGTTAAGAGTTTTCTTGAGGCAATAAGACCGCCTTTGCATACATTTTTTATTTTTGTTTTTTTTTTTCTTTTCTTATATCTGTTTTGTCTATTTTACATTTTGTAATTAAAACCTTGGTGGTGCACTTGGACCTGTAACTGTAAAGACGATGGCTATGGGTGTGATCCCCACTCGGAGGAATGAATTATTGTTATTCCTCCGCATCTCATACACTAAGATTTGTAGGTGGAAAAGACGACTGGAGTATTATGTAGCTATATATTATGTTTTATTTGCCCGCCCTCTGTTTCCTTTTCTTTCTTTGCTGTATGCAATATAAACCGTAAAGAAAAATATAGATAAAACGTCATAGCTGAGTAGATATTTAGTTCTTATTTACATAAAGAGAAATAAATATACAATATTTTAAAAGTGTAGCCAACTAATATTATGTTAACATTATCCAGTCCAAGTGGCTGCACGTTCTGGGGCAAAAAGCCTTGGTCGCGCAAGAAGAAATTGCTCTGGCAGCTGGGTACGCTGGCGGGGGCTCCTCTCGGTATAGCCGTGGTGGCGGGCGTGGCGCTCCCGGCGCTGCTGGTGGGGCTTCCCCTGTGGGCGGGCAGGCGCGCGCATCGCAGGCTACGCCGGTCGCGGCCGGTGCGACGTCGCGCTACCGTCGCCGCTGCTGTTGCTGTTGCGGTTGGTTCTGTTTATTATTTTTATTTGAGAAATAATTTGATAATACCGTTTTACTTGCATTTTTATTTTACATTCCTTTGTTCCATATGCAAATGTCATGTAATGAAAGCACATTTTCATACAAACAAAAGAAAATTACAAATAATAATCAATATCGATTCGACCCACAGCTCCTCATCTCCCCTCTGGTCGCCGGCCTCGCGGTGGGCATCGGCGTGCCCATCCTCCTGTTCTACGTGTACGGCGTGGTGCCGGTGTCGCTGTGCCGCGCGGGCGGCTGCGCCTCGCCGCCCGACGACGCGCTGGACCAGGCGCTGGACCACGGGGACCTGGACGCCGTGTCCAGGCGGCTCGAGCCTAGTATTGGTTAGTGTTGCTTTTCTCTTTTTGTTATTTAAGTGTATATGTGAGGGTTATATTTTTGAATTGGTTGCCTTTAAACGGAGTGTTTGAGACACTACCTTTGTTTTTCCCCGACCCCACTAAAAGATTATTTTTTGTGCAATTTTGCTTATATATATATTAATAGCAACATAAATATATATATATATATATATATATATATATATATATATATATATATATATATATATATATATATATATATATATATATATATATATATATTAATAGCAACATAAATACTGTGATATTCAACAGGCGACGCGTCCCTGTCGGCGGGCTCGCAGCAGGCGGAGGCGCGCGCGCCGTCGCTGGCGGGTCTCGCGGGCTCGCTGGGCGGGCACGATGCCGCCTCGCCCGCCGTGCATCGCCTCGAGGTCACCGCCGACGTGGCCTGCGACACCGACGTGCCCAGCGACGACGACCTGCCCTCCACCTCCACCTCGCGCTCCGCCGCCCGCCTCCGCAGCCTCTTCCTCTACGGCTCCGCGCACCCGCCCGACGTGGAGGCCGGCCCGGAGGCCACTACGGGCCCGGGCGCCGCCCCTTCCGCGGACCCTCCCTCCGCGCCCGCTGAACTCATTGCGACTTGCGAAACCCGAGCACCTATTGTGACCACAGGCACTCCCCCCTCCCCTGCCCTCGCATCCTCTCCCCCGTCGGCCTCGGCCCCCTCCTCCCCCGCCTCGCCGCCCGCCCCCGGCGTCGCCTCGTAACCCGATGGCTCACTACAGAGTGCATAAGACTGTATAGATTCGTTAATCTTGATGTATGAAGTGATATAGTTCGTGGTTAAGTAAGCGGAGCAGCTTAGTCGCGTTTGTAAAACATTTTTTTTTGTTATTCTAGTGCTCTTCCACGTGTAATTTGCGTACTCAGTGATCTTGATAACGAAAGTGTAATATATTAGTATTTTAGTATAGAAAAGCTGTTCTCTATATTTTTGTAATTACCAGTCATACTTCGATTTCTTTTTCCTTTATTAATTTTAAGTAGATGACACTTTTCAAATTGTGTATTCAAACTGCTTTGTAAACGTTATTTTAACGCGTACTATTGAGTTAATTGTAACTTTATATTTAGTTGTTATTGTCTAAGTGAACATGGTATTGGCAAGCCAGTAGGGAACCTCACTGCCAATCTCCCTCCACATATCGACATTTAGTGAGGTTCTCTTTGGTTTGGCCTAACTCTATATGACTAATTGTGAATGTAAACATAATGCATCAATTATATGCATTTCAGAAACGAAGGCGTCTCTATACTAATTTAAACTAAATTATTCGTCAACCGATTAAAAATCGTATTCAACTTGTCTATGATACAAATATGACGACGAAGTCTTTTTTTTTTTGTAACGGTTATATTTAGATTGGAATATATAAAAATAACGGTTAGTTATCGTGATGTTATTGCTATACATAAAAAAAAGACGATTAATTTGTTTGGTGTTTTCTTTGCTACCCAAAATCCGCACACTAGATTTGCATTCAATAACTGATTTTTTCTACAAATTATAACTTTATTTTAATATATAAGTTGTATTATTTGAAATTGAAGGACAATTTCTTTTACAAAATTCTATTATTTATAATTGTATTATTATTACAGCTTATTATATTTTGATTGCGATCATTTGTAATAAATAACATATACTTGTTAATTATTCACTTCTGTGTGCGGACAAACTTACTTTAGTAGATTTAATTTTATATATGATCACTTTAATTGTAACATTTATCACAGTAACATGATATATTACTATTTATAATATATTTATTTACAAAACTAAAATAGGTATACAATTATTAATAAATAAATGTATACATGCAAAATTAAAAAATAAATCTTCTTACTCAAAACCAATTAGTTTTTTTGTATTAAATACTTTAATATTTAAATATTTCACCAATAAAACTTGCAAGTGTCATATTGTCGTTGTCGTAACTTAAAATATTTTATTTATAGTGTTAAAATTAAAGTGATTTGTTGATAATGCCATCCCGACAGATGCTGCAGTTGCGTTTTCAGTGCAGTGTTACTCTATATAATGTTTGTGATACTTTAAATAATAAATACTGTTAGTGATCTAAATTATTTAATTTTTTCACATTTGTAGTCGGAAAATAATTTTAAGCGATACATTTATGGACTATGTAAAGTGTAAACAAAATTAAAATATAATTGAAAGTATTTGTCTTATTTTCTATATTAAATAGGTAATTGAAAATTACTGAAAGTTTTAGTGAATTTTTATGTGTTTTCGATCGATTTTCTAAATTTTTATTATAGAATTTAAATCTAATAAAATTCAAGGCCATTGTAGCGCAGTCACACAGAGGCAGACAACGTATGCTGTTAATATTGCTGTTAATGATTGTTCTGGTAACAAAAGTGGTGTTAAGATTCCACGTAATATTTGTTCTAACGTTAATTGGAGAACAGTGACTTGACACTAAGTTTCTTTCTACTCTACATACAGAACACAGCGTGCAAGCAAATAAAAAATAAATGTAGAGCATACAATTTATATTTTTCAATTACATTTGAGGAAAATCTGCGGTATGAAACTTATATAGGGTAAGTGCATGATTATTGTATGTATAACAAGATCATTACTGCACTTTACCTTATAAATTGCTAGAATTATCAGAATTGCGAAAGAAGTAAAACAAATGAAATAACAATGTTTATTGAAATATGACCTGTTTGGTTTATTAATTCACAATTTATCACATTACGCTTATAAAATACATGATTTATTGCATAATTTCACAAATCTATATGAGAGGACTTACTGTTAGGTATATTAATTATCAAACATTGTTTTACGATATATAAAAAATTTGCAAGCAATTTTTGCACTATCCAGAGGTTCTCAACTAAGACTAAATTAATAATATTAGTTGGTTACTTTTAGTAAAAATTATGGCTATATTTCTTTTTTAATTTTAATTAAAGTTCCATCTGTATGTTGTATTCAAATATATACATGCATATGGTCAATTTGTTTCATAGCAATTATTAAAAAGTATTTTGATAGTTTAGTTTTTGAATCTCTGGAAAACACAACACTACCTTTTAATCTAAACAGGTAAATGTAAGCAATTGTTTGGAATTTCATAGTATATAATATAAAATCTATTAAAAGGTTTTAATATAATGTCTTTTGGCAGAATATTTTAAATGCTATAGGTATTATAGTTTATAATATATTTCAATATCACAATAAGAAGTATTTTATGCCTTTAAATATTAGTCAGATGAGTATGTAAATGGTTTGGAACACTCAGTTTCGATTGCTCGAAGTGCGGGTGGAATGATGAAATTTATCTTGTTACCAGAACGGAAAAATGAAAATAATTAACTTCAACCAGGAGGCATCGCAACAACAGTCGTCAGTACCACTCGCGGATTCATTCATTTTCAGTCTCTGGTAATAAGATTAGCCATGGCATTGAGTTTCGCCACTCACCACGTAATGTCACGAAATTTGGGCGGAAAGTGGGGATTGACTGCAGTGTCTTAACACTGGGATCCCTCTATCTACCCCGTAATATGCGGGATACCCTGTGAAGCTATAAAAAAAATTATTTCATCGAAAGTTCATCATATTTACAAAATATTTCAGCAAAACACATCATTTATTTGTACATCCATGACGCTTTCTCTATCGATCTTATATCCAAATCAAATACTAATTCATATATTTTAAAAACGTTTAGACAAGCTCCCTTATTAAATATATCACATAGCTACCAATTGCTTTAGGCCTTCAAAGCGAACGTGTTCAACAAAAACTTCTTATTGCGAAATTGATCAAGCATTCATCGATCTAATCATTGCTATGCTACAATTAATTCTTCATATGAAAAAATACAGAAATATTAAGATATTTTCTCTACACTTTAATAATCATCTTAATATATAAGTAACATCATAATCCAACATTTATTTATAACTATTAAATATTATTCATTCTTATATCTAACTATGATTATGTGAAAAGTATATACTACAATATTTACATATGTACAGATGTACGAGTTCTATGAGTCTTATTTATTAGAAATTTCCTTTAGATTTATAATTGATTCAAAATTTAAATACTACAAATTGATTGGTTATGGTCATCTAGTTTTTATGTGACGTTATTGATTTTGTTTCTATGAAATTATAAATACAAAACGAAGTTATTATAAAAATATCAATAATGTTTAATATTCTATCTGATTTAAGAGCTTATTATTTATTTTAGCATTCATTATAACATGTCTACTGAAAATACCAATATTGATATTTGCTCTACTTCTTAAAAGTGTTCATTAAGAGAAGAAATTTCATATTCTTTTGATACAATTACTTTAACAAACAAAGGTAAAAGCTATAATAATAATTTTTGATTCGTACGAAATCAACCACTTAAATTAAAAAACAAGAAATATATATATATATATATATATATATATATATATATATATATATATATATATATATATATATATATATATATATATATATATAAATATAATATATATATATATATATATATATATATATATATATATATATATATATATATATATATATATATATATATATATATATATATATATATATATATAGAACTAAATTATTAGAATCATCTCAATATTAGTGTCATGTTTCATAAAAAAAATTGATAATGATAAATGAATGAATTTTCCAATAATTATATATGATTGAGGCAAGTACAAGAAAATATGCCTTTTTAAAGAGAGCTAGTCATAAGGCATGATAGACATACAACTAATAACCAAAATATTATTTATTGTAAAAAAACTACAGCTTACATGGCCATGACTTTAACATACAACAATTTAAATAATTGTAACAATTTTACTTTGTTTCATATGGCCATGAAACAAGTTAATTATAATTAATGAAGGGCTTCATATGTATTTATAATATTTAATTAATTATTTATTAAATTGTAATATTATCATTTTATATTAGAAAAATAATGATAAATTATAAATTAGTAAGAAGTCAGATTGTAAAAACAACACTTTACATTTCAAACTCAAAGACCTATCACACTATCCAATTTGAAAGGTCACTGGAGCCTCTATTCATTAGGTTACTTAGTAAGATGATCTCTTAGTCCAACAATCGGGTAGTGTGAAAGCTACTAAGCAGTATACAAGTTGAAGCGTTGCGTGAAAAGCGCATGGAACAGATGTTTTTATAATCGAATATCTGCATTACTTTTCTTGTAAGCGGCCGTTAAAATTGGGTGATCAGATTGACAATATGGACAGTCAGTCGGTTGTGCCTGACTGAACATATTAATAGTTGTGGATTTAAATATTGTACATGTTTTTTTTTTTTTAATATTATCTTTTTTCGAACTAAGTTTGTATAATTTACTATCATAAGGTTCTCATTGCCTAGTTTAATAAAAAAAAAATTGTGCAAAAAAGATAAAAAGCAACAAAATGCACGCTTGAATTTTCAGTGTTTTTTAAAAAAAATTGAATCGTTTACATAATGTTAGTACCAAATCATTTACTAACTCACTACTTAGTTATGATGATACTTGATCTATTAATATAGATGTTTTAACTTTCCGAATAAATCCTACATCTGAGTAGCATACAATTTAAAAGTTATTTATTTACTTCAGTTTATTTCTTAATTTTTTTTTCTATTTCAATAATGGAACAAATGTAACTGTTAACCAATAACGCTCTGCTATCTATTGCTAGCTATCTATTACGCTATAAATTTTTATTGCTTTTTGTGTTCTTTTGATGTGAGAATCTGCTAAAATTACCAACTCAAAATGGACTCTACGTTGAAGTCAATAAAGCTGAAAGTCATACGTAGTGGAGCCGTCGCGCCAAGTCGGTTCATCGGCCACTTTGGCCCTACAGAGCGGGCAAGTGTGTTCCCGGTCCAGCCACGCGGCTATACAGAGCTCGCAGAATATGTGGCTGCAGCCGAGTCGCACCGGCGTCGTGTAGTCGTCGTGGCAGATCGGGCAGGAGTCGCCGGCCGAGCTGAGCTGCTCGCACGTGGGCTTGGTGCCGAGGTTCTGGAATTCATTTGCAACGAAGTTAAATTATATTCGGCTTAATGTCGTTAGGAGCAATGTTTGTTGATTTTTGACCCTCCCTAAGTCCCCAGGTAACATCTTCCTTTGTCTCCAGGTGAACAGTTTTATCTTCAAGTTACGATTATGTATATACTATCATTTTTATTGTAAGTAAACTAGAACAAAAAAGTTAACCTATCTTAGCTTGGGAGATATAAATTCCCTAGTTTTTTTTTTTATTCAAATCTATTACGGATGTTACGAAGCTTCGGTCCTTGTTCCGATAGGCCGGAACTTCCACATAATATAGCACTATCGATTTCGACACTTTTCAACCGGTGACTAAAAGCGGAGAAGTCGTAATAAATAAGTTTACACTTGTTGCGTGCTTATTTTTCTAATTAATCTATCACTTGATATTTTTAAATGTAAAATTTTCATGATTTTATTTTTGTGTTATGTGTCCCTTTAAGTTAAACATATCCTAGGTTTTAATGAGCAGACCTGTCTTTAACAATTTTAACACTCTTGTCTACTGCCCTCCGACCGACCCGACAAGCCAAAAAAATGAACTCCAATTCCGATGTCGGTTCTGTTAAACCACCTTCGTAACATCCTTAATCTCTTTGAAATGCAAATAACAATATAAGTGTAGTTATGCACGTAATATATACCATTGTAAGCAACGTTATAAATAAATTTGTAATTTTATTTATGTTCCATTCATAAATCACACCTTACAACATTTTTTATTTATTTATCCTTAATATCTTCGATGACGTATAGCAACGCCGAGCTAAATCTAGACTGAGACTGATACTAGACTAAAATGGTCTTGACAGACCGATAGACGGACAGACAGAAAGACAGAGGGACAACAAACCATTATACACCAACTGGGTTTATATAAGGGTACCATTTTTTCCATCGGATGTACGGAACTCCACGAGAAAAAGAGAATGTATTAAAAATAAACTTACAACACTCTGCAACAGCGTCCACGTGGCATTCTTGAACAGTCTCAATCTAACTGCGATTTCAACAATCTTGGCGATCACATAAATAGACGTTAGGAACATGCCAACCATTTTTTCTGAACCTTCATACGATTGCATTAAAAAGAATATCCAAGGTTGAATCGTTATAAGACATCTGTATAATTGAGATACTGCTTCAGTGAATAAGTACACTTTACCCTGAAAAAGTATATATTAATTTTTTTTAGCTTCATATTTTATCTGTATAAAGTAACACATTATGTGTGGAGAGGCGAAACTAAACTATAAGAGTAAAGATGGAACTGACAAACATCGTGTTTAAATGTTTCGAGTTAAGACACGATGGGTTCACGTACAATTTATATTAAAAGTCTGCTTAATCAGGGTTGGTATATTCTCTTAAACAATATTTTTTCCATGTTTAAATATAATGCCGCTCATTAAATAAATAGACCACCACAGCTTAAGTAATAAACATTACTTTGTGATGACCATATAAAATGAATAAAGCAAGACTTTATTCATTCATTTATTAAAACAAATTTGCTGAAAGTATATATATATATATATATATATATATATATATATATATATATATATATATATATATATATATATATATATATATATATATATATATATATATATATATATATATATTAATAATCATATACTTACACTATTTAACAAAATAAATTAATGAAAAATGACCACAACTTACCCTTTTCTGAAATGGCAATATGCAAGCCGGCATCATAGTGATCAATATCTTTATATTGACAGTAATAATTTTAACTATTAGATCAGTCAAAACAACTAGCCATAGCAACTCCCATACGTCTATGGTATCTGTATATCCGGGGAACATGATGACATTTGGCAATAACTTCCCATGGCCGAACAAAAAGTGAACAATTAATATGCTACTAGTTGAAAATATAAATTCGCTGAATAAAGATATTATACTTCGATTCATTTGCTTGCCATTTTCTCTGTAAAAAAATATCATAACATGCTAAAGTAACTGGACATAATCCAAAACATAACGCGGTGTGAAAAAATATTTTTTCTTTAATCTGTTCTCTAGCAGATTAGCCAATTGGTAAGTAAATAAAATCCATAATATATTTACATATAAAAAATAAATAAAAGTATCAATTATCACAATATTTTTTTTTACCATAAACATTATAATAGTAAAGTAGTATATAAGACCTTGAAATATTAAAATATATACAGTATCTAAAAGCAAAACGGATACCGCCGTATGTATCCGCTATTAACATCGTCATTTCTTATTAGTTATAATGAAATACTTATTAATATTAAACCAAATTATCGTAATATTTCTTTTTGTATGCTTTGTACTATATTTTGACATAACCGAATAATCATTATAAATAATCATAAAATATTAAATCGATGTGAAATTATGACAAAGAAGCGTGTACATATTCTAAAAAATGTAAAGAAAATGTCTTAAAGTTAACAGGATAAAACAGGATAAAATGGCCTGTACTTCCCGTCCACATAATACATCCACATACAATGTAGTAAATTGATATGAAACTGCTATATTGTTACCTAAGTTTTGTATTGTATATTTACTAATAGAAAGGAAAATAATATATGGAGCATCCACGCCAAGCGGACAGGTAAAAAAAACCATGGCCTCAGATTTTGGATATATTTTAATATGTTAGACCTATACATGCTACTATAACTGGAAACAAGCCCTAGAGAGGAATGGCCTACGTATTAGCAGAAGCAAAACCGAATATCTACATTGCAAATTTCCTGACCAACCACTATCTAACACTTCTATACACATTGACGGAAACCAATAAAAAAAACCAAAATCTTTAAATTTCCAGTCGACGAGGACGTTACCCATAGGATAAATGTTGCCTGGCATAAGTGGAGAATGCTCTCGGGTATACTTTGTGTCCCCATAGATGCCAATAAATTAAAAGGTAAAGTATAAAAGAGCAGTAAGACCAGCTATGTTGTATGGTGCAGAATGTAGGGCAGTCAAAAAGCAGCATGAACAAAAAATGCACGTCAATGAAGTAAAAATGCTTCGATGGGTTGCGGGAGTTACAAGATTTGATAAAATACGAAATGAGTATATCAGGGGAGCTTTCAAAGTCGCACTCATAATAGATAAGATGGTGGAAAGTCGACTGCGATGATACGGGCATGTGATGAGAAGCGACGAAGGAAGCGCCGTAAGAACTGCCTTGGTTATCCCAGACACAAAATAAAGTCCCCAAATAAAGGGAAAAGGCACGGAAGAAGAAGATTAATATTCTCAACACATTTGCAAATTAATTTTTGTAACATAACGTTTAGTTCAGAAATTACACGCGTTCAAGATCGTGGAAGGCTGTCGGACTTGTACTTGTTCAAGTTATAGAGCTACAGCGCGGCGGCCATTGTTGCGGCTAGTTGCTGGTTCGCCGACACTAGTCCACAGAGAAGCTCACTAGCCTTTAATTTTTACTGAGATTTGTTTGTAATTTACTTTTCTAAGAGACAAAATAATATCTTCTATACTTTTTATTGTGATTTTTAATAAGTACTGTAACTACTGTACTGTACTACTGTACTGTACTACTGTACTGTACTACTGTACTGTACTACAGTACTGTACTACTGTACTGTACTACAGTACTGTACTACTGTACTGTACTACTGTACTGTACTACTGTACTATACTACTGTACTGTACTACAGTACTGTACTACTGTACTGTACTACTGTACTGTACTACTGTACTATACTACTGTACTGTACTACTGTACTGTACTGTACTGTACTACATTGTTCAATATTTCGTTTACTACATGTACCTCACTTATGTAACGGATGGATAAGCTTGTGTGACTCATACAAGTTTGTTTATCATTGGTTGTACCATAACTGATTTAATTGTCATTGTAATGGTTCATTGTTAACATTTTCAAATGTTATTTAAATAATGACAATTGTTTCGTTAATTGCTTTAATTCTTAAGTCAAAATTGGTTAATAAGTCACACCATTTAATTGGTGTGCATTTAAATATAGTTGATATTACTAGTATAGGCTCTATACTATAGAGGCTCTATACTTTAGAGCCTATTGATAAGAAAATAATCTTACAAAGTACTTTCGTTGTCTATTATTAAAAAAGCATTAATTTTTAACGATTTAGTATGTATTCTACATATCTTGAGTAATTTGGTGTATGGTGCCCGCATTTGAATCAATCAATCTATGTAGTTTTACTGAAATATTATGATTTATAAATGTTAAAAGATGAACAAAAACAGCTTACCTTGTAACAATACTGTTACAATGATGGAATGTACATTGTAATATAATAAATGTGATGATACCCTCTCGACTGTCATACATATATTTTATAAACAGTATGAAGTAGAAGGGAGCATAGCGGAGTAATACATTTAAAGCTGACCTTATATCAACTACCTAAAAATAGAAAAAAAACATGTTAAAATATTTTATTAGCATTACATGGATCACCATGCGGGTGCCGGGCCCATCGTGTTGTATGAAGAGGAGCTCAGAGCATCATTCAAAAGAGCCCTTTATGATGCATTAGCACTCATTCACTGTCGGAGCTCCTCCCACTACCTAACCAAATTAGAAATGATTCAACTAGTGTCGCCTTCCAAGAACATTATAGATATGAATTAGTAATAGTTCTAGACAGGCAGAGGTCTTTTAGCAAACTAAAGAGAGATTTCACTTTTATACCTGCCGCTCCTACTTCAATCACACTTAAATTAACTCTAAACCTATTCCTGGGCAGTTTGTTGATAAGTTCAAAATACTTGTTAACTCTAGTAAAGTAAAAACAATAATATGTATTTTTATACATGGCCAATCTAACAACATTCTTGTCCATAATAGATAAGACCTTCTCAATGGATTATGTGTTTCTGTTAAGCCACTATCATCATACACTTTATTCATAGTCTCATGACTGATAACATCCTATTAATATTCCATAGACATACATAAAGATGTTAGCCCTGTTTAAAACCATATTTTGTCTTGCTAACCCAATTTTAAATTGAGTTATCTTGAAAGGGACATTTATTTCAAAGTATGATTTAGTAAAATAGAATCCTGCCTACTTAACATATTACCATTTTTATTTATTTAAATAATGTTTTTAAGTGTTTATTGTATTTGTTTATATTACCACTGCCATGTTAATATGAATAATTAAAATATTACAATATAAAATGTGCATTTCATCACAAGTCATATTTTATTATATTTAATAACTTTAAAACTCATATATGTTATTAAACCAAATTATGAGCAATTAAG
Organism: Dione juno; assembly: GCA_037127375.1. Lineage (NCBI taxonomy): Eukaryota > Metazoa > Arthropoda > Insecta > Lepidoptera > Nymphalidae > Dione > Dione juno. The sequence goes on along the minus strand of JAXRJS010000018.1, from coordinate 38,146 downwards.
CTTTGTATAAGTCATTATTAGAATAAATTTGGGAATAGTTTTTTTTAATTCTTACTATGCCATACTCTTAAATATAATTTATTAATAGTACATTTTAACTCACCTGTTGTGCACCATCTTCACTTTGACTATCATTATCTGCATTTTCATTAATATTGTTATTATTTGATGGATTTACAGAAATATTTATTTCTGCATGTGGTTGAGCTTGTTCAGATATATTTGATTCATTAGAAGCACTATTACTCATGCCTTGACTTAAACTTCTATGTGTCATAGGTGTACCTCTATCTGTTACCACATATGTTTGAGATGAAGGCCCTAAATTTACATGAGCTATAGAGCTTTGAGGTCTTTGAGGACCATCTACTGCTTGATGAGTGCCTGGTGGATTCCTTGGAAGCCATGTTGGAAGGGATAGCCTGGCATTATTTCCCTAGAGTCAGAACATATACTCTGGTATAATATAATTTGAATATGTATCAATTACTCATACTATCAATCAATCAATTTATAAATGTAATTGATACAAATCTTTAATTTTATTGAGACAGTAAACATTAACGTATTGGGAAATATTTCACGATTTATGATAAAGAAAAAATGTGTTTATATCTAAAATCAGTTAAGTAGACACAAATTGTCATTACATTGCGTCACGATTGGATAATTATAATAAGAATATACCATTCTTGCATGTTCCACGAGTGGTCGAATTTCCCTGAAGACACTATTAAGCCGATCCCCAAGGCCTATATTACTTCTGTTTGGGGCTAATGGTCTGGAAACCGGATCCATCCTATGTGTTACATTATTACGGTTATCGTTTTCTTCCGTAACCTCACCCTCTATATCGAGGTTCAGTTGATTTGATTGAGCCATGGTTTTAGCTCGATAATATCTATTTAGTCCAATACTACTAAAATATTGTCATTTCCAGTAAAATAATTAAAACATCTATGCGAAGGTCAATCTGGAAACTTGACACTTCTAAGTTGAGTTTGACATTTGACATAATTGAATAGGAGATTAATTTTAAATCCCAGCGCTAACGAGGCACTGATCTAAAACTATACTGACACCAAACACATTGTCCTTCTTAAATTAGAAAACTTTAAATTAAAACGAATTATTAAACGAATTATTAATATTATTGAGATAACATTTCTTCATATTACTATTTGATTTATTATAAATAATATTGGTAGTTTATTTGAAATTACTAATACTAATAATCTATATCACTTTCTTATTAAATATTATACCTATTTCGAAGAATACATATTTACTTCGTCGGAAAATGCGATACAAAAATATTTCATGTAACTATTTATTTCAGATATAATAATAACTTAATAGAACTACAATAATTGTCCAATGAGAATAGTTCTCCTTTATCAAAAAACTAGGTATTTTTATGGTCATAAATATTATTACCATTTTTAGGGTTCCGTACCTCAAAAGGAGAAAACGAAACCCTTAAAGGATTACTTTATTGGCCGTTTGTCTGTCGGTTGGACGTCTGTCAAGACCATTTTCTCCAAATCACGTGGAAGAATCAAGCTGAAATTAATATCAAATATCCAAGTCAATGACATCTTGAAGCCAGCAAAAAATCAAACTTTTAAGTCTGAGTCAAATCAAGTTGCATTTTGTATGAAAATTGCCGCGTCATCAAAATCTACATGGTACTATCCGTTGACCTAGAGTTATAAAATTTTGCAATAAGTTATAACTTATAGCACAACTAAAAGAAAAAATCCGAACGCCGGAAGTTTATATATATCACAGAAAAAATCACAAAAAATTACAAACTTATACTATAGTTTATTTCATACAAAATAAGTACATATGACTGCAAAATTAAGTTTGTCGACTTTAATTAGTTTTATTTTATTGACTTAGACTTATGAAAATTGGCGGAGTTAGAACTTATAATATTTATCAAGGAGAAAATTTTAAAGTTGAAAACTTATAAGTTTAACAATAAAAGAATTCGTTAAAAACTTATATTTGTAGTAAATTTCATACAAAATGAGTGGATACTACCGCAAATTTAAGTTTGTCAATTTATTAGTATGTAGTATTTTACTCAGCGGAATACCTATAATCATGAAATAGTTACAAAACCCTCGGTGCATGAGTACTACTCGCATTTGACCGATGTTTTTTTAAGATCACTTCACAAATTTAAGATTTAATATTTTTAATTTAATTTAATATTTGTTTGGTAATTACATAAGTAAACTAAACAGACCACATATCAAAGTACTTTTACTTTTTTTAGTTATTACAATCAAGAATAAAAAAGATTTATTGAAATAAAACATCCAAAATGGGTACCAATAGTTATTTTATTTAAATAATAGTCAATAGACCGAAACTAATATTTGCTTTTCCGATTTGTTACGATGAGCAATAGTCACCTACAACAATTACCACTTATGTAGGTCACAGACGTGATTTAATTAAGTAAATTCAGTCTTTGTTTAGGCATCGCCTCGTAGCATCGATGCAACGAGCGTCTCCATTAAAATAATTGTTGTCGCTCTACAGAAATAATAATACAAAAATAAATAATGGATACACAAATTTATGTTGTGCTTTGATACATTGCAACATATATATAATGACTACGTAATTGGACTTAAATGTTGACAGATTATTCATTAATAAATTATATTTCTTGGCACTCGTTATAATTGCGCGTGTTCTCACGCATCAGAGTCAGGTTTAAGTGCTAGTATTCCTTGTTTATAGAGGTCACGGACTGCTTCCAGTAATCTACTTTCTGCTCTCGGTTCTCCTAAAGCGACGTCCACACTTCCTGCACAGAGCAGAAGAGCCCTAAGGGCAGCTCTAGGCCAATCAGGCTTTAAGCCTCTTCTTACGATAGCACCTGATGACGCTGCTCCCAACCTCGCACATTCGGCTTCAAGACGGTTTCCGTAATCTTCTATTAGGGTGTCACCAGCAGCTCTTCTCATTTCAGGGAGTTAGAGAAGATAGGAGTAACAGCGCCACATCGTCCATGGGTCTCCCTAAGGACACCATCTGCCAGTCAAGGGCAATACATTCACTTTCTCCGTCTTTTTCTTTAAATAGAAGATTGCCACTCCAAAAATCTGCATGTGCAAGTGGTGCCGGTTCTGCTGGTCGGAGTAAGGTATCGAGGAGTGAAGGTGCTCGCGCACTTAATGCTGATACTGCTGCTGCTTCTTCAGTACAATCTGTACGACCTCGGAGGAATGCTTCAAGTTGAGGTAGCCCTCGTCGGATAAGTCGAAGATAACCAGCTGCAGCCCGCTCACAAGGGAACAGGAAATCAAATCTCTGATCTAATGGACCTTCTCGTTCACGTAGAGCAAGAGACAACGCGTGAAGTCGCGCCGCCGCAAAAAGTGCGGCTCTGGCTCTCTCCACAGATAAACCTTCAGCAAAATCGCCCGATTCGAAGCCTTCAGATGTCACATCTTCCAAAACAAGTTCACTATCTCCACCTATTTCGTCTGTAATTGAACAACATTTATTTCAATATATTTCTTTAGCAGATAATAACAGACATATAATAATTAATTAATTGTCCCTCAAATCTGCAACCTTTGTGTACGGTACGATAGCATCTATAAATTAATATATAGATTTTATTCTTGCATTCATAACCATGTACACAACATCATTATTCTTAATTAGAATAAATGAGTAATAAACTTATCACCTTGTTAAAGGAATTAAAGCGGGACAAGAAATTATTATTCCATCCAGTGCACGTTATTATAGAGGCATTTGGCGTAGCTGCGTCACGTATATTTCTAGATGATAAGACTCTTGAGAATAGCATCAGTGTAGTTTATTTAGTATTGATAGAGTTTACGTATTGCAGTATAATAATATTTACTTTTATGGTATTTAAGTAAAATGCAGTTATATAAGTAAAATCTATATTGAAATCTAAATGAGATAAAGATTCTAAAATTTGAAGTATTGGAGGAAAGAATATTTTAACGTGTATAAAAGTTGTATTGTGCATTATAGTTATATTGTGTATATAGTTTGAAATGTGACTATATTTTTGTACTGCATTATGTCTATTAGTAATCAAAATTTCGTCTGCTTAATAATTGTACTATTATATTAAATAAAATATATGGTTAGACTAAAGTTTACTATGTTAATATAAAATTTTGATAAATGTAAGATAAAAAATAGATATAATAATACCTGGTAATCTTGCTTTAACACATCTTGGTATGGGTAGACCTTCATCCGGGCCTAGTGCTTCTTCAGCTAACCTATTTAGAGCTGGTGCCAGTTCTGTATAAAATAAGATCTCTCTTGTATCGAATTGGGCTTCAGCTACAAATAGTCTGCCGAAGGGGTCTCTTGGAGGCAATTTTACTACCAGTGGTAAAGCCCTGCGTTCACCATTGCCCTCATAGCGAACGGTCACAGCGAGTACACGACTAAGCGCGCCGGCTACACCCGCTCTAGATTCTACGCGTATCTACAATGATAAGCTTTGGATTAGACAAAATTAATAAATTATATAATGATATATAAATTCATCATAATATTTAAATTATTAAGAAATTATATTTCCTTAACGTGAACTTACCTCTTGGGGAGTGACCACGCCCGCTCCAACAAGTAGCTCCCTCGCCCACTCTTCAGTAAGAGCTGCATCTGCGTCTGCCTCAGGACCCTGCTCGCAATCTGACTCCTCGCTACCACTGCTGGGGGCCTCCGAGACCGCAGTGCTGTCCGGACCCCCTGCCTGCATTGTATTCACTACGCTCTACGCTCTCTAAAAACTTACAACAATTTCATATTTTTACGATCTATTAAAGAAAAGTAATATAAGTTTTAGACAATTTCGATGCTAAGCGAGAGTGATGTGTGTTAAGTACTGCAGCATCGAATGGGACGTGGTGGCTAACGCGCGTGCGCGCTCCCTCCGTCAATTATTCATCGGGACTCCCATAGCGTATCACCGCCGGCCGCCGCTCAATGCGAAATTGCTATAGCTATAGCATGTAGATATAAGCTCTCACTATTGTACCTACTCACCTTTTAATGTATGGCGCATTATTCCTATTCAGACGGCTAGATTTTATAATAGCTTGGAAAAGCCCTTAGAATTTATATTACTGTACTGTTATTATTTTAGAATCTGGAAGAAGTAAATATTTTTGTACTCAACCAAAACTATTCAGGTTTATTGTGGTGTGGTGTATTATAAGTAATATTTGTACACTACAATAATTTATTCAGTAAAAGGATCAAAACGTAGTGAACATTATTATTAGGTATGAATTTATTTATATATGATGAATATTGTTCATAAAAAATATGTAACAAATACTTAAAAAAAATTATGTAATATTTTAATATAAAATTTTGATTGATTTGCTATTATCTATAATATATAATTATTAATTATGGCACAGTTAACAATAAGGCACAGCTAACAGTAATTAAGGAAAAGTCTAACGGTAGGGATTTAATTAAAGAAATATGCCTTAATAATTACAAATACTTAGATGCTTCTGTTTGTCATTTTAAAGTTTGTTCAACTACCTTATACTTAATAACTCTATAATTTTTACGCGCTTTTTGGCTTAGTATGTATGTATGCTTGTGAGGGAACCTAGGAAGAGTTTAATTTTACCGATTTTAAAATATCGAATTTATTTGAAACTTTATTTACCTACTTATTTAAAAAATTGTATAAAATTTAATTGAAAATACTAAATCTAATCCAAAATAAAACAAAAAGAATAAAAAATAAATAATATAAAAAAAACATGCGAAACTATAAATTAAACGAAAATGAAAATCAATCTAAAAACTTATAATATGTATTAAGAAAAGTATAATATAAAAAAAGATTTATTTTAATATGAAAAAAAGCTTGAGGTGGTTTTTAAAATATAAAAAACTATTGATACCATGCACGCCATTTTTTAATATTTAGGCTTGTTTTTTAGTATTTCAAACTGTTATTTATTAAAAGAAAGTTGAAAAATGTATCAATTTGGCATGTTCATTTTTCTTGGAAATAAGAAACACCCCTTTTAAATGTTTACTGTGAGTACTTTTTTTTTCAGTAGAATTTAATCAATAACGTTCTGAAAGCGAACCGTTGAGCTTCATGACATTGACATTTTAAAAAAGAATAGTTTTGACAATAATCCCAAAAACGGAGTTTAAAAGCTAGGCTATCTTAACTAGAAATTATAGTGAATAATGGGTAAAGTTAAATCTAAAAAAAGACGTCGTTCTTCATCTGAATCTTCAAGTTCAACTTCAAGTAGTAGTTCAGATTCAGATCATGAGAGTAAAAAGAAACTACGTAAATTAAAAAAGAAGTTGAAGGAAGCGCAGAAAAAGACTAAGAAAATTTTAAAGAAAAAATTAAAGGCAGAAAAGAAGAAACTAAAAAAGAAATCTCGCGAAGAACGGAGCGGAAGTCGCGACAACAAACCTAAAGAAGTACCATCTACAGATATTCCTCTGGGTAAGTTTAATATTTTAAATATCTAAACGCTATATCATTAAAAATTTTAAGCTTTTCATTTTGAACTGTAGAACTTATGGAGAAATCAAAAGCTATGGCGCCTATGACTAAAGAAGAATGGGAGAAACGTCAAAGTGTTATACGACGAGTCCAAGATGAAGAGACTGGTCGATACAGGTTATTATATCTTTCTGAAATTTACTTGAAATGTTAAAAATTTACTTAATACCTTAATATATCTTGCTTTTCTATAAAATAATATTATACCGTGTCTCAGTTCTGTATTTTTTCTAGGTTAATAAAAGGTGATGGGGAAATCCTAGAAGAAATTGTGTCACGGGATAGGCATAAACAAATTAACAGGCAAGCAACTATGGCTGATGGAGATTTCTTTCAATCACATACTGTTGAGAAACAAAGAATTAAATAGAAGATACTTTTAAACATATAGCAAAATATACTTCCTCAATTCTTCCACTACTTTAAGCACTAAATAAAGGTAAGTTCAGAAACTGAGAGAAGATTTATTAAAATGTCTTTATATATCACTACATTTGTAGAATAACCTATTAGTTATAAGATTTATATTTCTTTGCTCTTTGGCTGTTTGACTCTTTAGCTATTTAAATGTGTAAAAAAGTTTAATAAAAATATTCAAAAATTAGTTTTGTGTAATCTTTTTATATGCATAATGCCCTATTTTTAAATAATTTTGTTCTATCATACAAATTTGTTCATTTGTTTTTCAATCTTTACTTTAACATTCAACACAAGTTTGTGGTCTAGATCTCTACCCAAAAGAAATGTCGCAGATACACCTAATACTAATTAACAAATATGCTATAGTGGCAATAGCAGTTATAATTAAGATAACTCTATAGAGCAATAAATTAGAAATGAAGTAGCAAATTAAACTACACAGTTAACAATTATTATAAACATAATATGTGAATGAAAATTTAGGCAGTTGGCATTTATTGTAGAAAAACGCAAAACTGTTATTTGTTTAAATTCTGTATATTTTTCTATCTAAGCATTCTTATAGTTCATCTTTGGTTGGTGTTTCTTCATTTGTAGTAATCTCTTCAGTTACTAAATCTTCTGAATCATCAAGATGATCTTTGACTAATGTAATGAGATTTTCTAATGGATGTCCTCCATGATCAATACTCACAATCTTTTTCTTTTTATATAAAATTAGAGTTGGAAGACTATCAATCTAAAACAGAAAATAGTTGCCATATATGTTTTTATTTAATGAATTGTTATATATGTTAAGATTATATTTATATACTTAAAGTATAGTTTCTAGTATATCACTTACCTGTTCTGTTTCACATATGGTTTTCGATCTAACACAGTCAATGTCCGCTATAAGTACCCTAGTTTCATTTTGAAATTGTTCACCAAGCTTTATCCAAAGTGGATTCAGTTGCATACAGTGAGCACACCTAAATTTTATAATACAATATATTATGTAATATCGACATAGATGAAAATGAAAATTAGTTCTTTATGAGCTAGAATATTAAAATTATTTTTTTTATACTATGATTATTTTATTATGAAAAGTATAAAGATAGGCACTATTTTTCTTTACAGTGTTACATTGTTGCTAATGTAAGCTAATAACAGATAGGAATCTACCATATATATAAAAATAATTACCATAAGTCTTTACATTCACAAGAACTACCACAATATTTTAAAATGGTTTACTTTAACAATAATAAAAGTTATTTATTTAAGTTATAGAAACAATCATAGAATTTAAAAAATACATACCATGGAGCAAAATAATTGACAAATACTAAATCATTCTCCAAGAATGTTTCAAATGTTTCCTCAGATATCCTAGCCACCGGTAATGCCTTTTTTTTCTTCATAAATTTGTCTGGATCATGATTTTCAACAAGTGCCATTTTATCTATATAACCTTTTAGATTCTCTAATGTTTCAACTTCAGCTACACCCATCTGAAATAAAACATCATTTTGTAAAATTTTATTCATACAATATTATATGCTCTGATTGAGATAATTAGATTCATTAAATAAAAATCAAATATTATTCACTTACAATTCTTCCGTTGACTACCCAAAGCAAGTATGGATATTGCTTTATATCAAAAGTTTTACATGTGCTTTCACTGTTCAAACAATTGACTTTTCCAATTTGAATGTATTCATTGTGGGCATAATGTACTGCTAGGTCTGACCATATAGGAGCTAAACTCTAAATTTTTTTATAAATGTTTAGTTTAGTATACATTTTTGTTGATATAAATAATCAATTGAAACTATCAACTGTTAATAAACGCACCTGTGAAGCTTTACACCATGGAGCATAAAACATGACAAAATGTTGTCCTTTTGATAAAAATTTTTCAATATTTTGATCGTGTAAATATGCCATCCCACTGTAAATTTTGACTTCTTCAGTTTCTTCCTCTTCAGAACCCTTTAATAAAAAAAAGTGAGTTATGGATAAAGTATATTTTTTTAATATAAGGCCACAAGTCAAATTAACAAATTACCTCAGATTTCATAGTAAAAACTTCGCTCAGGAAAAGTGTTAATGATGGCAAGTCTCTGGCACTCTTATATTCCACAGGTGAAAAGGAATTCTTATGAAAATAGAGAAATGTTGGATACCCTAATTAGAAATATAAAAAGATAAGTAAAATTAACAATTAATTGAGTCATAGTCATTATAAATTTTTAAGATTTCTCTACCTGTTATATCATTTTCATGACACAATTTGGCATGTATTGTACAATCAACTTGTGCTATTGCAAATTTTGAATCTTTCGTATTTACTAGTTCTGCCAATTCCGACCAAATAGGGTGAAATCTTGTACAATGACTGCACCTGCGCACGTAAACACAACTCTGTTTTAGTAGGGATTAAGATTAATTAAACCTCACATAAAAAATCGAAAGCAATAGGTACCATGGCGCATAAAACATTATAAAGTTTCCGTCCATATTTTCTATTTGTTGCTTAAAATCATCTGGTCCATATTCATACACAACACTTTCTTCAGGTGCCACATAATTTGATAAAATAGCAAAATGGTAAACAAGATAAAAATTCGGAACATTATTGTTAAGAATTGTATAATTTAATATTATATATGTAAGCAAAACGAAATAATCTATAATATTTAGGTTTTTAAATGTTATATCATTTTTCACAAAATAAGTCCCATCTTTAAATAGTACTCGATATCATCAACGCGGAACGCTTTGAACACCTGATTTTGACATTAGGTTGACAAATGCCATTTGTAAATAATGTAATATCAAAATATTTACTAGATTTAATAAATGCAGTAACTGACCCATAGCATATAGCAGAAATATATAAGATGATACACAAGATATATTGACATATGTTTATCGCATAATTTGTAAGTAAAATCATTATTTACATATATTAATAAAAAAATCGTAAACTTTTCCAACTTTATATCCCCTATATAATCTATAGTCATTATTTTTGAAAGATTACGATGTTTTATATTCGATTTGTGCCACCACTACGGTGCTACGTCATTTAATCAATTAAAGATTTAATCTTCATGCTATTGAATGTTGTTAAAAAATTTACAAAGAATAAAAATAAATATAATAATTTTACTACATCTCGGACTTAAAATAAGAGTATCGGTTTATTGTATATACGTCACACATCACTTCATAAATTCTAACAAGTATTTGAGCATAAATCGTAAGTGCCAAATTTTGATAAAACATTGTTATTTTTTTCAAAAAATAAATTACTGAGCAAATCAAAACCGTAAATATTTAAAATAAGTATGAATCGTAAATGTCACTTTGGCGTAGCTTTTACGGACACACTATGGAATGTGGTAATTCTTCAAAATGGTCGCTTTGTATGGTTTGCCAACTTGCATGTCTGTGTTTTAGAGTTCTTTGTTTTCGTATTTCGTTCAACATACCCTAACATTAAGGACAGAATATATTCTATTCAGTATTGTCTTGTGTATGCATGAAAGTTTATGCTGTAATCATATTATGTGGTGTGCAAGAAAGATGTCATCGGTAATGTGAGAGCATTCTAATACATTTTCATTTTACGGGATTATGACATTTGGAAATCACATTTGGATTCGTAAAAAGTAAATAAAATCAGGTAATTAGTTTATATTGCAACATACTATATTAATACTTCTACTAATACTGCTAATAAATGTTAAACAAAGCTGACTCTAATTTTGGCATTCCTTAGCTGTATGTCAGACTGAATCGTGTCGAGTGTACGTAGAGTTTGCATATTCCGTTTGTTTGTATATTCCGTTTATTTTTAAAATAATATAAATATATTTACAAGTTTTTACTTTCCTTGTTTAAAAATATTATTGTATTGATTAAATGTTTGTATTATCTATTCATTGTCAGTTTTGTTTAAATGTTTATTCTAAAATTATCGCATTTGAAACATTACTGCTATTTAAAAAAATACTTGATAATTTATAACAATTAGGTTTATTTTGATAATGGTTATTGTAATAGTTATATATTATATATTACTGAAAGTTTTTTTTTTTTCAGTGACAATCAAATTAAATTGGAATACAATGTTAATTGAAGTATACATTTGAAAAAGAATATACATATACAACAAGAAATTTCTGTTAAAATAATAATAAAAGTGCAAATATTAAAAATTAAATGCGAACTGTGAGTGTGTGGAGCAGGGGGCTCATGTGATGGGAGGGGTGGGGTGAGAAGTGCGGCGCACGGGCGCGGGCGCCATGAACCCGCCGGCGCCCGGCAAGACGGCAACGCGCTCCTCAGGGTACAACCAGAAAGCGCTTGCCGAAATACGTAATTCATTACTCCCATTTGCTAACAATGGGAGCTTGGAACCTCCTGGGTCCTCAGCAGCTAGTACTGTTAGCTCAGGTGTTAGTTCTGGCTTTAGCTCTACATCGGGAAATGGGCTGGATAAAGACTTGAGTGTATTACCTCAGTCACTAAATCAGCTGATAGCATTGGGTTATGATGAAGTAAGTACTACTAATATTAGATATTGTTTTTCCATTAAATTAAATGAGAATATTAATATTATAAATATTTATATGTTGTTAAGCTTTACATATTTTCTCACAAATTGTGGGCTAGGCAGAGCAAAACTAGTGTTAAGAGATTCTATCCATTTTCTCCTTTTTGCTGAGAGAGAACTGCCCAGATTTAGAAGTCAAGAGTAATTTTAAAAACAATAAATTGTTTGTTTGTCAAGTTTTGATTTACCTCACAACCATTGCATGTTACACTAAAGGACAATTGACACACAGTAGCAATTTGGATATGGAAATAATACTAGCAACATTCTGTTACAAGTGTATTATTTGAGTTTTTTATTCTTCCAAAAGTCCAGCTGCTATATCTTTAAAGTTACAATCAATTCAAATTTCATATTTTTAATTTTTACTGTATTGAGGACCGTCGTGGGACAGAGGCATGGACAGAATGGAGAGGACAGGAGACATGGACATAATTTATGTATATATATTACATATATATATTACATATATATGTATATTAATATATATGTAAATATAAACAACTCTACTTAATATTAGATATATAAATGTGTCAAAATATTATACCACTACTATATCTCTGACAATAAATATATTTTCATGTCACCTGTCTGTCAATGATAATGTGAAAGTTTAATTTATTGGTTGTTTCAAAAAAGCTTTATGATTACATCATTTATAGAAAATGTATAAAACAGTGCTCTTGAGTAAAGACAGAAGCACTGTTCAGGAATATTTCGAGGATAAAAATGTGTGGAATTAATGTCATTTGGATTTTATGCAGGATACTGCTACCGTTATATTTAATAAAAATTGTAATATGGATATTTTAAAGAGCAACTACTGAGTTTCTTGCGGATTCTCTTCTCAGCAGAACTGCTTTCCGAACCAGTGGTAGGGACATGTTTATTCAACAATTCAAAAGTGCTTGTAAAAGTGTACTGTAAACTATTTGTATAAAGAATATTTTGAATTTGAATTTGTTGCATTATTGTATATATATTTATATATATAAAAATTATGAAAATATACATTTTTTGCTGTCTCAAAGATCATTTCATTTTCATTAATTGTCAAATGTTACAAATATTTGGTTGTTTTTACATGTAATACATTTTTAAGATAACATTATATTAATATTTGTATATGTCATGTTTCAGGATCCAGCTGTTAAAGCTCTCAAATATACAGGTGGTCGTTTTGATGCAGCACTCGATTATCTTTCGAAAAAGCAAGAACCTCTCAATGGTGTGCTGAAATCGAGTAATTTAAGTGTCCTAAGCACAAAGCTTATAAGGAAACCTAGCTTAGAACGGGAAATTAATCTACATAGAGGAAGTCCGGCGCTTGATTCTGGAGCCGGAAGTTCTAGATCGGATAGTCCACGGCAATCTGATGCTCCTCCTTTACCTCATGAAAAATTGAGTCGACAGTACTCGCCGTCAGGATTTTCAGAGCCCCCACCTCCCCCACCGCCAAGATGTCCCTCTACGCCTCCCGTACCGCCTTCTGTACAACAGTACATGAAAAGAATATCGCCTGCGCCACCTTTGCCACCAGCGCGGGGGACGAGCCCGGTCGCGTCTGGCGCCCCGGCGCCTCCAGCACGGCAACCAATGATAGTTCAAAATGGGCCTCAAGCTCAGCAACAATTTTCACAACAAATACAAGCGTTGAGTATTTTTCAAACTGCCGGAGGTGCAGAATTACCACCACCATACCCACTCCCTGGAGTTCCTCCTCCACCTCCTTATTCTGTCTCCGTGCAGAACCGGCAAAGTCCCACACAGTCGCAGGACTATAGAAAAAGTCCGTCATCGGGTATATACTCAGGCGGGACTTCAGCTGGCTCACCCAGTCCGATAACCGTGACGCAGTCCACGGGCTCGGCGTCTGGTATGACTCGCCCTACGCCTATACAGGCGTGGACAGCGAGGCAAGCGGTCCAAGCTCCTATAATAATGCAATCGGTAAAGAGCACGCAGGTTCAGAAACCAGTGTTGCAAACTGCTATAGCACCGGTCGCGCCACCACCTGTGGCCAGTTCAGCGGTACAGCCACCGCCCCCGTCGTACGCTAGTTCGATACAACAGAAGCAGTCGCAGACACCTCCAAGCTACCCGTTGGCTCCGAAGCCCTCGTCCCCTGGATCGACCCCACCTGTTATACCGACAGCTACCACACCCACCGTCCCCACTACAGAGCCGCCCAGCTACGCCATAACCATGCAGGCTCTAGCTGTACAAAGAGGCATGCACCCTATACCTCCTCCGCCGTACGGAAATCCAAGCGATAACACCACAACGGTCAACTCCCACCATTCGCCGTTACATAAAAAGTTCTCGAACAACTGTGACGTCAAAGGGGAGACATCTCAAATGGAAATAAAGTGTCCAAACCAAAACTGTAGCCTGCTAAAGGACACACCATCTGGTTCTGATAAGAGTTCGAACGGGTCCTCGGAAAGGCGACCGAAAGGCGGATCAGAAAAAATTAGACATCAGTCGCCAATCCCCGAAAGAAAGAACATAAGTAAAGAAAAAGAAGACGAAAGGAGAGACTGTAAAGTTAGAAATTACTCACCGCAAGCGTTCAAATTTTTCATGGAACAGCATGTCGAGAACATTCTTAAAAGTTACAAGCAGCGCACGTACCGTCGTATGCAGCTAGAGAAAGAAATGACTAAAATTGGCCTCAGTGCAGAGGCTCAGGATCAAATGAGGAAGATGTTGTCCCAAAAGGAATCCAATTACATAAGATTGAAGCGAGCAAAGATGGATAAGTCTATGTTCACGAAAATAAAGCCTATTGGTATTGGCGCCTTCGGGGAAGTAACGCTTGTGAGAAAGATCGATACTAGTCATCTCTATGCCATGAAAACCCTCCGAAAAGCTGACGTGCTCAAGAGAAACCAAGTGGCGCACGTCAAAGCTGAAAGAGATATTCTCGCTGAGGCCGACAACGAGTGGGTCGTGAAGCTATACTATAGCTTTCAGGACAAAGATAATTTATATTTCGTAATGGACTACATACCGGGAGGAGATTTGATGTCACTTTTAATAAAACTGGGCATTTTCGAAGAGAAATTAGCGAGATTTTATATAGCGGAGCTTACGTGCGCGGTGGAGAGCGTGCACAAAATGGGTTTTATCCACAGGGATATCAAACCTGACAATATTCTCATAGACCGCGATGGTCACATCAAGTTGACCGATTTCGGTCTGTGCACGGGCTTCAGGTGGACACACAACTCTAAATATTATCAGAGGAATGGTGAGTAAAGAATTGTTATGTATTGTGATATCTGTTTCTATATTATTATTTAAATTTACTTAGTTTTTGCTTCAGTCTTTGAGATCACTTTGAAAAGAAGTCACAACTAAATCGCAGTTATATAATATTATTCACAAATTAAAGTCTCCACTGCTATGTTAATTTTTAACAATTAGTGATAAAATAATATCTTCAAATTCCAGACCACGGCCGGCAAGACTCAATGGATCCAGTGGACGGTGAATGGGGCGCTATGGGCGAGTGTAGGTGTCACCAACTAAAACCCTTAGAGAGGCGGCGTAAGAGAGAACATCAACGATGCTTAGCCCATTCTTTAGTGGGAACCCCAAATTATATAGCACCGGAAGTGTTGCAAAGGACCGGCTATACACAGTTGTGTGACTGGTGGTCAGTTGGAGTGATCTTGTATGAAATGTTGGTGGGCTCACCGCCTTTCTTAGCAGCAACACCGGCTGAAACTCAACTTAAGGTGTGTATTTTATACTATGTTGTATATTTTTATTTAAATTATATAAAATTGTAATAATATAGTAAAATATAACTATAATAATAATAACAATAATAATATTTTATAGGCATAAGTGAATACAGTTACAATGTAGGATTCTCTAACACCTGCGCTAGTAAAAACTGTGTTGCGGGTGTTAGTGTCTTCCCCTTAAATAAATGACACATCTAATCTTACATCAAACAAAATATTGAAGAAAAAAACTAAGAATAAAATAAAATAAAAAAGATATCTTGCTATTCATCATTTTATGGATATTACGTCATGCTGTGTGTGTGAATGTGTGAGTGAGTGTGTGTGTGTGAATGTGTGAGTGAGTGTGTGTGTGTGTGTGAATGTGTGAGTGAGTGTGTGTGTAAGAGTGTGTTTGGTGGTGTAATTAAGGTGTTATAAGATTTTCTACATCAATATATTCCATCGGCTTAAGCCAGGTAAATAAAGCTGTTTTAAATTTATTACTATTGAATTTCTTAACATTGGATTTTATTAAGCTTATTATATGTACGTGGAGCTAGAAAATTGTAGTGTCTCTTTGCAAATGTTGTTCTAGTGTTCTTATGGAGAACATAAATTTATATTGTACATTATTACAATAATATCGTATTAAAACGACCAAGTCACTTATGCCGTGCTCACTAGACTGGGGCAGTGGCGATAATTTAACAGAAATGAAAAACCGTTATGCATAGAATAATAGAAAATTTTAAATTGACTATGAACATTTGGAGGGTGATCGCATTATATATATTTTTATCTTCTTAATGTTAACAAACACGAGGTTAGTTTTTAGTATTCGAATATGTAAAATTTCTTAAAGGGCGTGAAAAATATTATGTTCCAGATATACAATTCTAGAAAATCTATATTTTTGTGTATATTATTATATAACGAACATTTTGCAATTACAGGTAATAAATTGGGAGAATACACTCTCCATACCTGATGCAGCAAATCTTTCTCGGGAGAGCAAAGATCTGATACTGCAACTTTGCTCCGGCCAAGAAATAAGACTGGGGAAGGATGCCAACGAAGTGAAAAACCATCCGTTCCTTAAAAGCATCGACTTCGAAAAGGGTTTGAGGAGACAAGTGGCTCCATACATACCAAGGATAGACTATCCAACTGATACATCGAATTTCGATCCCATAGATCCTGACAAGTTACGTAATTCCGGAAGCTCAGATTCTAACAAATCTGACAGTGAGTTGCTGGACAATGGAAAAACTTTCCATGGCTTCTTCGAGTTTACGTTTAGGAGATTCTTCGACGATGGCTACACGAACAAAATAAATTTGGACGACAACGACAACCAGGGCCCAGTCTATGTATGAGTGATTGGACACTTGCTGTAGTGCCTCTCTATTAAACAAAATAGTTCTAAAAATATTTAAAATTAGAGCGTGAACTGTTAATAATCCCGGTGATAATGTTGTAATTTTGTATCGTTATGTATTTTGTAAGTTAAATGTATCATATTAGTGTAGACAGCAGACATGGTGCTGAACCCGCTGGGACCGCGTTTTATATACACTACTATTTTTGTAACTAGAGAAATTATTTATGAGATAAGACCGAGTTTGCGATAGTGTATTTGTCACTATATTTTCTTATGTATTTATCGAGGTAGGTCGCTTAATGTGTGTTTGTTTATGTAAATCTAAATAACATGGAAGTTAACTGGCGTACATGAGGTTGTAAGGGAGTGCTTCCAAAGTCTACAGTGTGCCTTATTCAATGTAAACGTGTTTACAATGATATTTAGGGACTTCAAATACTACTCATGTGTAGTACCGATTTTTTATTACATATAACTCATTATAATATAGCGAGTGCAATAAATATTTATTAACAAAATGAAAATCACTTGTCTTTGTTGAAGCGTTTTTATGTTGGATATTGGAATTTCGAATATATTTCGAATTCGAATATATATAATATCCACTTCCGGGTGTACACGGCCATTATTTAGAAAAAAAAACGATCTCCAGTAATTTAATGTGTGGATGGAATATTTTTAAAGTATATTTTTGACATTAGATGTTGGCGGCCCTGTTATACCCGAAGTGTGAAAGCTTCACACATTGGATTACGTTATTAAAGAAATTGTAGTTTTTTTAATACATATATTTGTTTGAACTAACCACGTCCAATTTAATATATAGTTGCAAATAACAATTTAAATCTGTGAACAAAGTAGGTATTTGTGTGACATATCAGCTATGAGTTAGCTTGTTTGTGGTCTTCGGACTTCATTTGTACAGTATGTTATGAACAAGTCACTTCACCTTAAATTATGTGTTATTGAATGTAAATTGTTTTATTCTAAAACGAAACATGCTTTTAAGTAAATGAAAATAAAATATGGGAATTCTGTTGACTTTTTGTTTGTATCCTTTATGATATATGTATTTGATACTGAATACCGTCATACCATCATATTGATGTGGAGTTTTTGAATAGTTCAGATACTTAACTCCGTATGGAAATCAAATTTCAAAATGTAATGTAATGGGTCATCTGGGTCTAATAGAACAATACGCGGGCGTCTGACCTTGGTTTTAGCGTACGGGGTGTAGTCACACGCCTGTACGATAAGGGGGTTCGCGTGAGTTACTGCGCGCTCAAAGTAGCGCAGGGATAGGCCTTTGCAGTACTCTTGAACCTATTCCAGTTCGAGTTCGAAGTCTATGTAGGTCGACATTGTGAACGAACCAGGGTCAGCCCGACGCGATTTGCAAGAATTTATTCTGAATTATTTGAAGGCATTCAGCTTAGTGTGTCCGAACACGACCTAGCATAAGTGAGGACAGTCTTACGTAAGTTTAGTATAGTATCAGCTTATGTATAAGTAACAATTTACTCTGCTTGCAAATAACAGGACAAAGCCTACTGAGAATAAAGGCAGCTTTGTTTCTGGCTCTGTTGACGTGTGGGCTACAAGACAGTCTGGAATCTAGGATTAATCCTAGATATTTTGCCTGTGGTTTCCAAGGATTAGGTCGGTTTAACATATACACGGTGTAGGCCGTTACGTGTTTGACTCCAGGAAACAAGATCGCGTCACTTATCCGGATTAACCTCGATCCTTCATAAACGGTACCAATCGCCGAGGGCGTCAGCCGCAGTTTGGATTGTTTCAGTCAACAGGCGAGAATAGCGAGAAGTGGCGGTCTCGTTGGCATACATCGCCAGGTGGAGTAATTTTGTACGAGGCATGTCGCGTAATTATCAGATTCAAATCAAAAACTATAGATCAAAGATAGTACTTACTTAGAATTCTTGATGTAGTGACATAAGTATGGAAAATGTTCCGGATGAATGAGTTTCTCCTTCTGTCCGTACAATATATACGTAGGACATGATATATGTTTCAAATGATTGCTACATATATCAGGTTCCGCCTTCAGGATGTCCAATCATCATGTTATCTACCCATTTTGTCCAAAGACGATAAAATCCTTCTAAGCCGTATGCTTCGATCATTGCTTCTTTACTTTCTTCTTCTTCTTGGCATTAGTCCCGGCTTTTGCCAGGGTCTGCCTTCCGACTGAGCCTACTCCACTTTGCACGGTCTTTAACATCCACAGTGGATAATTTATTGGCTCTCATGTCTTGTGTCACGACATCCAGCCATCGCTTCCTTGGGCGTCCGGGTGGTCTAACTCCAGGGACAGACATGTCAAGGCACTTCCTTCCGACATAGTTCTCAGATCGGCGCATAACATGGCCATACCATCTCAGGCGACGCTCTTGGAGCTTATCCGCTACGTCACGGACCCCAAGACTACCTCGAATGAATGTGTTGCGTATGCGGTCGGACCGCGTCACGCCACACATCCATCTCAGCATCTTCATCTCCGTGACGTGAAGCTCCTGAGTGTGCCGAGATAATGTTGGCCAACATTCGCTGCCGTATATAAGAACAGGTCGGATAATGCTCTTGTATATCAGTCCCTTGAGCTTGGGCGGTATTCTGCTATCGCAGACCACACCAGTGACCTCCCGCCATTTGGCCCAGGCAGCGTTTATACGGGCATGGATGTCGTGGTCGATGCCTCCAGACTCATGCATAACGGCTCCAAGGTACCTGAACTTCTCCGACTTAACGGCTGGCTCAGGCCCGATATGGATGGTGCTCGAGTCCTGGTTCCCACAAGCCATGTACTCGGTCTTCGACACATTCAGTTTGAGACCACCGTTCTCAAGCGCACCCTTCCAGGCGTTCACTTTACGCTCCAGCATCAGTCGGTTCTCATCGATGAGTACTATGTCATCGGCATACATCATCAGCCACGGAGGCTGGCATTGGATGTCAGCCGAGACAGTATCCAGCACTACATTGAATAAGAACGGACTAAGAGCTGAGCCCTGGTGAACCCCTACTGTAATCGGGAAGGGCTTGGTGTCGCCAACAGCGGTCCTAACCACTAAAGCGGAGTCGTTGTACATATCTCTGATAACCTCAATATAGGCTTCAGGGATCCCCTTGGATCGCAATGCCCACCAGATACACTGACGTGGCACACAGTCAAAGGCCTTCTGCAGGTCCAAAAAGGCCACATGCAGAGCTCTCCTTTTTTCCCTGTAAGCCTCCATCAAAGTTCTGAGGGCAAAAATGGCATCCATAGTGCCTGATCCTGGTTGAAACCCGTACTGAGACTCAGAGACAGTACATTCTTGGCGGAGCCTGAGGCCGATCATGCGCTCGAAGAGCTTCATGGTGTGGCTCATAATCTTAATGCCCCTATAACTACCGCAATCTTGAACACTGCCCCTTCCTTTGTAAATAGGGATAATAAAGCTCTGCCGCCACTGATATGGCATCTTTCCAGTATTCAAGATACGGTTAAACAGGTCAGTAAGTATAAGCACACCAAGAGAGCCCAACGATTTCCACGCCTCGATTGGGATGTCGTCAGGTCCTACCGCTTTTACGTTCTTCATGCGTCGAAGACAATTACGAGTTTCGTCACGGGTTATTGGAGCAACAAGTCCGAGGTTAGGAGATAATTCAGGAGGAAGACTACAAGACTGCTGAGTGTTCAGCAGCTCCTTAAAGTAGCTTCTCCATCTCTCCTTCACAGAGGCATGACTACAAAGCAACGTGCCCCGAGAATCTCTGACGCAAAGACATTTTGTAATATCCTGCGTCGCTTTATCTCGAGCACGAGCCAGTTTGTATATGAGCTTCTGCCCCTCCACAGTTTCAAGTTTATCGTACAATGGCGACAAACTTTCTCTGCGGGCTCTGGCTACAGCTCTTTTGCTGGCCCGTTTCGCTGCTATGTACTCCAGTCTGTCTTCAGGAGAGTTGGAATGCTGCCACTCTTTAAACGCAGCCTTCTTTTCCTGAATCACCCCCCGCACCTGGTCATTCCACCACCATGTCTCCCTGTCGATGACACGCCCACCCTTAGTATCACCAAGAACTCGCTTGCCCGCCGCAATGATTGCTGAATGAGCTCGATCCCATGCAGTCTGAGCGGTCTCGGTGTTAGTCAGTAGATTTTGACTTTCCACCTCCGCCATGAAGTCGGTCTGCATCGGCCCATTCAACAACCACCACTTAATTCTAGGCTTGCGTTTCTCGGCTACTTTCTTTTTCGGAGTAACATTATAGTCCATGACAAGGAGACGATGTTGGGCCGTCAGGCTTTCGCCGGGAATGACCTTACAGTTGGTCACCCTGCCTATATGACACCGTCTAGTCAGCAAATAATCAATTTGAGTTAAGTGAGACCCGTTCTTATACGTTATAAGGTGCTGAGGTTTCTTCTGGAAGAAAGTGTTCACGATAGCCAGATCAGATGCAATGCAGGTTCTTAAATATTTTCTCCCTCTGCATTGCGAAGACCATATCCAAAACCCCCGTGAACACGTTCATACACCTCAGCGACCCTACCCACGTGGCCGTTCAAGTCCCCCCCAACTAAGATTGATTCGGTAGACGGTATAGCGAGTAGTACCTCTTCATACTGCTCCCAGAAGGTCTCCTTTTCAGCCGCGTTACAACCCGCCTGGGGAGCATAAGCACTGATTAAGTTTGTGATTACGCCCTCGATCAGTACCTTTACCCGCATCAAGCGGTCGCAGCGACGGTCAACTTCAAGAAGCCCATTCTGAAGCTCTTCAGAAAGCGCTACCGCTACACCGTTTTTGCCTGTAGGTGACCCAGTGTATATAAGGATGTTACGAGACTTATTGCCCTTCCAGCGAGTTTCCTGAAGGAAAGCACACTGGACCCGACGTCTCATGAGTACATCTGCGAGTTCTCTGCATCGTCCGGTTAGAGAGCCAATATTCCATGTTGCAAAGCGGAGTTTCCGTCTGGGTACTGACGTCGTTAGCCGTGCCCGTACTTGACACGGTAGCCCTTGCCCACTTATCGCAGGTGTAGGGCGATGTGCCTGCGCGTCGTTTAACGGCGACGCCCTAGCCATACCCAGCTTTTTTCTGAATCGATCCATACTAGTGGCGAAGTGGTTTTTAGTGGAGCGATTGCCATCTGACCTCCAAACCCATTACTGAGAGAAACCAAGAAAGGAAAGGGAATAAGAGGCAGAAAGACTTGGAGTACAGGGGAGGGACACCACTTACATGGATTGGATAGGGTTATGAAAGTGGTGGCTCGAGGCCCCGGGGTCGCGCACCCGTATGCCGAAAACCAAATATCGGACAGATAATTGGCCTAGACACCCTCTGAGGTTCCACCTCTATTATAATTTTGTTTTAATAGTAAATGAGGACAAACGAGCAGAAGGGCCACATGATGTTAAGTGGACATCCTAAAATTCACCGGGCGGCCAGCGTTGCACAGTTTCATTGGGTCTCCTTGGACATCACGCCAACTTAACACGATCAACTAGGCGAAACAGGCTCCTACTAATCGGGACCTCTCAAAAATCACTACGTCGCAGGGAATAAGGAAAGGAAAACAGAAATTGGCTTACATGTCATGGAACCTGAACACATCATCAGATATTTGACGGTTCGTTTCTGACTTTCTAGTGGTATCAAGCCAGTCGGAGGACGAACCTCCTACCACCAAAAAAAATTACTGAGATACTCACCTCTTAAGGGACGCTACCCAGCAGCGAGGGGAAATGTACTCTTACTCCGTCCCCCACGGGAAATATCCCGTCCCTCCACAGGAAATTCCCTATCCTCCCACGGTGGCGGCCTTCTTTGGCTCTTTGAAAAATTCTTACTTAATGTTATACATTTATTGCCAAATTTCGTAATTTCTAGTCAAAGGGAAGTACCCTATGTATGTAAGAGTGCATTGTAAGAGGGCCTTGAAGCCTGCACTTTACAAGTTCTAGATACTGCACCCGGCATTCATTATTGCTACATATTGAAGAATTCATATTGTCATCATTTTTACCATATTTTTATTAAAAACGTATTAAGGTGCACTACTATAAGCATCTATGTTGTCTTGGTGTACGTAGGCGTTAGTACCCCAAATCACTAATTTGTTCACTTCCTCCGGCTGTTGACCTCCTACACACCAGCCCATGACGGAATATTTAGGGTAATTTAAATGCTGAAAATCAATAGGAAATGATTTTTGATTTAGGTAATTTGAAGGGTTTCCAACCTTATAGTATCACTTTGATGTTCCTCTTTCTATATGTATGTTTGCCCGTCGGTCTAGAGCATTTTTATCACATTCGCGTGGAGATTAAGCTGAAATTAATAACAAATATCTAAGCAAGGATTTAGATCTTATATAAAATAAAGGAAAAAGTACAAAATTTGAAAATTTACAGATATATCAAAGAAAAAGACCATTATAACTTTATATCTATTATAACTTTATATCTAGTTCATTTTTTACAAAATTTGTGTCGCAAAGTTAAGTTAATATATTTTTTGTTATTAACTAACGTTATGTAATATTTTTTGTAATTATGATGTTGCTACATTATTAGACAAAAGATGAAAAAGTACAACAATCAAAAAAAAAATTAATTAACAACGATAACACTTAATTAAATATAGATAAAATATTAAATACTGTTGTGTCCACAGATTTGAAAAAGTCTGTTACAAGGAGAAGTTAAACGGCTTGGTATCAATTTTATGACTACAATTTAAAATTTTATCAAAGGTCAACGAAGTACAATTTATAAAAGTTACCAAACTTAAATTTCCGGTTGTGTACACTCATTTTGTATGAAATTAACTACACATATGAGTTTGTAATGGTTTCTTTTTGTGATATACCTATAAACTCTCAACTATAGGCTATGATTACAAAACTGGCAAACAATAAACATATCTAAACGTTCGTATCTCTTGATTGCGTTGACTTAGAAGTTCAATTTTTTCTAGGACTATCGACCTGGTATATTTTTTCTAGGACTATCGACCTGGTGGTTTTAAATTCAGCTAGTCCACGCGATCGTGAAAAAAATGGCCCTGATAGACGGTCGGTCGGAGAGTCTTTTTGGAGCTCTACGGAACCCTAAAAAATTAACAAGAACATTTACTACTACTTACTGGAGGCACGCTTTTTCCATATCCTTGAGGGTCGAATACTACAAGGGTAAACTTGTCTTTATTGAATCCATTTATCTGATACTTATAATGCGAAGTAATCGTGCCCAAGGCGCCTGGTATCAGTACCCCTTTGTGAGCACCGTGGCCTACTTCCGTGTAATTTATATTGAAATTCCTTATTCTCACTTGCTAAAATAAAAATATTAATGGTGACGATGGTGGATCTGGTGGATGGTGGATTGTCTTACAAGGGCGGAATGAAAATTTCCCCGATTGGGAATCGAGCCCATGATAACGAGTTTACAGTCACATACTATCTCATTGTGCCACGAAGAATGTTTAATATTATGATATTCTGCATACCTTTAAAGCAGATAGAACAGTGGAAGTTGCCGTTTTCGTTACCTGACGTAAAGTGTGTGTCAAGTAATCCATTATTGAATTCTTCAATTTCTATGGCTTATCCTGTCAGAAAATTGATAAAAAACACATTTGTTGAAGTAGTAATAAATATTATTACAGCCGTGGCGCTTGTGTTCAGATGCTGTGGCGCTAGTCTCAATTATTATTATATCCTTAAATTTTTATTTTCATAATAAGCTGTACTTGTTAGTATTGTCTTTGGTGTATATTAAATAAAATTTCTGAAGTAAATTGTAAAACATAGCTAAGCATAAGCATAGTCCAAGCCTAAGTAAATGAAAACAACGAGAACTGAAAATTGTTTATTCATACGAATGGAGATCCGAGTTTGATGTCTCCTGAACAGATGAATAACGTTTTTCTGAGTTCAATATTTCAGAAGAACTTACAATATGAAGCTTACTTTGGCTTTGGCTTATATTATATATATTATTAGTAGATATTTGCTATACCATATTTTTTGTAGGATTTTTCATTACATATTTATAAGCAATACAAATTATATATATAACAATTTCGCTCAACACCTGCGTTTTAAAAATATATGAGGTTAAGTTTATTTTGATTTACAATTAAAATAATAATAAATGTACTTGCCAATAATATAAAAGTTTACTAACAACAATCATTTTTAGGATTCCGTAACTCAAAATAATGGGAAACCCTTATAGGATCACTTTACCTAATGTTTGTCTATCTGTCTATCTGTCTGTCTGTACGTCTGTCAAAACCATTCTACTCAAAATGGAGGAGTGAGCTTTGAGTTCTCTACAAACTTAAATAAATATTTAGGTAAATACGCCTCAATCAAAAGAAACGAGCGTTATTGCTTTATTTTGCCACATATTGTATGAAATTCGACACTTAATCAAAACTTATGGATACTTCCCGTTGATCTGGAATTATGAATTTTAAAATTGCAAAGATTGTTATTAATCTATTAGTTAAGCGTACGGAGG
This sequence comes from Dione juno, assembly GCA_037127375.1. Lineage (NCBI taxonomy): Eukaryota > Metazoa > Arthropoda > Insecta > Lepidoptera > Nymphalidae > Dione > Dione juno. The sequence goes on along the minus strand of JAXRJS010000018.1, from coordinate 12,868 downwards.
CTGCCTATGACCATAAATATCGATTAAATTACGTAGAAGTCTTGTCCTCACATGGATTTCTCCCAGGCCACTATTTATCGTCTAGGCAAAATAGCTGCCTTGATGGCGCTAAACCTAGATCATCATCATAGGTTTCCCCTAGTCACAGTACTAAATACTATCTATAACAGATCAAGCTATGGTTTTGTTATGCCTTTTGAGAAAATTCTTCTAAGACTGAAAATATTTCTAAGACCCTTGCTAGTAGCGATATCTGTGTGTGTGTGTGTGACGTTTTACACGTTTTAGCTCCTATAAAGATCCTAATGACTTAGCAGATGCCCTAATTAAGTTAATTAGAACTAAACTACATTTAAGTGCTAAAATATCTCCAGTTGAAATAGATTATTAAAACCCTGGATGGTGGTTTATATAAATAATTTGTGTAGGCTAGGAGGCCGCGTCGGACGAGTTTTCTGTTACGTGGACGACACTGCTCTTATTTTCTTTGGGTGCTCTTCGAAGGCTGTAAAAGCTACTGCTGAATTAGGACTACTTTAAGTATTTAACTGGCTTAATACAAATCTCTTAACCCTTACTACTTCAAAATCATTTTATATCTGCTTTGCCCCCAACCAGAGATTACAACCAACAGAAAACTTTTTTATAAGCACACATAGATGTAAAAATAAGTCTTACCAAGCTAACTGTAACTGCCCTGCCCTGTCTTTTGAACGTAACCAAGAAATACCAAATACCTTGGTATTTTGGTTGATCAGAGGCTGTCATGGCATTTGTAAATTGATTTGGTCATTGACCGAATAAGAAAAATTAAATGGATCTTTAGGTCACTACGATATGTTATGTCTAGTCAACTTGTTAATAAAATCAATACAATCTGCAATAACTTATTGCATACCTGCGTGGGGAGGAGCTACAAAATGTGAAATAAATTAAAGGTCTGAAGGAACTCTCTTAAGAATAATGTACTTATAATAAATATTTCAATGATCTGAGAAATAAAATGTATTATATTTAGTTCAGTTTAGTTTTTTAAAACGGCGTTTCGAGTGTGTCATTTTTTATTTGTATAATTCTGAAATTTAGCTGATAGTGAGTGTAGTCAACTAGAAACACGACGATTACCTATAAAAACTTCTGTGTATAATAAAATAATAAAAACAGTACTTGAATATACGCATTTTTACGGTTTATCCCTAGCGGGATACTCAGAGAGAACGAAGCTTCAAACGCCGCGGTCCCTGCATACGTCTTCTGCCTCGGCCACTGTCATTAACCTCGGCCACTGTCATTAACCTCTTCATACATACAAAAGAATAAAATTAATTAATCCAATACTTATCTAGAATTTTAAAATATTTGCGCCTGTTCGCCTAAGTAGCCTACACATTACCATTTTCACCAATTTTTACCAACTGTTCAAATGGGAAAATGTTATAATTTGCTCTTTTAAAATATACATGGCTATATCAATGAAATTTTTATATTTACTACATTTCCACTTTAATACAAATAATGTAATATTGGTTGGACACGGAAACGTATATTACAATCTATGAAAAGATTTAAACTGAGTATTATGAAATATGTTTTTTTTTTATTTTAAAATAAAATTAGTTTATTTAGGACCAAAAATCAGGCACAAACAGGTACAATATATCTTACATTCAAGTTATACTTTTAGTATTATATAATTGTAGACCTAACATCAGTGGTCACATAAAGGATCAAAAACGTAGTATAGCACATACAAATTAGATAAAAACAATCCATTAAATTGAGGGGTAGTATACAGTTGTAGTACCATGAAGCTTTTAACTCAAAAAATAAAAAATAAGAAGGCAAAAAATAAGAACTCTCTGTAGGAATAAAGCAAAATTTACAAAAAAAGTACTAAAATATTGTATGTAGTTCATTTTATACAAATTGAGTGTCATGTTTAAGTTTATCAACTTTTATGAGCTGTCAATCCCGATAACCTACACATTACAATAATTAAATATATATGGTATCCTCGGTGAGCGAATTTGTCTCGCACTTGGCCGTTATAAATTTTTCCTATAAGTAGAATTTGACCTCATGTGACACTCATATGACTCATACTTCGGGCGTTAATAAAATCTAATAATAAGCTTTTATTACTTTCTTATTACTTTATTTTTGAAAAGGTCACATAAATCACATACAACTTGAGCACTCAATGAAAATTGATACTAAATTTAGAAGTGGCAATAAAAGCCAAAGAAGGTTACATCCGTTGGTTTTATTTACCTTCTAAATGACGATGACTATTTAGAGATATACGATCTCTAAATCCTTAAAAATTGTAAGCTGTCCAATGAACGGCTGTAAATACCGCTGAGATGCCTTAAAATTTTTATATGTTTTCTTAAAACTAAAGATATACATACATTTTAAAATGTATGTTTTTTAAAGTTTAAAAAGTATGACTATGATAAATAGCCGATGATTTGCAGTTTTTATGCTTTTTAATAATAGCACGCAATTGATTCTGATTATTTAAGATGTCAATGAAGTCAAGATATACCCATAGCATCATGAAACTTGACTATATTAATATAATGTTCTAACAACAACAACCTCTTACGAAATGCCCATATAATTTATTGACATATACTCCCCATTCCAGTGGAAGAAACAGTCATGAATCTAGATTGGGAGTCTAGATAGGGAGGATCGTATATAGAAAAGAACATATTTATAATTTATAAAAATGGTCACAAGGATTAAAAATGAATACGTAGATTTAGAGATGAAATTGATACATTGTGACAGTGAATGTTTAGTAAGCATCTTAAAAATATTGCCGCTTATACAAAATATCTGCAACATTTAAAATAAGGCTTAAAACATGATGGAATCGTAACATAATAATGTATTCCAAAAGAAAGGACTACAAATATAGCAATTATAAGGAAGAAGTCGTACATTGCTAGAAGACCATCGTGGCATTTGTGGGTTCGATTCCCACTAGGGGAGAATTAATTATTTTCATTTTCTTCGCTCTGGTACCAAGGCAAAAGCGCGGCGTTGAGTTCCGCCACTCAACACGCAATGCCTCGAAAGGTGGAGAGCAGGGAACGGAGTGTCTTAGCACCTCTTTCCTTGAGCCTATAGCTATGGCAGGCAAAAAAAAGGAAAAAAAAAATCGTATATTATGTGTAGCTAGAATTATAAGACAAAGCTATAAATTAAGAAACCAAAGTTATTTTATATCTTCTCTTCAACTAAGACATGTCCCTTATTTACCTAACACCTTCCTTCTTCCCTCACCTATATTATAATATAAAAAAATATCACTAAAAATAAGAATGAAAAATATCATTTTATCAGAGAAAGAGCCATATATAAGATTAAATTATAATACATAATAATAAAGTAAGAGAAGATTATTTATATTTAGATTATTTATATTTTTGTGTAACAACGTGTTTTATTCCTTCAATAAGAAATCTTCTACTCTCTGGTTGAAATCGTCTCTGTATTTCACATGGATGTCATGTTTGCCTTCTGGATATAAAAAATACCTGGAATTATAAAAAAAAACAATATATATATATATATATATATATATATATATATATATATATATATATATATATATATATATATATATATATATATATATATATATATATATATATATATATATATATATATATATATATATATATATATATATATATATATATATATATATATATTATTGGTACTCACTTAGAATTCTTGATGTGGTGACATAAAAACGGGAAGTGTTCCGGATGGATCATTTTATCCTTCTGTCCAAACAATATATATGTAGGACAGGATATAAGTTTCAATTGATCGCTACATACATCGGGTTCCGCATCCAAGAGGTCCACCATATTGTCTACCCATTTCCTCCAATAACGCATAAATCCTTCACAGCCGTATGCTTCGATCATCGCTTGCTTAATTTGCTGTCCCCATGCATTGACGTCCCTTATTTCTAAAAAAATATTTTTCAGTTGTATTTGTTGCAATAAATAATAGCAATTGCTACAAAATACCTACAAATAATTATTTTATTTGCGTTTTTAGGGTTTCGTACCTTAAAAAATATATATTCTTATAGGATTCAATTGGACTCAATTGTCCTAAGTAGTATTTTCCTCAGCGGAATACCTATAATCATGTAATAAGTCTACAGATATGAGTTAGTAATAACTATGACATACCTACATGTAAATTTCTAACTTATTTTTTCCTTTATTTATACTATAAGATGTAACTCCTGCTCAATTTTCAAAATTGTAGATCAACCCTATAGCTTTTGAATACGCGGCGCGTTTGAATTACGGAAAAAATTAAGCAGTTTGATTTTTTTCTGCCCCATGGTACATGAATAAGGATATTTCACATTAATTACAACTTGATATCTCCACATGATTTTGACAAGTAGTCTTGACAGTCAAACAACAAAGTGATTGTATAGAATGTATTTTTTTTCTTTTCAGGTCAAATACTCCTAAAAATGCTGTAGCATACAATTAATTAATATTATTAATGTTCAGTGTCCAATCATATACGTATTTATATTGAAAATATTCCGTTCCACTCTTGTAATACAGAAATTTGGTAATAATCGCAATTTAAAACTTAGATTCTCATTATTTAATTAGTTAAATAGCGAACATAATATACTACCATAATAAAATTGAACAGTTTATTTAGTCAAACGCGATAATATCAAATATTAGTATTAGTAGTATCATACTTTTATAACAAACATAAATAATAAGTACGCACTTCTATAAGTCTTGAGGTCCTCTGGGTGTGCGTAGGAGTTAGTGCACCAAATCACTAATTTCTTTACGTTTTCCGGATGTTGAGAGGCGAGCATCATGCTGGACGCACCTCCTGCACACCATCCCATAACGGAATACTTAGGTATATTTAAATGCTGAAAAGTAAGAAGAACCTTTTAGATTGATCTTAGCTTTTAAATTATATTTTGGGAAAAGTTTTGTTTTTATATTTGGGTGTGTACTGATAACGGACTCTATTGCTACGCCAAGTACTCAATACTACGTTCTCCCCATATACATGTATGTGTATATAAAAAACCACAAAAAGGTATCATACCAAAACGTACCTATTGTTTAATGTTACGTAATATTTTGTGATTGTGACGTTCACATCATTAGAACCAAGGTCAGAATGACAAAGTACAATAGTCAATAAAAAATATTAATTACAAGTGATAAATATTTAATAATGCTATTATTATTATGTTTATTATATTTTTATATATAAAGTTTGTATATGCACTTGTAAAAACATATCTAACATATGTAAAAATCTGTTACAAACATAAAAGAAGAATTAGTAAGAGAATTATTTCTTATTTGTTGTAGTTTTAAACATCTCGCTTCTTAGTAGTTTCTAATTTGTATGCGTTTTCCGTCTATGTGTAAAGTTTGGGCGTTCTCTGCTGACACTCTAGAAACTTGAAGCGTCAAGTTTTGTAATCCCCCGAAAGGGATTCGAACCCCAAAAAGACCAAGGAATGTAAAATTATTTTATATACATATTAAATATTCATATAATTGAACTTAATACTTACTTTCATAAGTTCATAAGCAGTATCAGCATCTCTTTGGTAGCTTTCCTTATCAAATATCCTCTCTGGAGGAATGCTTTTTCCATAACCTTGAGGATCAAACAATACAAGGGTAATCTTGTCTTTATTAAACCCATTTAACTGATACCCATAATGTGCCCTAATAGTGCCTAAGGCGCCTGGTATCAGTACCACTTTGTGAGCACCGTGACCTACTTCTGTGTAATTTATATTGAATTTTCCGATTTTCACTTGTTGTTCCTAAAAAATATTAATTAATGTATGAACAATGTACCTACATATAACTTTCATAGATATAACATTAACATAATTTAAACTCGATTATCTGGTTAGAGAAATTGTAGTTTTTATGGATTCGGACCTCAAAAAAAAACGACACCTATAGGATCATTTTGTTGGCCGTCTGTCTGTCTGTCTGTCCGTATGTCAAGACCATTTTGTCTAAATCTCGTGAAAGAATCGAGCTGAAATTAATATCAAGTATTTAGGTCGATTACATATTGAAGCAAAAAAAAGATCGCATCACATAGCACAACTAATTTTTTTTATTTATAATATTCTAGAAACAAAACCATTACAAACCTATGTAGTATACAAAACGTTGCATACAAAAGGCATGCGACCGCAAAATTAAGTTTGTCGACTTTTATTAGTTATATTTCACTTAGACTAATGAAATTTTATGGAAAGTAAGAACTCAGCAATATATGTATATAAAGGATAAAGGATAAAATCTCAAATTTGATCATTTATAATATTTTAACCCAGAAAGAAACCATTACAAACTTATATTTATAGTTAATTTTTTACTAAATGACTGGATACGACTGCAAATTTAAATTTGTCAATTTTTATAAGTAGTATTTTCCCCAGCGGAATCCTATCTAACAATGTTGAAATAGGTACGGAACCATATAATAATAATATAAAAAATAAAAATATATTAAGTTCACTTTGTTTTTGGTCTGTCTGTCCGACTCTCTGATTCCCTGTCTGTTCGTCCGTCTTTCAAGACCAGTTTTCTCAAGAACATATAAAGGTAATAAGTTGAAATTAACGTCACATATTCAGGTTGGTAGTCCCTTGCGGGAAAAAATCAAACATCTAAGTCAAAACCATTAAAAGATACTTAGCTTTTATGTTTCGTTATCGCCACATTTTGTATGAAACCGCGTAATCAAAACTTTTAGAGTACTTCCAGTTGACTTATTGTTAGATATATACAATTTAGCAAGAAAATAGAACTTATAAGTACAAATAAAGATAGTACAAACAAAAATTCCAAAAAAGAATAATTTTATAGATAAAGAAAAACAAATTCTTATGAACTTATATATATGAATAGTTTATTTCATGCAAAATGAGTGCAGACCACAAAGTTAGGTTTGTAAACTTTTTTAAATTGCATCTTCCGATATTTTAAATAATACTTTCCTGTAAAATTAAATAAGATAAAATAATCCCATATCCATATACCTTTAAAGCAGGAATAACAGTGGACGTTGCCGTTTTCGTTACCTGACGTAACGTGTGTGTCAAATGACCCATTATTATATTCTTTAAGTATTTTCTTTTTCTTTATTTTCTTAATATATTCTGTTAATAAGTTGATATAAAAGATTATTTCTTAAAATCGTATAAAATATGAATAAATTAAATTTAAAAAAAAAACTAAATTGCTTCACACTTTTCCGCATATACTTTTTTTAGCAAGGTATCAGAGGGAAAATTGAATGTAAAGACACTGTTCGTTCTTCATTTTCCAGCCAATTTTCGAGACATTGCTTGCGGACTAGCGGAACTCAACGCCGCGCAACGGGTGTTTTTATGTTTAGATATTCGAAAATACTGTTATCTATATAATGTTGTAATATTATCTATATAATCGAACTATATTAATATAAGGTGGTATGAACATGTCTCTACCACCGGCTCAAAAAGCAAATCTGCTGAGAACAGCCGACAAGAAAGTCAACAGATTCTTTTCAATATCAATGTAACTGTTTATAATTTTTTAATTGATACAAAGTAGAAACTTAGACATAATGTACATAATATGTATATGAGTACATATGATTTGAATTTAAATAAAATATAAAAATTTAAAATAAATTGTAAATATGTTATTAAAAATATGTTAATCTACTTACTTGCTTAGTTTTATACTTCTTTAAGACAATAAAAGACTTGCGTGTATCATAGTAGTACTTAGTTTTATTGAATTATAAAAATATATAGGTATGTAGATATGGAATAAAAATTTTACTATCAGAAGAGTGTCTTTAAAACGAACGTTCGTCTATCCGATGTTTTAACTACTGTAACTTTACAGTGCAGTGCTAAGAAAAATAATACTTTAAAGCATGAAGCATTCACGAGGTATAATTGATCTAAATTCTTTGAGGCCTTTTTACACTGTAACCAAAGAAAAAACTTAATAACAAAATGTACAAAAATACAGTCTATAGCGTGATTTAATTGAGATTTTGACAAGCGTCCAAATCTCATGTGTTTTTTTTAAATATACAGTTGGTGGCTGATGCTGTAAAAAATAAAATTTCGTTTAACAGTTTAAACTGACTTCAAAATTAGACCGAGCTATATGTACAATAACTTTAACAATAAAAAAGTACAAAATAAAAAAAAAGCCATAAACAACATTACGGATACAATTTATATCTTTTTTATATTTGTCTTTTTGTAAATAATTGAAGTTAGTAAATACAAATATAGGATGTTTTTTTAAAATTATTTGAATAGTGTATTTAGTGGTTATCTAGGAGGTATTACTTAATTTTTACTTTTTGGCCTGTCGCCCTTTGTATGTTTGTTTTTAAGTGGGTACATTAAATTTGAAAAATATATTTGTAATAAAAATAACTTATAAAAATATATATATATCCATATGCTGGCTATTTAATGTCTCCATATCTTTTTTTATTACAATAATAATAAATCTATATTCAGGTTTTTTTTAGCTACTTTAAATTCGAAATATCATAAGCGACACATCGTTCTATTCTTTCTGGCCATTACACAGGTATTAAAAATAAACCGCTGGGCAGGTGTTAAAAATGTTCAACTTTATCAAATCAGTCCAGAGATACAATTATATATTATACTAGCGACCCGCTCGCGGCTTCGCCCTTTTATGTTAGCTAGATCGCGTTCGTTTTAAACTTACATCAATATCAAAAGCATTTCATCGATTTTCTCGTCGTCTTTTTTGAATCACTTGTGTCGAATATTAAAAATCGAGATTAATGTACCTATATGTGTCTAGTGTGAATATATTAAAACATAAACGTGTATGTAAATAACATATAATCTGTAAGCAGATTAAGTTATAGCTTTTATATTTATTGCGTATAAAACACAATATCCACTTCCCACACATGATTTTTAAAATAAAAATCATACTTACACTATTTATTTTTTGTTTGTTGGAATGCCATAATTAAAATTAAATTGAATTATGTTTAATTTTTAAATACACCGCCCTTCTATGGCCTTCTTAATTCTAACCCTGACAAACGTACTACTAATACCTTCTATTTTTAACATCTTTAATGTTTAAAATAATATTAATATTATGCTAAAAGTTATTTGAACTTAAATAATCTCTCTTGCTAATATTACAAAAAAGTAATTTATTCGACTTATTTATTTAATTAAAGTATGTCTATTTTTTTCTACGGAAACCTCAGTGAACGTCAGGACGGCAACTATTCTATATTTTGATTAAGGTTTTAAGCTGTAGTGTCCGACCGAAAGTTTGGTTTTGGTTTCGGTTTAGTTTCGGTTTCGGTGGAAAGCCGGCCGAAACTACGACTGAAACCGAAACTGCATTCGGGAGTTGCCGCGTTGTACTTGGTCATGATCGGTGTGGTAAATTCTTAATCATGTCGTGACTTGTTTGTGTTCGCGATGCGTTTGTGTATTTTCGTGTGTTTTGTTTTAAATAAGGTAAGTTTTATCGTGTGATAAAGTATGAGTTAGAGTATGTAGTAAACATCGAAAAAATATTTAACATAACAAGTTTAACACAACTATCTAAATATTTTATGGTTACTTTAACTCATTCGCTAATGCTATAATTAAACAAGTTTGTTAGGTATACTTTAATGATTTTTAAAGTATCCTGGTATTGGAACCCGCGCTTCATGGATACAAAAACGCTGTGCTAAAATTTTTATATGTTTGCTTTAAATTCATTCGCTGCGGTATAAAAGAACTGGTCGGATTATGCAGTTGTATATCAGCCCCTTGAGTTTGGGCGGTATTCTGCGATCGCAGACCACACCAGTGAACCCAAGCAACGCTAACCCGGGCGTGGACATCGTGGTTGATGCCTCCGTACTCGTGCATAATGGATCTAAGGTACCTTAACTTTTCCGATTGAACGGCTGGTTCAGGACCCATATGGATAGTGTTCGAGTCCGGGTTCCCGCAAGTCATGTACTTGATTTTCAGCACATTTAACTTAAGACCACCGTTCTCAAGCGTAACCTTACAGACGTTCAATTTATTCTCCAGCGTCAGCCTGCTCTCCTCAACTGAGTGTTATGCCGTTGGCATATATCATCAGCCATGGAGACTGGTCCTGGACGTGACGGTATCTAGCAATACATAAAACAAGTGGACTAAGAGCTCAGCCTTGGTGAACCCCTACTGTAATTGGGAAGGGTTTGGTATGGCCACCAGCGGTCCTAACTATAGAAACGGAGTCGTTTTACATGTTTCTGACAATAGTAACATAGGATTCAGGGATCCCATTGGATCACAGTGCCCACCAGATACACTGTCGTGGCACATAGGCCTTCTGTAAGTCTAAGAATGCCACATGAAGATCTCTCCTCTTTTCCCTGTATGCCTATATCAAAGTTTTGAGGGCAAAAATGGCATTCATAGTGCCTGATCCTGGTTGAAATCCATATTGACACTCAGAGACAGTACATTCTCGGCGGAGCCCTGAGCGACATCACGCGCTCGAAGAGCTTCATGGTGTGACTCATAATCTTAATATAACTACCGCAATCTTGAACACTGCCCCTTTTTTTGTAAATAGGGGTAATAAAACTGTGCCTGCCACTGATATGGCATCGTCCCAGTGTTCATAATACGGTTAAACTTCAGTAAGCCTGAGCACACCACGAGAGCCCAAAGATTTCCACGAATTCGTTATATCCTTAGTGTGTAATTAACACTTTAAAAATCATTAAATATTCAATAAAAATAGAATTCTCGCTTGCCAAATGATTGTTCTTGTTCTTCTTTGCTTTATACATTTTATTACTTTTCTAGTATCTCTGTACTAGAAAAGTAATAAAATGTATAAAGCGTATAAAAATTTCGATGCAGCGTGAGAAAGAACGCATGGCGTAGTGGTTGGTCAGAGCGCTTGGAGGGTTGCCATGAGGTGCGGGTTCAAATCCCTCTGTGCTCAATTTTTGATACGTTTTCTTTAAGAAAGTTTTATTAGTTAGGTACTTGATACTTACTATAGTGCATTAGTGGTGATAATATTAGAGCTTCAACGTTGAATTTAATAATTATTACCAATATAACCAAGTAGGAAGTACAGTTAAATATTTGTTTCTTTTGGCAAACTAGCACGCTTATAATGAAATGTGTGGGTACTTACAAAGGTACCTAGGTATCCATTTTATAGGTTTTATTTATCACTTCAATATTAAATACCTACTTATAACGTGTGTGATATTAGGTAACAACTTAAAAAAACTATTAAGGTTATTATTTAACGCAAAAACTATTTGATTTAAAGGTAAATATAAAAACTAACTCAAAACATGATGCTTCTAAGGAAGTTTCGGTTTCAGTTTCGGCCGAAATTGAGACTGTTGCTGAAATTCGTTTTCTGTTTCGGTTTCGGTTGTAAAAATCAGTTTCAGTTGGACACTATTAAGCGGTCAAAATTAATTAATTCTTTAGTAGATACCAGTTATCAAACTTTATCGAATATTTTTTTTAGAAAACTGTAAACTGTAACTAAAGTTTAAAAAATTCATCAATTTCCATTTTTTCGCTTTTACATTATTCCCGAATAAATAAACAAACACACTGATAAAAAATCCACTTTGTAATTTTTTTAGCTTATATTTACAATTACTATAACGATAGCTTAACGATTTAAAATATTTCATCGACATTGTTGACTTTTCTATACTTCGATAGTACGTTAATTTCATATATGGTCTGTAAATGTATTTAAAAAATATCGGACATTAATAAAAATTAATCCCACCAGTATCCCACCAGCGTTATGCAGAAATTCTATTTCCATGAAAAACGACATCTGTTTACAGATATTATATAAATATTACTATAGATTTTTAAACACATTTATTTTATTTTACCTACCAATAGATGACATTCTATCAAAGAACTACCAAATGATCGCTAAATGTCACTTTAATAATTGTAAATTAAATGATTTGTAACTATTACAGTGACATCTAGCTAGACTGTGGAAATAATTTTAAAATGTTTGTATATTATAAATTTTAAATAAAAAAAACCTTTTACCATTTGCCACTGTTACAAAGTGAAAATGGAATAAGAATACCTTTACTTGCAAATAATCGAAGTAATTTAACCGTCTCCGTTTTAGTTTTCGTTTGGGGTTTCCATTGCACATCAGGATAAAAACTATCCTATATATATTGTTTACGGCTACGAACTATTAGCAGGTCAATCGCCTCACTTATTTTCAGTAATTTAAATAATTTAATTTTAAAACGTTTTTATTTATTTTTCGGGAAATGCATGGAATACCGGGATAAAAACTATAATTTAAGCGAGTCGGGACAGTAAGCTATTACTATACAAAAATCATTTATTTCTGTCGAGTAGTTTTTGCGTGATTGGAGGACAAATAAACAGACATACGACAGACAAAAACTCTGCTGAGTGGATTTTTAGCTTTTATTATTGATATATTACACAATTGCAGAACACACACAATTACAGAAGTGACTTTACTATGCTTATATATATATATATATATATATATATATATATATATATATATATATATATATATATATATATATATATATATATATATATATATATAAAGGATAGTATGTCCTTCCCTGTATGTAGAATTAGACTTCACATGATTATGATTGATAAACGACGCGACGAGGCATTCTCTCTACACATTTTTGAAGGACGAAATAATAATAAATTAGTAATATAAGATTTAATTATAAGTATAAA